>OU015490.1:186820075-187032575 GCA_907164885.2 Dolomedes plantarius
TATATATATATATATATATATATATATTTTACATTGTCGCCTCGGAATTCTGAGACCATTTTTTTTCATGAATGTGTAGAATTAAAATATTATTTCAAAAAATTTGTCAAGTCAGAAACAATGGAGCTAAGCTACCAACGCAAAATTGAATGAAATAATTTTCTATTATTTAAAAAGATAATTAAAGATAAAAACCTGTATATATTGCGACGGTAGCGTTTTTAAACATGCGCGAGTACTGCTAACCAATTAGAAGTTAAAACAATTTTTTTGGTAGAGCTGAAAAACCTAGAAAATTATTTTCATTCATCCAGTTTTTTAGCTATTTAGGTAAATATGGAGAGCAGGGAAATATAAGGTATTTCCTGTTGTACTTTGTAGACACACAGGAATCTTACAACTTTTAATAAAATCAATAGCGACACTCTAAAAATAATTTTGCCTATAAGATGTCTATGTGTGCATTTAATTGGCTTTTTTATGCATCCTCATTCTGTGTAAGGAATTAATAATTTCAAGTTAAGAAAAAATATCAATCGACCATTTTTTAATATCAGTATTAAAATAAGGATTTAGGTCCGGCAATGTAATTTATTAATAGATATACAAAACAACAAAAATAAATCATATAAATATAACAAACTTCAAGTGTGTATATATATATATTCATTTATTACTTTCTCTATCGCTGTATTAAGTTTTGCAAAGCTCGTTGAAAAAGTGAAATTGAAAGTGAAAGTAAATATTAAACGTAATTATCATGTAAAAATTGGAGAAACCAACATTTTTTTTTTATCAGTGGAATAACATCAAGGACTTCTGCTTACTGGTTATCAGACAAATTTTTTTTTTTGCACACTTTTGGCTCAGGAACAATTTGTCTTGAAAAGTTTTTAAATTTCCCCGAAGCAACACAAATGTTTTTCAATGTAAATTCAAGTGTAGTGTCGCCATCTATTGCAGAAATCTTGAAATCCTTTTCGACATAAACCACTTTTGACGTCGGCGGATGACTTACTTACACAGTAATAATTACTTCAAAGTGAAAATTTTTTATATTCAACAGGAAACGAAATAATAAAAAATTCGAATTTCAAATTATACACACACACACACACACACACACACATATATATATACATATATATATATATATACGTATATATATACACACACAAAAAATTAAAATTCTTTAGCCGAACACTCCTCTAAACGGGCATATATTGTTCAGGACCGATTAAAGACTTCGTAGAGCCAATGTTATTGAAGAAATCTCCTTTCAACGGCCAAACCTCAAAGCGGTCACTTTTCTTTCGGAACCATTACTGACCACCATAGATGTTTCCCGATATACATATATGTGTGTGTCTGTCTGTCTGTGTGTAAGTGTGCATTTTGTGTTATGTGTTTACCATAATAAACTGAAGTCCTAGAAGAATGATTTACTTTCTAATTATATGTTATGTATTTTAAATATATAAATTGTGGAACTAACTGACTTTCAAGGCCTCTGTTCTTTAATTGTGTGTTTTAAATAATTTTAAATTTTAAATGCCAGAACGATTGATTTCGTACTTCTATAAGATACAAAGTGTACCAATCTCTCCAAATTCATAAACCTTTAACTTCTTTTCATTACATTATAATGCATTTAAAAACTACCAATCGAATTGCAGGAATGTATCCTTTATTCTCAAGCTATTCTTCTCGAATATAGAATACGACCTGTTTAAATTGATTTTGGATTTTTAAATAGGCGTGCAAGTCTTCCAAAATTGAGCAAAAATCGAATTACTTAGAAACTATCAGCTCAAAGTTTTGAAGTATGTTTATCGACACATAAGTTACCAGTGATAACAGAAAATAATTTTACCTCTTCTGATGTACTGGTATTCTTTGTTTGGATCGTAGACTTCATCTTCCTCTAAAGCTATCACAATGTACTCTCCGGTGTCAAAGAGACCTTTCTCTTGCATGAATCTTACCAGATCCACAAGAGTATAAGAATCCGCTATCACAACATAAACTGTAAATGATATTAAAAGAAAAATAGTTAGGTACTAAAACTGTGATATAAAACTTCAATGAAATTACAGGGATTGTACGATAAATGATCATTCCCACGAACGAAAAAAATGTTTTTAGTAGCTGAATACATTAAACATAAAACATAGGTTTAAACTGAAAACTTTTTCTCTTGTTACCTTACTAAGCTTTAAGCTAGAATTTAATGGTTTGACTTTTATGTCACACAGTCCCTGTAGACAGTTACAGGGATTGTACGATAAATGATCATGTACACGGGCGAAAAAAAATGTTTTTAGTAGCTGAATACTTTAAATATAAAACATATGTTCAAACTGAAAACTTTTTCTCATGTTATCTTACTTAGTTTTAAGCTAGAATCTAATGGTTTGACTTTTATGTCAACCAATTACAGGGATTGTACGATAAATGATCATTCCCAAGAACGAAATAAAATGTTTTTAGTAGCTGAATACATTAAACAAAAAAACATAAATTTCAACTGAAATTTTTGCTCTTGTTACCTTACTAAGTTTTAAGCTAGACTTTAATTGTTTGACTTTATGTCAGACAATTACAGTTTCTTGTTGTATGGACTTAGTGGTGCAATGAGTACTTAATGCTGTACTTGGGATATCTGTAAAAAGTTTGATGCTTTCATGGAGGCTTTAATCCCCAAATATACTTCCTCGCTGTACCCGTGAATGTACCCCTTTCCATAGCACTTGTCGGCTAAATACATACTTTTTAGAAAGGTGGCAGAGACCTTTACGACCTTGCAACTATTTATATTTTGGGTTTTTATTTCAAGTCATTTCGGTTTAATATTTCAATAAATAAAACTCAAAGAGGGAAACGAAACTTAAAAGTAAATTAATTGTTAAATAATTACAAGATAAAAAGAACTTTTTATATACCATGTTTTTCAATTTTCTGTTGAATCATATAAACTTGACAATTCTATGTATTAATAAATACTTTTAAAAATTTTTTTGATGAATTATCCCATCAACTAGAAAGAAAATGAAGTGAATTGGAAGCTAACTTGCGTTTAACTTTTCGATCCCGTCCCGGCCGATAGATGGTTGCACCAGTCTACAAAGCAAAATGAACTAAAAATGAATTCAATACTGCTTAAAGATGGCTAAAAGTATTAAAATAATTTATTGTCATCGTGTTCTGAGCTATTTTAAAAGTTTCAAATGTCTAGCTAGTCGGGAAGTTAGTTAAAAATCGATTGCAAGATTTGTACTGGACAAACACACACACAAACAAGAAAGCGAGTTAATAAAAGCATGGTAAAAAGAGAACCAAACTTGTATATATGCGTAACTCACGATCGTTTTTCATGGCCAGAAAAGCAAGAAAAAAAAAAATAAATAAAATCCTTGGTATCACTCAATTTTTTTTGTAACCTTCCTCTGCTTGACTAAACTTAGGGCTTTAGGAGAAATAGATTCTTCTTTTGTGAATGAAAATGTAACTGTTGTATTTTTTCGAAAAGAAATGGTTCCAAGAGAGAAAAGAAAGATGAAACTGAATGAAGTCAAAAGATGTATTTACACTACAAGTACAGGGTGACATCATAACCTTCGAACCAGTTTCCAGGAAAATTTCACTAACGGATCAACTCTATACGATTGATTCCTAAGCAGAGTCCTGAAAAATCGGTTTAGTTTCGATAGGAGTTTAGATAAAAAGGATAGATATTCTAGATGGTTATGACCCAACTTTTATTCGAATTGTATTTAGATTTTCAAGACTGTAACTACAAAGTTCTTTGAAACAAAAAAAATCATTGAGTGAAATAGGAGTAAACACCAGACGATCTTGTCAGTTAAAACACCAAAATTAGACCCCATAAAAACTTAATCTTGAACAAGAAGTAAAGATAAGCTTATCACTTCTCTAAGGTACTAAGTGAACTTAAATTACGGCTGGTGTCTGAACGAACAAATATCGATAATGATTGTTTAAATAATCTCATCAAATCTGCTACTCATAACTGTAAAATATGAAGACTATTTGAAATCGAACATAATCTATATTATAAAGGATTTGAAAACATAGCAACGTGTTCTGTAAGCTTCACATTTATGACCGAAAAGACGTATAGAAGAAGGAAACATATTGTAATCATTTTCCGTTGTGTTAGAATTGGTAACATTAAAACATTATTTTTGGTAACATTAAAACAATATGAGTTTTTATATAAAAAAGCTATAGATATTGATCCTAGATAAGAAATGATTAATTCAAAAAACAAGACAAAACAAAACAATTTAAATTGTGTCAACGTAGCTGCTGTTAGAAATTGTCTTCTTCTGTTTCAAATGAATGGAAGATATCCATTAGCTATAACGATTGAAAATCATTAAAACTGTTTAATCAACCTACTTGTAAAGGTTTTAACCGCCTTGCGTGGGGGTTCTTTTATGAGAGGAATAGAGACGACACAAAAAAGATTTCCAGAATTTTGTCCCAAGCTTTTATGACATCGTTTTTAAGGGACACAGCACATATAAAATGATTAATAAAGGATCGATTTGGCATACAGAGCCATATTTGTCAGATAAACCCTGTTGGCCTATGTGTTCTCGTCTGCCGTTCAACTTCAACTCTAACTGAAGAACACCGCACTCCCCTCGGAAGTAGGGTTGCCAGCCGTGGCGCGTCTTAAACTACTCTTCCCATCAAACCAAAATACTAGTTTAAAAAATAGTATTTATAGTTCTTTAACCTATGTAAACTTCTCTGTCATTCGCTAATTTCATTCATAAATCTTTTTTCTGATCTTTAGACAGTCATATAAATCTACCCCACTTTACTGTACCTATTGTTAATATTAAATTTAATGGTAAGTAGTTTTAACAAAGAACACAACATTCTTAAAACCTGTACACGAAGATTTCAATTTTCTCTTGACATCTGATTGGTAAAAAACACACTGATTGGTAAAAACAAAGGTTGGTAAAAACAAATATTGGTCTTACCACACTGATTGATAAAAACATTGATTGACAAAACAACTAATTGTTTATGCTGAATAATTATATAGTATATTATAGGATGAAAACAGGACTTTAAAAGTTAATTTAATACATTTTGCATTGAAATTAAAAGTAAAGTTTAATAATAGGAAATAAAAATGCTTTTTTTACAAATTAATATGTTCAAAAGCCAAAAAAAAAAAAGAAAATATGTAATAGAAATCCATATTACCAATAATATTTATATATTCAAATAATAATAAAAATTAATAATAATAGTAACATAAAATATAACAATAACGATCAAATATGCTTATTACAATACAAACTACTCAGAAATTTCCAATATATAAACATCATAAGAAAAGATCGTGTTTTTTATATTAATACAGTAGAACATTATTTTACCAGAAAACAATTTTAAGATATTCTATAACAATTGAAAGTTACAAATTTTTAGAAAAAGATTGATCGACGTTGTTCCAGTCTGCCAGACACAAACTATGGTCTCTGGAGACTTAAATGCCATTTTAACCAGTCTGGCTAGGATAGGAAACAATATTTATATAAAGTACAGAAATATATTGAAGTCTGTAAAGTACCTCGAATAGGAAACGGAAAGAAAGAAATAATATCAGCGTTTAGATTCTATATTTATCTCCGATATTTTGACGCAGAGGTAAAAAGAACTTGGGTGTACAATTTCCGACTGTATAATTTAGTGCGGAAGTTTCAATTTGTTTTTTCTTTTGGGCAATCTGTTGCTAGAGAGAGCTTTGTTGATTTTTACCATGTTTTTATTAACTTGCTTTCTTGTTTGTGTGTTTGTCCAGTACAAATCCTGCAATCGATTTTTAACTAACTTCCCGACTAGCTAGACATTTGAAACTTTTAGAATAGCTCAGAACACGATAACAATGCATTTTTTAATACTTTTAGCCATCTTAAAGAAGATTTTTATTATTTTCACTTAATTTTGTTTTGTAGACTGGTGCAGCCATCTGTCGGCCGGGACGGGAATGATAAGTTAAGCGCAAGTTAACTTCCAATTAACTTCATTTTCTTTTAAGTTGATGGGATAATTCATCAAAAAAAATTTTAAAAAAGTATTTATTAATACATAGAATTGTCAAGTTTATATGATTTAACAGAAAATTTAAAAACATGGTATATAAAAAGTACTTTTTATCTTGTAATTATTTAAGGTAGGAACATGAATACTTTGGTATGTATCGGCTTTTTATAGGCATGCCAAATAACAGAGTGAACATAAGGATGCTGTGTACTGACCCTATTGGATTCTCTCACCTCTATGTTAATGTATGGAGAAAATTTGTCTACTATTGACAGCTACATAAATGATGACAATCCAACAAAAATGGTATTTTCAAATAGCTTGAACTTTCTACACCTTGCAACAGGATTCATTTTATAAATTTCGTCCACCAAATGAATTTAGGAGCGTTTAAAACACACTATACCAGATTTTTTTCCTGAATAATTTAAATTTAAAAAATATTATTTGCATTATTTTTAACCTTTAGCTTACGGGGTCCGTTTTTCCGATTCCCTCTTTAGAACGGCAAATTTCATACTCCATTTGTAAGAACGGCCATTAAGGGGGTTATATATATATATATATATATATATATATATATATATATATACACACAAATATATACATATATGTATACATATATATACATATATATACATATATATATATATATATATATATATATATATATATATATATACACAAATATATACATATATGTATACATATATATATATATATATATATATATATATATATATATATATATATATATATATATATATATATATATATATATATATATATATATATATATATATATATATATATATATACACACAAATATATACATATATGTATACATATATATATATATATATATATATATACATATATGTATACAAATATATATATGTATACAAATATATATATATGTATACATATATATACATATATATATATATATATATATATATATATATATATATATATATATATATATATATATATATATATACATATATACTTACATATATATGATTAGATTCATGCTTGGGCTGTATTCTCGGGATATATTCTATCCCACCCCGTAAGGAAAAAGTTAAACGAAGATTTCCGCAAGGTATAAAATTTCCTTCTCTATTACAATTGAAAAAAAATTCTATCAATCCCAGTCGGCAATATTTTGACACATTTTCTCTATAGGTTAACATTGAAGAGAGCGTATCCAATAGGTTTAGTACGCAGCAACCTTAAGGTGGAGAAGCTAATTATAAAAGTTTTACATTAATTCTTGGCATCGTGCCGCTGTTAAGTCGTTATACGTTTATCGGGAATTCCCACAGAGTCGTAGAACAGTTTCAGCGTGTAAATGATTTCATCTTAAGTGAATGTTGTGGGAATTTCAGAACTAATCTATTTGCTAAGATATAATATATTTATTAGCTTGAGAGTATGCATATTAGCCAGAGGGTAAAACCGTCTTGAATATTAACATACCTCGAAACAACTTGAAATTTAGTTGAAGTTGTCTCCGTATATGATTAGGTTGCCGGTAAAGTTTATGAAAATACGGAAGGGTATAATACATGGAATAATACATGATCAGGGGGCGCAGTAGCCCAGTTGTCAAGAACTGGTTGACTATTTATTAAGATTTATTCATCTTTACTGGAAACTTTTTTATCTTATTGTATTTTTTTGCCTTAAAATTTAATGATATTTTCCCTCGTTTTTTTCTCGTCTCGTTTTAAAAAGCATCAATGAAAGTTCCATAAATAGATGATGTAATTATTTACAATAAGTTGAGAATATTTAACAACTGTAAGACATCATAAAATTATCATAAGATAATTTCAGATGAGAAATCTCGCATTTTATTGTAAATTGTATCATATTTATTTCTAAGTCCCTCGTTCGATGCTCGTCGCTGACAAATCCCCTGTCGTGTACACTAATGGCGGCTGGTGCGCGTAAAATCTGTCGTGGCTGCAATGTCCTCAAAGTTCTCAAAACTACTTCTGGTGGTGCGGGATTAAGTGTTCCGGTCTCGTCACTAGACTCGGTTCAAAATTACGGGACTGGTCCTTTGGCCAAGTCGGAGTTCGACTCTTGTAGTGCCAATCAAAACAGGAGCTGTACCTGCATCGCCCATAGCCTTCGGGACTTGATCTAATGTTGCTGTCAGTGAAGTGGCATAAGCAACAACAACAACATACATGGTCATCATCAGACTTCCTAATTTTATGTTTCATAATGTGGTCGGGAAATTTAAAAAAGGAAATATAATAAAAACTGTTGTTTATTATGAAATGTTATCTGATCTCATCAATGTATTTTGATAAGAGAGAGCGCTATTTTAAATCTAATTGCTTGAATGCAAAAATGAACAGAAGATCAACTTGAAGTACCGAAGAAAGGGATATTATTGGAAACATTCAAGTATCATCTAGTAATATCGGATCATAAATCATATAACCCGATATATAAATTTCAACTAGTTTCGAAATAATAAACAGAATTATTCATCAGGCCGGGTTACGCTACACTGTGTTGTTTCTAATGTCCCTTGCCCGGAAGTATTCTAGACCAGGTATATATAGGCTAGCGGGCTGAGGATTTCAGCTCCGGTTTTATAATGCAACCACAAGGGTCGAAGTCCGATTTAGACAGGTGCCGCCTGAATTTTGAGCACCCCCACGGGCAACATCTGGGGGGATCGTACCCTTTCCCACCGTCTCTGACCTCACAGAGGAACTTTCCGGTCAGCGGATTTAACGTGCCCATATCCGGCTTAGATACGTAGGTATTTCATGGGGCTTGTCGGGATTCGATCTAAGCACCCTCAGCGTCCAAAACCGACGAGCAAAAGTGGACCTATAATAATTGATTGCCGATTGTCGATGAACCTAAAAGTTGTTCATAAAACAGATGTTTACGATTTCTACTTGATCGATCAGTGCCATATGAGAAGTGAACTGGCTGCCGTGACCTTTTCCTTTTTTTTAGAATGGGATATCATTAAGTTTACATGATCCACTCAAGAACAGACGTAAAAATTTGCCGTGTTAATATCAGAGGAAAAAAAATTTTAACGCTCTCAATTATTGGAATTTTTCTGTTATGTAGCTGAAGACTTTTCCATCGTTAAAATGAAATTTTTTTTTATTTTTATGAATAATAAAAATGGTTCTAGGAAACGTATCGATTATCAAACTCAAAATGCAGTAAATGAAAGCGACGCTTTTAATCTGAAAAAAAAAATTGAAGGATATTAAACGATAATTGTAGCTAAAGCAATGTGCATGTGTCGTAAAAATAGACAGATCTAAAACAAAAGATACTAGAAAGTTTCTCTGGTTGAAAGCCGTTTTAAAAAACCCATTTGCTGTGACTTATGAAACATAATACACTTAAAACGTAATGCCATTTGGATTTTAAACTGTAACTGCCACAATTTTTACCGTTTTTGAACTATTTTACTGTAACAGAACATTATTTGAGGGATATATCCCTCAAATAATTTGTATATATACTAATGATATAGCGTTTTCAAACACGCGGAAGAACTACTTAAAACCATCTTAAGTATACCCTTTAAGTTTGTGGACGTTAAAATTATCAGTTAGTTTACCGATATAAGGAAAATTTATTTAAGACATATTGTAGATTCATCAAGACACAGACCAGATACAGGAAAACTTTTAAGTTGTTGAAGCTCTCTCCTAATACCATTGCAAAAAAGGGAATGATCATAAAATCTACGTATAAGACTCTAAATACTTAGTATTGTTAAAAGATCATTCTTATTTTGTCATATCCATCGACTGAAGTGACAAAGAAAAACAATTCAGTCCCACCAGTCTGACACATAGGCTGATGTGAAAGCTTTCGATGCGCTAAATGAAAATATCTGCCATACAGTCCAACAGACTTCTCTATAAGGTCAGCCGCATTCGTTAGGGTTGTACTAACTGCTGCCTAATCACCTTAGTCACTTCTTGTAAGGCAATAGCGCCCTTTACACGTACGTTCTTTCGCGAATGCTTGGAGCGTACGGGATTGCGCGCTGGAAAACTTGCAGTACGCTCCAAAGCAGCTTTCCCTTCCTCTCCGACACCTTCACACATGCACTCAATCACGCGGGATCGTGGTTTCACGCGGGAAAGAGCGTACGTGTAAAGGGCGCTAATCTGTGCTGTGGAGTGTCCCTGAAAACTTTGAAGTTTGCATGCGGGGGGAAAAGATAGAAATGGTAATCAATGGCATGCCATTGTTGTTCCAGGATTTTACTGTCATCATTTAAACTCATACTTTATGCTTTAGCGTTATTATGGTGTTATGTTGTTGTTGTTCTTCCTAATGCTTCCTGGCCGGAAGTTCCAGACCAGGTCCATATAGGCTTCAGGCTGAGTAGTGCGACTCCCGTTTGTAATAGCAGCCCAAGGGTCGGAGTTCCACTTGGCTAGGTGCCACTACAGTTTTGACCGACCAACCCCAGGGGCGACATCTGGGGGGGGGGGGGGAACCTACTGACGTTATAGGAGGGCTTTCGGTCTATTTTTTTAACGTGCCCATATCCTTCCTAGACACGGAAGTATATAAAGGCGCTTATCGGGGTTCGATTCGAGGACTCTCAGTTCCAGGAGCTATCAATAAGCTGCCTCCGGCCCATGATGTTATGCAACTGTTACATACTGCGAAGAATCCATTCACGCCAATACAAACACGCTCTCGTATCTACAATCAAGGCCTTTTTCAGTAAGTGGAGGCTTGTATCTATTATCTATATATATAAAACAGTTCCTTAACTGACTAACTGACTGACTGACATGCAACGCACAAACCAAACCGCTGGACCTACAGGGCTGAAATTTTGCATGGCGATTCTTCTTATAGTGTAGGGGTGCACTAAGATTTTTGAAAAATTCTTCTTAGATTTTTTTAAAAATTAAATTTTTAAGCTGCTATAGTAACTTCTTTTAAGTTTGCATATAAATTAATAATCTGAGGGTTATAAAAAATTTATATCACGAGAAAGATCATAAAAATTCTTTTAAAAGGAAATCTTTTTCGAATCTTTACTTTTTTTCTGATTTTTGGTCAATTTTTAAAGATTAATTTTTAGAATTTATTTTATTAAATGCTGATCACGTGATTTCTTTTTCTGGTACTTTGAATAAATTTATCGTCACGTGCATAACAACTAAATAGACAAAAAAATATTTTTCTTTTCTTGCTAATGCGGCAGACGATTGGACATTATCCAAAAAAATATTAAAATACAGTAAAAGATATGTTCCTCAAACTGTACTATATTAACTGTGCTATATTCTTTAGTATGTCCTATTAGATTTAATTTGAATATTTTCTTCTACATTATTTTGTCTATAAAAATATCCGTTACGATTTTTTTATAAATATATTTTTTCGTTTTTTTTTTTACACATCAACTGCATACATTGATCGTTGTATTTATTATAAATATATCTATACATATTTTTGGCATTAATTGCATACATTGACCGTTGTATTTAATTTGAATGTACTCCGTAGCGAAGTACGGGTTTTCAGCTAGTGTCAGTATATAGCGGGTAAGCAATAATAAATCAGTATTGAAAATACCGACAGAATGTTTAACGAGTGCGAATGCACTGAAAGAAAGTTTGCGACGATGGGTCCTTTGCGTTTATTTCTCGGCATGACGTCAGTTATGACATTAGAGATCTTAAATATCCAGGTTGACTCACGACTCTCCATCTTGATGGTCAATCTCGCCAAAACACACGCTACGTAGTAGATTCATTGTTGTTTCAAAGCCAATTCCCACAAAAAAGCTGTTGAAGTTTCCGTGCGAATTATTTTATATTTCTCTCTGTCCTAATACGTTGTATACATACGTGCCAAAGTGAAATTCAAAATAAAACGTTTGTGAAACAAAATATTTATGTTTTATATAACTTTACCAGCATTAGAATTCTACCCTCTGCGATGAGATAATAAAATACAGCGAAGTTTATTATTATTTATTAAAAAAAAAGTCCTTTCAAGAAGAAACTCTAAAAGAAGAGAATGCTTCTATAATACATCATCAGATCAAAATGGTGATTTTACTTGGCGATAAAAGGGAGTAAAATGCCCGATGCACTAGATTGGATTTTTAAGAGTTTTAATATCGCATTGAGCCACCGACATGGTAATGGTTAGCGTTCTGAGTGGGCTAGGGTTTAAATCCCGAGTAAGGCTTGGTCATTACCGCGTCATCTCCCTCACAGGGAGCGATGCTGGCTCACCTATAGGGTGCTCCCATAATAAAGTAGCCAGTAAATAGCGGTGAATAACAAAAGGCGAAAGTGCCTCCGCATTAGAAAAAAAATAGCATTGAAATTCCTTGTTGGTGGAAATTTTCAGCTAAAGTTGTAACTCAATCACGTCCTTTAAGTTTATGGTAACGTTCTCAAAAAACAAAATCTCCTACCACAAAGGGTCAATTAATGGTATGTAGTATAAACAGCCATTTTCAAGTAATTTCTTTATTTTAAATAATATTTTAGTTTTGCGTTTGTCAAACGTTTTAATCGGAAATCAAAATACAATAAGTTTTGTCGAGAACAAACTTCACACATTATTTTCCGAAGATCGGTTTAATTTAAATACTGACAAGCTAGACATTCAGGAATGCAAAACCAGAATATCCACTGTGATCGCGGTTTCACACGTTATTGTGACTGCAAATCATCCGTTTTACTTCTCGCGATAAAAAATAAAATGAAATTTAAATTTTCGCTACCTTTAAAAACCTCGCATATTCAACGTGCAGTAGACATGAAATATAAGGACGTGATAGGCTCGAGGTAGCCTTGTGGTAGCGCGTTATTAAATACCTCCTGTGTCTAGACTGGATATCGGCACTTTAAATAGGTAGACTGGAAAGTCCCACTATAAGGCCTCGTTTTTTTCCACTAATTTA
This sequence comes from Dolomedes plantarius, assembly GCA_907164885.2. Lineage (NCBI taxonomy): Eukaryota > Metazoa > Arthropoda > Arachnida > Araneae > Dolomedidae > Dolomedes > Dolomedes plantarius. The sequence continues at coordinate 186,833,118 of OU015490.1, forward strand.
ATATTTTATGTAAAATGTTTTTATCATATTTATACTTCCAATTTTTAGACTTTATATGCGTGTTTTTTACATGGTTTTATTCCATATTTTGACTGCTTTTATCACTGTTTTTAATATATACATATTTTTTATCATCGTTTTAATGTATTTTGATGTAGAAATGCTAATTATGTATATGTTTCTTTCGGGTTTTACCATGTGTTTGGCGCAGCTTGTCCTCTCTGGACCTTGCGCCATTAAACCCCAACCAACTAACCAACCAACCCTCTATAAAGCCAAAGAGGGTGGGAGAGGGTACGATCCCCTGAGATGTCACTCCTGGAGGTGCTCGGTGAAAATTGAGGTGGCACCTGGCTAACTCGAACTCCGATCCTTGTGTTGCCATTATAAACCTTAGACGCATTCCAATGCCCGATAGCCTATATCGACCTGTTCTGGAATAGATTCCGGCCAGGGGGCATTAGAAACAACAACAACAAACAACAGCAAAAGGACATGAATGCAAAATACTTATAGTTTCGCTAAATGGAAGCAATAGAAATAGCTTTCAAATTGGAAGACAATTACATGCAAGAAACGTGAAATCGTCTCCTCATCCTGAGGCAAGAGCGAGTCACTTTTTATTACCACCTCTTTCGGAAATCTAAAAAAAAAAACACCGTTTATTCCCACGCGCTGGTTCAGAATTTCGCAAATATAAATCTTGGCGAAAATAGCGGTGATGTCCCTTGTCAAGCTGACACATCATAAATAAATTGAAGCACTGCGAAGGAAAGCCCGAAAAAACATTTAACTATCCACTTACACAATATTTGAGGTTCATTTCGGGGGAATCTAGTCTTCTTCTTCCAGGAATATCTGATTTGCGAAAAAAAATATTTCGAGACATATCTTGCCTCTAGATAGATGCGTGGGCAAAACTATTACGAAATTCGAAAAAAAAAAAAAAAAAACTTTGGTTTTTATTTATTTATTTATTTATTTATTTTTTTTTTTTTGGGGGGGGGGGACATAAACCTGAGATGTGGGGAATTCTAATTACTTAAGAGATTTGTTCCTGGGTTTTTGGGATTTCGACGGGAAATTGTTAAAAACGTCCTTAAATTTTGTTTGACGATATTTTAGATTGCAAGTTGAGGTTATAATTTTTTTTACGAATTTTATTAGTGTTTTGAGAGTTTTTTCCGCCTTTTGTTCGAAATAAAATTTTTTTTTCTCTTTTTAAGATCCAGAAATGTAAAAAAATAAAGTTATATTTATGCCTTTAAATAAACATTTGAAATTTCATATTTCAGTGTTCTATTTCTGCTTCTAAGATGGCAGTGACAGATTTTCCATTAGATGTTAACTACTAGCATTACTTCTTCATTTTTTAAGGCATTAGATATAACTGTATGCTCGCTGGATAAAGTAGGATTTATTCTTCTTACTGGAAACTTCTTTTTATCTTATTTTCCTTTTTTTCTGCCTTAAAATTTAATGACATTTTCCCTTGGTTTTTTTTCTCGTCTCGTTTTAAAACATAGCAATGAAAGTTTCATCATAAATAGACCATGTAATTATTTATAATAAGTTAAGACTATTTAGTAAGATTTATTCATTTTTACAGGAAACTTTTTAATCTTATTGTCTTTTTTGTCTTAAGATTTAATGATATTTTCCCTTGGTTTTTTTTCTCGTCTCGTTTTAAAACATAGCAATGAAAGTTCCATAAGTAGACGATGTAATTATTTATTATAAGTTAAAACTATTTAGTAAGATTTAGTCCTCTTTACTGGAAACTTTTTTATCTTATTGACTTTTTTTTGCCTAAAAGTTTGATATTTTCCCTTGTTTTTTTTCTCGTCTCATTTTAAAAAATAGCAATGAAAGTTCCTCCATAAATAGACCCTGCAATTATTTATAATAAGTTAAGACAATTTAGTAAGATTTAGTCATCTTTACTGGAAACATTTTTATCTTATAGTCCCTTTTTGCTTTAAACTTTAATGATATTTTCCCTTTGTTCTTTCGCCTTGTTTTAAAACATGCCAATGAAAAATCCACAAATAGACGAGGTAATTATTTACAATAAGTTGAGACTATTTAGCAACCGTGAGACATCATAAAATTATCATAAGATAATTTCAGATGAGAAATCTCGCATTTCATTGTAAATTGTATCATATTTATTTCTTTATAATTTTTTGTTTATATTTTTCAAGAACCAACTTTTTGTTCTTTACGTAACTCATTCTCACAACTTGCATAAACGTAATAAAATGCATTAATATGGTCTTAAACAATACTCCAGCAGCAAACTTCAGGATGCCACAGAATGGACTATCATATCTCTGAAGGTTCATGGTAAAGGAGATGTGGGCGGCACTGCAGGTGGCAACAGTTTCTCGAGATACGGGTCGGATTTTTTAGATATCAGTAGACACCATGAGCTGGTCCGGTGAACATGGTGGTTTCCTCACCGAGGGATCCTTTAAGGGGACCATGGACCTTTAGTTGAGCAAATCTTTTTTATTGTAATATTGATTGTGTTATTGTAAAAAAATATATGTTTCTGTAGAATAATAGTACCAAAATAGTTTTTTGAAGTAAAAAATCATTTACGAAGCTTCTACGAAGTAAGTAATAAAGGAAAGTGTAGTAATAAACTTTAAATCCGTTTTTCTCAAAACAGATTATTCAAGGTTTATAGATTTTTAAATGCTCCACGCGACTTAATTTTTGTTCAAAATTCATGAAATTGATAAGGAAGAATCCTGATACTGTTTAAAAAGAAACTGGATCTGGAATTTACAATTAGATTTCATTAAGGTAATTAAATTTGTTTAATAACTTATTGAAAGGCAAAATTTTCATGAAAATCGGGATGGAACTCAAAAAAATATCTCAAAAATTAGCTATTTAAGGGATTACATAATTGATTCCCAGATTTGTTTGTAATACTGTTTTAAGTAATTAAAATGCAAAATCGAGGAAATATCTAAAAAATTAAGAAACAAGGAGCATTTAAATTGTTCTTATAAACTTTAAATTAAAAAAAATCTTAAAAAAAGATGGTAAATTTCTTTTAAGTCATACTTATGGGGAAATGTATATATGTACAAAATTTCATATCTCTATGATAAAAAGTAAATTTTCTTTAGATATTTTTGGTTTCATGGAGATTGTCTAGCCTTGCTAGACTTTCTGGGGTTTAGTTAAAAAAAAATTAACATCCACCGTTCCCTTAAAAACAAAGATTCTGTAACCGCGACACAGTGGGAATTCGGGACTCGCTTCGAGCTCTATGCAAATGATGCTATTCCTGATCGACAAGCAATCGGGCGATGGATTTCAAACATGGCAGCAAGTGGGTCAGCATCCTCAAGGAAACCGTATGGAATATTCGAACTTCGAAATATTAGAACACCTGAAAATGTGCAACGAGTTCGTAAGTACGTTTTTCGATGCGAGGTTACCGCCATTCTCCCAGAGATGACCAACAGATGGACAACTTTAGAGAAAAGCTTCGGCAGTGCATCGCAAATAACGGGCGCCAACCCAGCGGTTATTTTCAAACATAGTGGAAAGAAACACATATGTATAGATTGTTAGAACTTTTCGAAAATTTAAAGTTTCATTTCTGTAAATTGTTTCGTTCGTTTTTTATGACACCTTGGAATGTCGGAGTCTATTCTGCCGCATCCTGCATATAACTATACCTGCCTTCAAACAACATAAAGTTGTTAGCCGAGCATAAAATGAGGCGATGAGAGACAAAGTGGTGTAAGTCAAGTTAGTAATTTTGAGAAACAAAGCATTTTACTGCAAAAAGCTACAATAAATTCAACTATATTTTTTTTCCTACCAAATATGCTTCAGTCTTAGCAATAGATAATTGTTGTATGTTCTTTGAAGTTTTGAATTCTTAGAAAAATGGGAGAGGTTAACCTTTTCCGTACGCGGTGGGATAGCATGTATCCCAAGATTAGGGCTCAAGAATGAATATATATATATATATATATATATACTAGCGGACCCGACAGACGTTGTCCTGTTCAAACGTTGTAATTCTCGCTGAAGTACCCGGCATTGCCCCGGATTTTAAGAATGTTTGTTAACCAAAATCAATTTAAAAACTAAACACAGTATAAGTAACATAGAAAAGATTTAGCCTTTATCATTGGAGCAAAAAATCCTGAAAAGTAAAATATAAAATATATAAATTTATAATAAACCTACAAAAATCCATTAAAAAACTAAACGCAGTATAAATAACATAGAAAAAAAGCATACGAAATGTTATACATATTAATAATATGAAAACCCAATTAAAAATGTATAAATGTATAATAACTCCTCAGATTTCAGCTATATTCGGTATTTCATCATAAAAAAGCTGAAAATAAATAAAAATAAATAAAAATAATAGTTTTAAAAAATTATAAAATTAAATTTAAATTAAAATTTAAAATATAAAATAAAATAATAATTAAAAAAATAATAGAATAAAAGCTGCAATAAAAAAGCCTTAAAAAATGCTGAAATAACAGGTCTAGCAAAATTTACACGACTCTGCATTCGAACCCGGGTCGACAGCATGGTACTTGCGCGACCTTTCGAATACGCCACGATGACACGGTATTTGACTGAGTAAAGTGAAACTTATTCGTTATTCGAAAGTTGTGGGCTGGTGATTATACATGTCAGAGGAGTTTTTAGTCAGAAATAAGTTAGCAGGATAGAAGCTTAGTCTTTAGCTCTTCAATAGACACAAATATATAGGCGAGGGGGATTGGAGTAGCGATTAAAAAAGATCTCGTGTCACTTAGCGTGGTTGATTCGAATTTTCCATCGCGTCTCGAGAGTATGAATATGCCGTTGGATCTGATGTATTTTAGAGTATAAAATCTGACTTGAAAGATTATTATTTTCATTTACTATTCTGGTTTAATATATGACTTGAAACTTTTTGATTTTATTTAGTTTTATCTTTTCGCTCGCTGTTTGCTAACTAAACCTAACGCGGACGGCATTATCCAGACGGCCGATTCCAGAAACTGTAACAGCTTCCATTTACCGGACGCACCCCCTTATAAATTGTTGGTTTTTTATTAATTAATTAAAAATATAAAAACATTTTCTATCGGATCAAATTGTGAATCTAAACCATTCTCGATTCAACTTAATCGCACACACAAAATTTCATAAAAATCAGTCCAGTCGTTTAGGAGGAGTTCAGTTACATACACACGGACAGAAGAAATATATATATAAGATATATATATATATATATATATATATATTTATATATATATATATATATATGTGTGTGTGTGTGTATATGTATATATATGTATGTATATATATATATATATATATATATATATATATATATATATAACCCCGTAATAGCCGTTCTGAACTGGGAATCGGAAAAATGGGCACCGTAAGCTGAACTAAGAATGAATATATATATATATATATATATATATATATATATATATATATATATATATATATATATATATATATAAAGGTTAAATAAAATCTTGAAAATGTGGCTTACACCACTTTGCCTTTCCCCGCCTCAAATATTAAAACAAAAAATTTGCCGAGGAAAGCGTACATTAAAATCTGAATGCATTCAAATTTTAAGAAGAAATAAAAGTTGAATCGCTGTACATGTATACAAAACCTAGAAAATAAGGAAATAACATTACTTGTTCAAACGGCATGCAGTCTTTTTGTGGTTAAAATGAAAGTTATGTCTCAATGAAATAATGCAAAAATCCGTAAGTAAATAATAAATGTCATTTTAAATAGTTATACAAGTCGTATAAAATGAGCATGGACCGTTTAACATATAAAATGAAAACAAAAGTATTAAAAGAGAGAGTAAAAAAACTAAAAGCAAATTTATGGCTTGTCAATTAAATTAGAAAACAGAGGGTAAATTAATGCTAAAACAAAAAGTAAAACAAAAATTGCACAGTAAAATAAAGGGAGCAAAACAAATTTTTTAAATAAAAGCGACCAGTCTTGTGATTAATTAACGTTTCAGATAGTTATTTATTAACTACGCCTTTTTTGAGCCCTTAACATGTTTTATCGATTTACACCATAAGTTAGTTTACGCGTATTAGCTAATTTAAATTAATATTTTACAATATATATGCTATGGCAAATATATATATATATATATATATATATATATATATATATATATATATATATATATCAAGATGCACATCTGCGTTTTAATTTTTATTTTCGTGCTAAGCTTAATAAATTGTAAACTCCGTTGCAAATGTTTAAATTTGGTTATTTCGAGTAGATACCTTCAAAACTAGGGCTAATCTGGAGTTTTAGTTCTTTTTTTCTACTAGACGTAAATAAAAGCATATAGCTAACTTGGCTTAGTGTCAAAAATAGAAGATAGTTTAAGATTTATCGACCACTGTACTTCACGAAAATATGTGCTCTTACAAGAGAGTTTTGCTACGTTGCATTTCCTTTATCTCCAGTTCAAAATTTTTATCAATTAATTCTTCTTACTGGTAAAAAGATATCCATTTGATATTCAAATTCAAATGTTTGAAATTTCTCACTTTGAAATATACCTATGACGTTACACACACAAAAAAATAATACTTTTCACAGAACAAACAAAGCAATTCCAATCAAGCCTACATTTACCATCCAGATGGAATAACTTAAATAAAAGCGAATACTTAACATGTAAAAAACCGAAAAGTCAAAACTAGTCTTCAAGCAAGCGATCTCAAAAGGAGGCCATTACCAGACGCAAAAAAAATGTGATCCATCCAGTGAGTGCTTTCTATACAAGGATGAACGACAGGGAACGTACGTAAAGATTTACAGATTCTTTTCGAAGTCTATACATAGTGGTGAATAATGGAAAGGGACACATTGAAAGTAAAGGAGAAGTATTTTTATTACTTCCTTCTGCATATATTTGAGTGTTCGCCCTATATGTATATTACTGAAAGTTCATTTGTTATTGTTACGCTTTAGAATTGTTCCTTTAATATATGACAAAATATTTAAATCTGCATGTCATATAAGGCGTCCAGAACTCTCAAAATTCTCCATAAAAAGCATTTTTATTAATTTCTTAGTCTAAAACATACTATTAAGCTTTCAGGACGACACAGCACAAAGTGCGCGTTTCTTTGATGATTGTATTGCCAGGTACAACATTGTTATGCTGTACTGTGTACGTGTACAGAGCTCTACATCTGTGCCTTAAGTGTAGCGCTTCCGAAATGGAATTCTTTACCTGATTTGACATATTTTGCCCTCTTAAAGCCTGTTCCCATTGTATCCAGAGAATTGCGTTACGTCACTACGTTAGCGATTGCTGACATGACCTGTCATTGGTTTGACATATCACCTGGTCAATAAATTGAGTTCTGTTATTGGTTAAAAATTTTAACGTGGCGCTTCGTAACACTCCAGGTTCAGTGTGAAGAGGCCGTTACTCAGTACTTCTCAACCTGGGGGAGAAGGTCGTTAGCGTCCCCCTGGGGAAGTGTGAGGGATATTCGAGGGGGGGGGGATGGAGGCGCGGATCGTTAGCAAAAAATATATGTAGAATATATTTTAATAGTGTTACTTGCGTTTCTTGGGCTTGGGGGGCGTAGGTTATCCAAAGGGGGAGGGTCTAGACATGAAAAGGTTGAGAATCACTACTCTAACTGTTTGAGACGTATTTTTCTGACACGTACTTTCAACTCGAAATGTGTTTGTGACATTATTGCATCCTTAATATTACGTTCAAAATTGTCGCTGGTGGTACGATTTTGGCGCTTTTGAATTTCAAACTACACTGCTGTTCACCCAAATTGCAACACCAAGAAAGACAAGAGATATCACAACAAAATTTATTTTGTAGATAACATGTTGACCAAGTATCAAATGATTAAATTTATAGACTTCTGTGAAGTGTGGTTCCTGCGAAAATCAGTAGCCATAGTTGCCGCCATTGTTGGAGATCACCGCTGCCACACGCCTCGGAATTGATTCAAAGAGACTTTGGATGAGTTCTTGGGGTACAGCAGACCAAGCAGCTTCCACACGTTACCAAAGTTGATCTGCTGTGGCAGCTTTGGATGGAATCTGAGTCAATCGTAGAGCAACCATGGACCACATGTTTTCTATCGGCGAAAGATCCGGAGAGCGAGGCGGCCAGGGAAGCAATTCAATCTGGCGATTGACGAAGAACCGTTGGACAATGCGTGCCACGTGTGGTCGCGCATTATCCTGTTGAAATATGGCTGTGGGCAAGACCTGAAGGTAAGGAAGGACAACTGGCTCCAACACCTCGGAGATGTAGCGCTGGCTGTTTAAAGTACCGGCAATGCGTACTAGAGGTGTGCGAGAGTGATATCCAATACCGCCCCATACCATAATACCCGGTGCAGGACCAGTGGGGCGGTGCATAACGCAGCTGTTCAGCATCCTCTCTTCACGGTGTCTCCAGACTCGAATGCGACCATCGTGGTGTTGAAGACAGAAGCGTGACTCGTCAGTAAAGACAATTTCCTTCCATTCTGCCGTCCACATCCTTCTGTCATCGCACCATTGGCGGCGGAGACGTCTGTGGTTCTGCGTCAAGGGTAGACAAAGCAATGGACGTCTTGCGGACAGACCACTCTGCTGTAAACGGCGTCGAATGGTACGCGCAGACATTGGATGATGCGTTACAGACTGCATGTGCTGTGCTATGGTTCGTGATGTGACTGAGCGATCCGTCACTGCCATGCGCACAATTTGCCTGTCATCACGTGAATTGGTGCGCTGAGGTGGATGCGATCGAACACGCCGGTCCGTCGTACCCTCCTGCATCCAACGATCACATATCCGCATTACAGTTGTTTGGTTTCTTCCAACACGACTACCGATTTCCCTGAGAGATAATCCACAATCTCGGTAGGCCACTATCCTTCCTCTGTCGAACTCGGATACTTGATCAAAAGATGATCGCTGTTTTCGACGAGGCATAATTGATCGTTTTTTTGAAAAAACCACAAGAAAAACACAATTGCCGAACTTGAAATCGTCGAAATCTCCAAGCCTTAAATAGCGCTTTGAAGTGGCGCCACTTCAGCCCTTATAAGGAGCATCTGAAATTCTAATCATTTGCATATCTCACCTCCGCTAATGCATGTTGTAAATTTCATGTTATTTGCATATTTCCTTCAGGGTGTTGCATTTACAATGGCCAGCAGTGTAGTAGATGGAATAATTCGTCAATAACGCTTTTCCAGCTGTAATAAAGATACAGTAAAAAAAAAAGTCTTAAAATGGCCAAAGGATATATTCTAAACAAGTATCCTTGCAAGAAATATACACGGAAGTTCCACTGTTCCCTTTCCCTTAACTGTCTTCAGTATTTTTGATTTGTAGTAAACATTTTGAAAACGTTTCCTTTAAAACAAAAAAATTTCTCTGAAAAAAAAGATTTTTTTTGCTCATTGAGGTAATTAAAATTTTTTTTAATTAAATTTTTATAAATACTACAGACAAAATAATTAATCATTTTGTTTGGTTTTAAGCTTAGTACTTTTTTTCTTTTATGGTAAACTTTTAATCATTTAGACTGGAAGTAAATTTATTTGAATCTTTCAATTATATTTCCTGTCATTAACCTCTCCCATTGCTTTAAAAAAGTATAGGGTCGCAGTTGATGCTTAATTAGAAAATTGGAGCTATATTTATGCGTTTTTATATACAATGGTTATACTGTTTCATAGAAAAAATACTACAGGTGGAAATTTAGTTTTATAGACTTCCAATAATTCAAATGATAAGGAACATACTGTTTGCTGTTGAGAACAATTAAGTTAAGTAAAAGCAGATTAAAGTTTTAATGAAATTCAGAAACATTAATCTATATAAAACAGTTCCTTCACTGACTGACTGACAGATACAGACCAAACCGATGGACCCCAAAGGGTTGAAATTTTGCATGGCGATTCTTCTTATAGGGGTGCACTAAAAAAGATATTTGAAAAATTCTTCTTATTTTTTAAATTAAATTAAAAAAAATGTTTTTGTAACTTTTTTTAAGTTTACATTTAAAATAATAATTTGAGCGTTATAAAATTTATATCACGAAAAAGATCATAAAAATTCCTTTAAAATGAAATCTTTTTCGAATCTTTACCTCCATTTTCTAATTTTTGGTGAATTTTTAAAGATTAATTTTTAGAATTTAATTTATTAATTACTGATCACGTGGTTTTATTTTTATTTTTGTGATACTTTAAATTAATTTTGCATCACGTGCATAACAACGAAATAAATTGACAAAAAAATAGATACGGTAAAAGATAAAATTTAACCACTCGACAAATTGAGATGGAAATTTTTTTTAAGAATTTAATTCAAATTAGTATGTTTTATGGATATTAAACATACAAATTAATTGCATACAGAGTCCGTTGTATTTAATTTAAATATTTTCTTCTACATTATTTTGTCTATAAAAATATCCGTTACGATTTTTTTATAAATACTAGCCGCTACGCGACCAGCATGGTCACTTTTAGTTTTATAGTTTCTTTTGCAAAACAACTCAACTGAAAGTAACATATGTAAAGAATGTTACCATTGCCTGTTATTATAAATATAAGTTGGTAAGGGGTATTCTCTATAAGGCTGATTATAAATCATCGTGATTAAAAAATGTGAATTTCCACTATTTCAGAATAGAGTTAAAGATAAGACTGAGAAATTCAACACCAATGATTTTAAAAGTTACATCCCTCTCTGTATGTACTATTTTTCAAAATTAAGATATCTACACTTTATCATTACATCACATAAGAAATTGTTGGGGGAAAATTTTTTCACATAAAAAATGGAGTAAAAATTCAGCAAGTACGAAAATAATTAGTGTGGATTACATCACTCTGTATATGTACTATTGCTCCCAATTTAGATATCTAAATCATATCAAATAATAAATTGTTGGTAAAATTTCTTCACTTATAAAATGGAGTAAAAATTCAGAAAAAACTGAAAAAAAGTGTAGAAAATTAACTATTACTGGCTCTCGGTTGCTATGCTGGCGACGGTTAATCCTATCTTCGGGATCATTTATTCTCTCTCTTAATGAATTATTTCTTCTTCGCTTTCTTTCTTGAGACTGTTCTTAATTTTCACTTGATCGCGCAGCTCGCTTTAGAGCATTCCTGATTTCAATGCGTAAATCCATGTTGACACGTGGTTGCAAATTGCGGACGGCCACTAATGTTTACATCCAGTAGTTTCAGCCGTTGCCATTCGGAGTGTAGAAATATCGTCGATTTTTGTGCCGCATACCTACACGTTTTATATATATAGATATTTATATATATATATTTTGGCATTAATTGCATACATTGACCGTTGTAATTAATTTGAATGTACACCGTAGCGAAGCACGGGTATTCAGCTAGTATTTTATAAGAAAATCAATTGCGAACAAAACAACAAAGGGAGATTTAAAACTTTTGACTTATAGTTAATAGATTATCCTTTCTGTCATAGATATATGAATAAAGCAGGAAAGGAAATATTCCTTAAAAAAAAAAAAACATGCTTAGTTTAGATGCTTTGTCAGGCATTAAGTATATCAAAAATAAAATGAATTCTCCTCCGAAACGTTACATAGTAGAAGATTGAATTTTTATGAAGAACAATGTTTCAAAAGCATTATCGATGAAAGAGGAGAAAAGAATTTTCTTGAATATTCAACTATTTTCCGTAGCCTGTCCTTGGAAATCTTTCCCAGGAAATCCCGTAGCCTTGTTTTCTATGGAAAAACGTGATATGTTTCTAGTATGGTCTTCAACGCTAACAAAAGGTTTACTTCTTCGAAATATTATCCTTTTTTTCTGCTTATACTTGGAAGATTAAAATATTTTTTCGTATAAAATACTTTTGCCTATTTTTGAATTTTAACTTGGTTATACATGAATATTTATGCAAGTGTAACTCTTTTTATGTTCTAAGTGGTGTTCGTATAATCCACGCTCTAAGCGAAATGAAAAAAAGAGGGTGTTTCTTGAACGAAATTGTCATTTCGTGGAATTGAGTCTGAGAGTGCAAATAATGACCGTAAAAGTAGATATCTGCCATTAATTTTATATCTATATAATAAGAATAAATTATAATTTTTTTCCAATGTGACATGTTATTTTGTGGATATTCACCCATACACACCTAAATTACAGGATTATACAAACGGCAAAGGGTTGGAGCATCTTAGTGGTTGGTGAGTCGGAATTCGGTGCTGAGGGTGCTCGGTTCGAATGCCGACAACCGCCACTGAATGCTATCGAATAATTCATATATACGTATATATACGAGTGGTGATGAAAAACTATGGTTACAAGGACGATATTTCTAGAGTTCCGTCTGTTATACAGAAATTAGTTGTGTAATTCTAATGCATGCGGTCGCTAACTGTGGAGAGTTTCACCTACCCACGACCTACAGCTCTAGTTGAGAGTTAACAGAAATGGCGACTCGTTTGGCAAACTAGTCTCGCGAAGAAATTCTCTCAGTTATTCGATTTCTGTGGTCGAAACATGTAAGCGCGGCTGAAATTCACCGGCAGCATCTTCCTTCACGATTTTCATCTTCTTTTACGACAACGCGCGACCTCATACAGACCAGAGGTCCACCACGCTGTTGAAGAAATTTCGCTGGGACATCATCACTACACTTCCTACAGCCCGGACCTCGCTCCAAGCGACTTTCATCTCTGTCCCCACTTTAAGGTGGACCTAGGGGGCCGAAGATTCGCTTCAGACGAGGAGGTGAAACACTTCGCCACAACGTCGCTGAACAGGCAAGGACAGGATTTTTACCAGGAGGGAATATTCAAACTCATCCCACGAAGCGACAAAAGCCTAAACCGATATGGAGACTATGTCGAAAAATAACCTAATGTATGTACTATCAGTTGGCTGTATTGGTCTTATGAAATAAAATGTACACGTTTCCTTACAGGCTTTGTAACCTTACTTTTGGATCACCCCTCGTATATATATATATATATATATATATATATATATATATATATATATATATATATATATATATATAAAGAATGGTAAGACCACAAAGTTTCTCCGTGAGGTTTATAGGGATGGTAGGAGGGTAGGACCCAACCAGATGTCGCCTCTCGAGGTGCTCGGGGAAAACTGTGCTGGCACGGGATAAAACATATTTTCACATAGAGCTTAGGGCATCTTAGTGGATAACGTTTCGGAGATCGGCACTGAAGGTGCTTGGTTCGAATCCCAACAAGCGTCACTGAAGGCACTTGCGACTAAACCGGGTATGGGCATGATAAATCTGCAGGCAGGATTATCCCTCCATGTGGTCTGTTGGGGTGAGAGGAGGGTACGCGCTACCATGTGTCCTCCTTTAGGATGCTTGATTTAAATTGTTGTGGCACCGGGCAAAAAGTCGTCCTCCCGACCCTTGTGGGGCCAAATAGCCGTGAGTTAAGCAGGGGCAGCATCTCTTCACCTTGCAGCCCTCAGTGGACCTGGTTAGAATTTATATAGCCAGGGGGCATTAGTAACAACAACAAAAGACGAAAACGTCAATGTTGAAAGTGGAAATATAAAAACCTCACATATTTTTACCCTGAAAATGTTAAATCTAATTAAAACTTGTTATTTTAGGTCTAAATAATCTTTTTTTTTCTGATATCTTTAGTTATTGTGGTTAAATAGTGACTAGTTTAATTATGTGAGTCGCTTCCAAATGAAAGCATGGTGGAAACAGTAAGATCATCTTCACTGATCCTTTTCGTTATTATATGGTTAGCTTTTGCTTGAACACATTTGAATGTATAAAGTACACCACCATAAACTTAATTTCCACAGTTAACCACTCTGAGGACTCGACATTCCAGCCCAAAAACGATTCGGAAAATCTAGCAACGTGATTCCTTTCTTGTGAACACTTTCATCCAATCGAGAAACTTTTGAATCCAGGAATTCAATGTGATTTTACACCAACATGAAAAAATAAAATCGAGAAAAATTGTACCCTCAGTTTGAAGAACAATGTATCGATTAATGACAATGTATCGATTAATGATAATACTGATATGGTCGAAATATAATCATAATTTTCTGCAGCTCATCTTTTTGTTTTGGACTAAGGTTTCAACTTCTATAAATATGTCTTATTTTAAGGAAAAAGTTTGTTTTCACTTCAAATTAGAAGTACAGGGGAGTCCCGATAATTCGAAATGATTGGGACCAGACCTTTTTCGGACTAACGAATTTTTCGGATTGAGCGAGTGTTAAGACTCATGCGGGATCAATTCATGTACGCCACAACCTAAGTGTAAAAAGGTGTGGCTGTTAGCGTTCCCCCACGCCGAATTGAAAAAAGATATGTGTGTCTGGAGAAAATGGCGACCAGAGTGTACGCTTATCTCTGATGTATTTGATAATAAATATTTCTTGTGTGTGAAATTCGTCTTACAGTTCACTCTTTATATAAACTGTGTTTTGTGTGTTTATTAATACAAATAGCGAGATCATTCTTTAAAAAAAAACTTAAATTACATAATAACGTAGGATTTCATAAATATTACATATTACGTGTGATTACACAGTTTATTTTATAAGGTCTGTCTAAACATAACCAAATCTCGGGACGAAATGGGTGATAACAGAGCGAAACGCTGCCTAGTACAGTACAGCAGAGAGTAAGTTTTTCTGATAATACGTCACAGTGCTCGACAGTTGGAAAGGTGCGGCCGGGTGTAGGAGGGGAGTTCAGTTGAAACGCCCTTTCTCACAGACAGACACCGCATCCGTACTATTAATGTCAGTTTAGCATTAGTATAAACACGTGTTGTTTATGCTAATGCTGTGTCCTACTTTATTATACTGTTGTCTAACTTTGAATTTTCTTGTAATTTTCAGGAATATAGTTTATATTACTTAGTATCACTGTAGTTTTATTGTAACCTTAATTCTTTTTCACTTTTGGTTTCGGATTAAGCTGACTTTTGGATTACCGAAGTTCGGATTATCGGAACTACACTGTATTAGTGTTGATGCACAATTGCGTTAGCTCTTATCTTGTTTATTCCGTTGCTTTTGTGGCTGCTGCTGCTTTTAAATTCGCAATCTATCTATCTATCTCCCCCCCCTCTCTCTCTCTCTATCTATCTATTTATCTATCTATCTATCTATCTATATATATATATATATATATACACACACAAATAAGACAATTATGTGTATAAACGTCTGAATGATCCATCCAACCAACGCTGTTGAATGCGTATATGGAACTGCGAAAGGTTAAAATATAAAGAAGTTAACATACAAAATATTATTGCATTCTGTTTTGACGATTTCAGTCAGATAAAAAAGTTATAATATTGTAGTGAACCTGCATCACATTCTTGGAAGTTTGCTTAACAAGAAGGGTAGAATTTATTCTTATATAAGGAAATAGTCCTCGAAGCGGCTTGCATTTCCAGCTATTGTGGTGTCTAAAGGAGGAAGATTGAAGTCCTGTTCATAATGCATCCGGAGCGTTTCGTTGCTTTACGTTACTACGTTGTCTTGGAGATAAATGACAAGACATGTGATTGGTTTGACTTTTCACGTGGTGAATAAATTGTGCTGTGTGGCTGGTTAAAATTTTTTAACGCTGTCACTACGTAGCGCTCCAGATTCAGCGTAAACTTAATATTGGCGGGGCATTATTGTTACTTATACACACACACAAGTATATATATATATATATATATATATATATATATATATATATATTGTTACTAATTCACAGTTCGGGTTCGGCGATTGGATTGGACTTTGAATAAGACAGAATAAAAACAAAGATTTATTTATAGGAATTCGAAATACTACAGCTTACAGATCGTCAGAAACTGACTACAGTGCTCTGAACAATCTCTAGTTCACAGAAGTACGGAAAACTCAACAGAAAAGACGCCGCACGAAGTCGCACTTATAGCGGCATAAATCTCAGCAATTTCCAGATGAAAATCTCACACCTAACAACCGCCCTTTTGGCGAGATCAAAGCACACTCAAAACTGAAATCTGAACCCTACCCCGAATTGAGGCTGCATTTATAGCTTCCCGAGAGTTTGGGGATTTTCACAATGTTCCAGAAAATTCCACGCTTGGAAAAGTCTCCAAACTTGAGGCCAAATCGTCAAATTTGGCGCCAAAAATAAGTCGCCAAAAAGTCACCAAAAAGTTAATATCTCGCCAATTTGGCAAGATACCACAGAAACCTTATGTTAAATGCATGGTACTGCAGAAATTTAGCTAGCTTATGACTATTTACATTTAACAAACGAAAATAATGCATTGTTTTACAAGCAGAATAACAATTTTAGCGGTAATATAAGCTAAAGACATACATGAATTAACAAAATATGTAACTATATATATATATGTACACACTACATCTACTTTATTCCACCCATTTGTATAAGTTAAGTAAAAAATTTTAAAATATTGAGTGAGAAAAACAAAGCAAAATTCCTTCTAAGGACTCAATATATGGATCGATAAATATCCAATCGCTCGTACAGCCTTGCTGTTAGTTACATATCTGCTTAAATTAATTTAAATCGTTCTGCAGAGGAAATTAGCTTCTACCTCTCTACTACCCTAAGAGATCAATTTCAGTAATTTGAGTTGAAATTTAATAGCGCTTCAGAAGAATGAAAAAACACTCAAATTAATAATTTAATTTCGAGTGCGATCTGATTTGGGGTTAAATATCCATTTGTTATAGCAATTATTTTTACTAATATAGATTGGAAGTTAATCTATTTGAAACTTCTATATAAAGCTAATCTATATGGCATCATAATTTCCAATGATATTTTCCCTTGATAACTTCACCTATTGCTTTGAAGTGAGAGACAATGACATTTGAAAAAAATTGAAATGCTTCATTAAAAAACCAAAACTTTTATTCTATGTGCTTTTTTTTATATCTCCAGATCTATAGATATTGAACAAGAAAAACTATTTGGAGCATCTGAAAATTAAAAGGACATTTTTAAATTTTGAAATTAATGGATTATTTTTACGGTCATAATAATATATATATATACGTATATATATATACGTATATATATATATATATATATATATATATATATATATATATATATATATATATATATATATATATATATATATATAATATTTAGACGCATAAACTATATTTAACTATATTAATTAACATTAAACGATAGTTTTCTATTAGAGTTTCTAGTGTGTTTTCTAATTCAGAAAGTAGGTTGTGTTTTTCGAAGCGGAAAGTTCATGGTCATCCATAATTAATTGCTCCCACGCGCTCGGACTCATGCAATCTCGAACAATTAAAGGCGCGCGATGGCTTGAATCACGAGTGATGTTCACCCAAGCTTTTGCTCAACGCATGAAGAGAACAAAGCATTAGATTAGGGACATTTTTTGGAGAGATAGGACGTGCGTCTGTCGGGGGGCTTGAGAGATGATTGAAAAATGCTTTTTATGCGTTTTATATATATATATATATATATATATATATATATATATATATATATGTGTGTGTGTGTGTGTGTGTGTGTGTGTGTGTGTGTGGCTCTTCTAACAATAAGCCAATTTCTCCTATCCCTCGAAGATTTCTGAATGTAAAAAAAATTTGATCAAAACCAAAACACTATGTGAGGTTAATCGATATGACAGCTCTATGTGAAGCTAATCTATAGAGCATTATACTTCCAATAATATGTTTTATTTATAACTTCACCTATTGCTTTTAAATGAGATACGATGACATTTGAAAAAAATCGAAATGTTTCAATAAAAACAAGGAAACAAACTTTTCTTCTATGTACGTTTTTTATATCCTCTCAGAAAAAGTTTTGAGGAACAAAAAAACATTACTGGAAGAAATTCAGTTTTATAGAATTTCAATAATCGAAATTATAATGAATTTTCCTTTTACGGCAGAAGAGGACTAAATAAGTCAGAATTTGATTAAACTTTTAATAACATACATTGCATTGCCAAAAGTATCGATATTGAATAAGAAAAACTATTTTGTACGTCAGATAAAAACGAAAGGTCACTTCAAAATTTTGAATTATAGTTAATAGATTATTTTTACGGTCATAAATATATAAAAGAGGTAATAAAGGAAAAGATATATTAGTTTTGTTATACATACATACATACATACATATATATATATATATATATATATATATATATATATATATATATATATATATAGAGAGAGAGAGAGAGAGAGAGAGAGAGATAAAGTACCTGAAGAACAAAATTAATCTTCCCCAAAGTGTTGTATACCCAAAAGATGTATTTTTATGACAAAAAATGCTCCAAAACATCACTGCAGACAGGAAAGAAACGAAATTCCTGAATATTCAACAATTTCACGTTGCCTATTCACGGAATTCTTTATAAGAAAAATTCTGTTGCCTTGTTTCATATGAAAGAAGGTTTTTCAGCATGAACATCAGCCCTTACGAAAGCTTTATTTCTACTAAATATACTAGCTACTAGGAAGATAAAAATATTTTTGCGGATAGGATTATACTTGGCTAAGACACAAAAATGACCTATCAAAATAGTTTGATTAAGCTTATGATGATTACGCTTATAATAGTTTGATTACGCTCATAAATTTTGCGAGCAGCTGCTGGAGGCATAGCTAGTTTGCTTCAAACCTACGCGAGTTCTTGTTAGGCCCAAAGTTTGCGTGGCAGCACTGATGGATGACTTTCAAACTATCTGTGAGTATTTCAAAGTGCATTTTTCTTGAATGAGTAGTTATACAAGTGAATATATTGAATTTTTTTCCCCTTTCACGAATGCTATATATCTCGTACTAGTAGCACGTATGCTTTATGTTGAAAAGCAAATTGACATACGCAAATATTTAAATAAACATTGTTGTTATGTAAGAACTGTGTTTGAATGAAGTTATTTAGAGTACCACTTCAAGATATACATACTCAAAGTTAGAGTAGAAGTAGTTAATTCTCTATACTGGCGCCCGAGTGTTTATATATACCCTGGTTGTTCTGTTTACATTTATTTCGAACAACATAATTTTGAACTGTGTACTGTACTAAACTCTGATAAAATTGTGAAAGTATTTTGTTATTATACTTATCTACTGTTGAAAATGTATGAGATAAGACAAAACCCTGCTGAAAATTTACCTAGGGTAATTATAGGTCAGCAATTTGCGCCATTCGAATCCACCTTCAATGGCGGCCCCTCAAGCCAATTTCTAAAGCAAATTGAGTATTACTTTCAGCAACATTGCACCCCTGAGGGGGATAAACTTAAAATTGCTCTAGCGGCTTTAAGAGGTAGTGCATTGCAGTGGTACACGTCTATGGAAAGCAGTAATCTCATTTGTGACTATTTGTCGTTGAAGCAACAGTTTCGTAGCGTTTTTCCCAAGACCTTTAATCAAAGTTAAATTGAAGCTGAAATTTATTCGCTAAGGCAACGTGAAGGTCAGTCTGCGTTGCATTTCGCTATGGATAAAATTTTTCAGTGTGAGGAATATTTAGAAGGGGTGACGGAAGCGGTAATCTTAAAAATAGTTATCCAGCGTTTGAAGCCAAGTGTTCAAGATTTTTTGGACAATCAAAATATTTCAAGCAAGGATGCCCTCCCTCAAGGTTTGGGTAAACATGACAATGGGCATTTCTACGCTGCCCCTTACCCTCACTCAAGTACAAGAAGTTTTATTCCTCCCCCCCCCCCCCCCGCCAAAATTTTTCGCGAGTTTCAAACCAACAGCGAAACCAGTACCGGGGGAAAAATAATAGAAGCTCACTGCGTTATAGTGATATTAGTGCACTTAAAGTAAATAATGTGCAAGCACCTTACGTGCACTGGCAAGTTGTTTCACATGATATAAGTCAACCTGCTAAAACTACTTTCACAAATTTCTTAACTTGTCCGAGCAGTAATCAGTATTTTGATTTTGAGCATAGTGAAAATCGAGGTATTTTTGTGGCTGATAAAGAAAGGGAGCCTAGGTGGAATAATGCGATAATTCCAGTGCAATAACCTGAAAATAGTGCCGATACTAATGCTAGTGGTTTAGAAAATAAATCTTCTGATACTTCTATTAATGCTATACCTGATATTTTAGATGATATTCACACATCTGTTAATGAAGGAAATTTAGTAGATGACGAAGTATGTGTTACGGAAGTTAGTGAACACTTATTAGTTGACGATAATAAAGATACTTTAAACGATAGTAGGAACTCGCTAGGTAATGATGTTATCATTTCAAGTTCGCAGCCTAATGAGGACGCTTTAGACCAGGTTGATAATATAGTATTAAATAAAGTGAAGGAAAACCAGACTGAGAAGCAGAATGAATGTTTGTCACAGAGTTTTAGTGTAAGTAGTTCAGCTGATGCTCCGGAAGTTGTAGACGTAGTTAACATTAAAACGGACAGGTGCGAAAAGCTTAATCTTCCTAAAACTGAAGCGGTATTAAAGAATTTAAGTGATAACGATTCTGATGAAGCAAGTTTTAAAGAGACTTTTTCGTCAAAAGAGGATAAAACTAAAGTTAAGGGGGATAAAAAACGAGAAAAAATGCCTTCAGGTTCCAGTATTAAAACTGCTGATACTGAAGTAATTAAGTCGGTAAACAATAAGTCGTATAAGCACAAATACGAAAAACAGAGTCAGTTTGTTGAAAATCATGAAACAATCAGCGAACCAAATTGTAAACGTATAATAAATGGCGAGATAAAGCCAGTAACTGAAGACGTAGGTGTGGCGTATAAGTTTGAAACAATAGAATCTGCATTAAAATCTAATACCGATACTCGCAAAAGTACGCAAAAAAGTAAAGTGTGTACTGCAAAACCTCCGTCAAAGGATGAATGTGTCACAGATAAGGTACACAAGGTTATCAAAAGAAAGGATGACATATCTAAAAACCCTGTGAACAAGTATAGGAAGCGAAAGATACCAGCTGCCCAGCAAGAGCCCCCTCCAAAGAGAATTTCTGTCCATCGTCAAGCCAGACCAGCGCCACAGGTCCAACGTCCTGCTGCACGAAGGATGCCCACACGGTCAACAAACCCCTTTAATAGGACTGCGACCATAAAGAGAGGTTCCACTGAATGGATAGACTGGTGCAATGAAGTTGCTGCCTTCATGAACAAGTCTTGTACCAATTTTCTTATTCTACCCCACCCCTTCAATAAAATCGAACCACACTGGTTTGAAGTTCCTCATTGTATATGCTGTATAAACATTTTGAGAGGAAGGGGTGAGCCACTGAAAAATAACTGGTATATTGCTGTATTATAAATTTTTGAAGGAGACATGTAGTGCATAGAAAAATTACACTGCTCAAAACAATTAGGGGAGCACATGGTTTTAACGAAATTACGCAAATACTTACACCGATAAGTACCATAAAATAAATCATCCATAATTTAAAGCCTAGCAGGAAACAGAAGAAGAAAACTTCATATGCAAATCAAAGTTCAGGACGTCAAAAACCAGAAAAAGAACATAAGGGCGGAAATCGGGATGTTGCAGAAACGTCTGTTTCACTGCCTTAACTGTGAAATTCGATTGCTCAGTTATTCATTTTGAGGAAAGGTGACTTGAAAATGTCTCAACAACGTGATTTACCGGAATCCATAGCATGGCGTATTATAGGCAGACTTGAATCCGGGCAAACACAACGTAGTGTCGCGGACGATGTTGGAGTCGCCAGAAGTGTCATTGCAAGGCTGTGGAATCGATTCCAAGAAACAGGGAATGTTAGACGTCGACCAGGGCAAGGTCGGCCACGCGCCACTACAGCAGCTGATGACCGGTATATACTGTTAACAGCTCGTCGAAACAGATAATGCTACTCAGCTGCAAAGACAGTTGCTCTTGGCAACAGGACGAAAGGTGTCCAGCCAAACAGTACGTAATAGGCTTCATCAGGGAGGTCTCTATGCACGTAGGCCAATGGTCTGCATTCCGTTGACCTCACGCCACCGTGCGGCCCTAAGAAGATGAGCTTCTGAACATCGAAATTGGGAGCAACATGATTGGAGCCAAGTGCTGTTTACAGACGAGTCCCGATTCAGTATGGAGTGTGACACCCGACGTGTTTTGGTATGAAGGGAAAAGGGCACTTGAAATAACCCCACATTCGTTCCTGAAAGGTCACCATACAGACGAGCTGGTTTTACATACAGACGAGCATAGGTGGCCATACAGACGAGCATAGGTGGACGTACAGATCTGCATATCATTCAGAATGGTACTTTGACGGCCCGAAGGTATGCAGACGAGATACTGAGACCTCATGTCATACCTTACGCTGCAGCTATTGGAGATTCCTTTGTTTTCCAGCATGATAATGCCAGTCCGCATACAGCTCGTCTTGTGGAGAACATGCTTGAAACTGAAACAATACAGCGTATGGAATGGCGAGCGTGCTCTCCTGACCTGAATCCAATCGAGCATGTTTGGGACATGCTCGGACGACGCATTGCTGCGAGATCAAGGCCTCCTTTTACTCTCCGAGACTTGGAGATGCACTTCTTGAGGAGTGGAATAGTATTCCCAAAGTCTTATCTATAACATCATCACATCCATGGAAAACAGGTGTGCAGCAGTCTTAGCTGTTCGAGGAGACCACACGCCATATTAAAAATCGTGCATCATTTCTAAACAATTTTTTTTATCGTTTGCATGTAACCAAATTGTTGCCCTAAATCATCTTTTCATGCTTTTACCATATTTTCAAAGAATTAAAGCTTAATTACAAATTTATTTACGTCTTTGAGCATTGATACGCGTGTACTATCCATTTTATGCCAATACGTGGCTGTCTCGCAGGGTTTTCTTAACTTCTTTGCTTGCTCCCCTAATTTTTTGAGCAGTGTACATGCTGCATACAGATAACTAACTAACTAACTAATGTACTAACTTCACAAAACATAAAACATGTGCACTATGAATTGTGGGAGAGTACCTACAAACAGTCAAGAAATGTCATGCTGTGCAATTGTGGTGACAATTTAAATGAAATGGATTTTCTAGGACGCAGTTGGCCAGCCCAGTATCCGCAACTCTGCAAATCCAACGTTTGTTGGTGTCACCTGAACCGTTCGGGGTCAGTTTTGTAAAATTGGAGTGGCGTTTTCCCCTACACCACGTATGGAAGGTTTTTTAGCTTTGCCACCCATTATGTAAAAAGTCAGACCAGCACGCGTTTTCAGTTAGCTAGCTGAAGCCATTGAGACCTCAGCCACCTAATTTTTTTTTCAAGGGAGGTCAATGTAAGGTTTATATAAGATTCGATTCACAATGATCGAACTTTTAAGTGAATAAAGTTAAAGAAGCCGCTTAAGATATGCTAATTGCGGCATACGCGGTTGGTATAAATACCAAGCAGCTAGATTAAAGATACGAAGTGAGAGGAAGTGAAAGGAGGAGTAGTGCTGGCGAAACGAAATATCGAGCTGGAGCTAGGCTTAGAGTCTGGATTAATAATAGTTAAGTTTTGAGAGTAGCCGCTGGAGGCATAACTAGGTTGCTTCAAATCTACGAGAGTTCTTGTTAAGACCAAAGTTTACGTGGCAGCACCGCTGGTTGACTTTTCAAGCATTGTGAGTAATGCGAAGTGTATTTTTCTTGGATGAGTAGTTATACAAGTCAATATATTGAATTGTATTTCCCTTGCATGGATGCTATACATATCGCGTACTAGTAGTACGTATGCTTTATCTTGAAAAGCAAATTTACATATGCAAATATTTGAATAAACATTGTTGTTATGTAAGAACTGTGTTTGAATGAAATAATTTAGAGTGCCACTTCAAGATATACATACCCAAAGTTAGGGTAGAAGTAGTTAAATCGCTATACATCTTGGAAATCACCAAACAACAACGAAAACTAAATCTTGGAGATTTACTGCACACAGGATTGGTACTAAATCTCGAGATTTAGTGCACAATCTTAACAGATTTATTGCACATTTAAAAATAAAATAAATTTGGTTTTAATAATAATAATTATCTCACGAAAATCCGTAAAAACGTTTATTAAAGTTTGCGCTACGCCAAAGCATTGGGTTTAAGCTGCAAATAAGAAAATCACCTTAGAAATCGCCAAATAACTACGAAAAACAAATATAAAATTATTTGCTTCATATCAGCCTACTCGTGGTCACTCAAGATAAAGGTCTTAAAAAAGGGCGAGTGAAAAGAAATGACCAGAGGAAAAGAATGAACGTGCATTCAGGACTGAAAAGAAGGAAATTTGGCGAAAATTCGGATCCACGGAAGAAAATATCTTCTCTGACAAAAGATGAAAAAAGATCTGTACAGATGCGCGTGACTCTTGAACAAATAAAGGAATACAGAGATTTCTTTTCAATGAAAGATGAAAAAGGAATTTTTTTTTTGAGGATAAGAGCAATGACCAAGATAGGCTCGCTTTTCAAAAACTGTGATGAGCGTGATTCATTAAGCATGTGCTCATATCCAGGAGAAAAACAAATCTGAAGGTCTTTGAGCTAAAATTCTTTTCGTTCGTAAGTTCTATTTGTTAACTCAAAATTCGGTTAGTTTTTAATTTAATGCATTTCAGTACACATGGGTCACAAAAGAAATGTCTGCACATAAGTGCTAATAAACAGACAGTTAGTGGATCTACTTATACACGGAAGATTACCGATATAAGTATAATTTGTGTAGTCGTAAAAATACACTTACGAAGACTCTTAAAAGATAAATTTAAGCCTAAATTAAGTATATGCGTTACAAACAAGTGATAGGGAAGTCAACTAATCACAAATACTCCAAGGCTCCCAATTAAGCCTCCGTAAGGACTTAGGGATCCCAGTATAAACATACATGGCAAAAGGAAAATGTATCTCTCTTTTGTGCAAAGAAATGTACTTTTGTATAGAAAATTGATAGACTGAAGCCTATTATAGAAGTCAATTTTTTTTATCAATAAAAAGAAATATCTAAAAATCCCTTTTTTTGACTTAAGTCTTTTATACTGGGAGCCATATATATATATGGATGGAGTTTGTCGTTTTACAAACTATTAATTTTTAGATTATATTTTACCCGACGCATCTTCAGTTTATTAGTAACCGAGGGAATTTCGGTGTTTTGCTAAAAACCCAATATTTCTTAGCACTTCAACTAATTTAGTCTATGACATAGCAGTTTCCTGTTTAATACCACGAAGGCTCCAGATTGATCACAGAACTCTATTTTATTTAAGAGTGTTACGAGATCAAAGAGAAGCTCTTCTCTTTTGATCTAAAAAAGGGGAATCACAGATATTGATCTGTATTTAACGGCTGAACTCGCCGCTTTACGAGAATGTTTACAGCAGATAATTCAAGCAAGGTTCAGCATAAAGATTTGATATTTCTTCCGAGAGCAGTATGGATGTAAAAAAGACTTTTCGCAGATTTATAACCGTAAAAGTAAATGAAGTTGGAAAAAGTTAGCCAGAAGAAGATTGATGAAATTATTGGAATTTTTTTAGTAATATTAAAAACATTTCACACAATTCTCATAGGTTAATAAAAGAATACAATAGGAGTTTGATGTTTTAAAAATTCATATAAACAACTAGCTTAATACCCGTTCTTCGCTCCGGAGTACATTCAAATTAAATAAAACGGTCAATGTATGCAATTAATGCAATCAATCTCTCTCTCTCTCTCTCTCTCTCTATATATATATATATATATATATATATATATATATATATGTATATATATATAGATATATATATATATATATGTATATATATATGTATCTATATATATATGTATCTATATATATATATATATATATATATATATTATATATATATATATATATATATATATATATATATATATATATATATATATATATATATAATAAATACAAAGGTCAATGTATGAAATAAATGCCACAAAAAACCAAAAAAATATATTTAAAAAAAATCGTATCGGTTATTTTTACAGACAAAATAATGTAGAAGAAAATGTTCAAATTAAATACAACGGTCAATGTATGCAATTAATTTGTATGTTTAATATCCATAAAACAAGGTTGCGTTGCAATGGGTGCCAGCGCACTGCGGACTCCTGGGAAATGAGGCAGCTGATTCTCTGGCAAAAAAGGCAACCGAAATTGCACAAATAACAGATAAACCAATCCCTTTCTATATCGCCAAACGTTTAGTTAAAAAATCTATAAGAGTGAACTTTTGGAATAACATAAAGGAGGTAAATAAAGACAAGAAATGGATCGAGGAAATCACTAATATTCCGCTATGGCCAAGAGACAAATCTGTTGCCATTTTCCGCCTCGCTACTGGCCACGATTGTCTCTCCAGGCATCTATACCGAATAACACTGCTTTCAAGTCCTCTCTGCCAGTTGTATAACATTCGTGAGGAAATGGATGTGAACCGTTTGGTTCACTGCCCTGCACTGGTCTCGGGACACTTGTGGGAAAAATACTGGAGAGCTCGGCACAAGATGAATGATTTATAGACCTACTGTAGTTCAATTTTGTTACTTGTTCTTGTTCTATTGTGTTTTTCTGTCTACAGTTGTCTTATATTCTACCATTAGAAATAAATAAAAAAAATATCCATAAAACATACTAATTTGAATTAAAGTCTTTGAAAACTTCAATCTCAGTTAGTCTAGTCGTTAAATTTTATCTTTTACCGTATTTTAATATTTTTTTTGTCAATTTATTTCGTTGTTATGCACGTGACGAAAAATTAATTTAAAGTATCACAAAAAGAAACGAAACCACGTGATCAGCATTTAATAAATTAAATTCTAAAATTGAAACTTTAAAAATTCACCAAAATTCAGAAAAGGGAGGTCAAGATTCGAAAAAGATTTTATTATAAAGGAATTTTCATGATCTTTATCGTGATATAAATTCTATAACCCTCAAATTATTATTTTAAATGCAAAATTTAAAAAAAAGTTATAAAAGAGCTTAAAAATGTAATTAAAAAAAAATCTAAGAAGAATTTTTGAAAATTCTTTCTTAGTGCACCCCTAAAGTATAAGAAAAATCGCCATGCAAAATTTCAGCCCTTTAGGTCCAGCGGTTTGGTCTGTGCATTATCTGTCAGTCAGTCAATTACGGAGCTGTGTTATATTTATAGATTACAAGTAATAAATCTTTAGTAGGTTGTTCAAAAATTGAGAAATATACAGATTATGGCACACTTTTTGATAGCTTGAAATGAGCTTACAAGCATTTTAAAATGTTAAAAATAATTTTTTTAATAAATACCTATCATATAAAGATCCCATTAGCACAAGAATAGCTGAAAAAATTGTGTTATCTTCATAAAATGTATCATGTAATTTTAAATTAATATAGGCAAAAGTGTTTATAGATTTAACAGAGCTGGCAATTTATGTAACTTTATGCCAGACGAGATCCATATAGGCTAGTGGCCTGAGGGGTGTGGCTTCGTTTTATAATGACACCACAAGGGTCGGAGTCTGATTTGGCAAGGTGCCACCTCAATTTTGACAGAGCACCCCTATGGACGACAACTGGGGGTATCGTACACTCTCCCACCCTCTCTGACTTCACAGAGAGAATTTCCAGCATACGGATTTAACGTTATCATATCAGGCCCTGGCACGAAGGTTTTTAATAACATTTCTCTGGATTCGATCCAAGCAACCTCTGCACCAAAGCCGACGCGCTACCACTAGGCTACCTCAAGCCCTTTGGTAAATATGGTAACATATTTAATGGAGTAACTTTATTTACGGCTATTTCCTATACCATTAAATGTGAAATCCTGTGAAATCCAAAACAGGCTTCTCTTGGATAAAAGTTTCTCATATAAACCTAATACAGCAGAATCATATCATAAGGTTTTAATAGAGATTAAGGGAATGGAAATTTTACCAAATTTATTTAAAATATATTATTAGATTATAGAACTGACCTACATAAAACTAAGATACGTTTTACGTCTCTGAGTTCATCAAAATCCTTTTTTGGACTACGCAATTTTACATGGGAGCGCAGTATCTCCCAAGTCAAAAGAATTATGTCTGAACACCTATTAAAAAGAATCTGTTTTTATATTAATTTTCCAGATTTATTTAAAGTTCGTGACTACTACACTATGCTTTCATTTTTACCAGATTTATAGCAGTCATGATATTACGAAAAATTCTCTATCTCTGGTCACCACTTCTAATTCCCGATTTAAATCTCATGACTTTGGAAATTGAACCTCATCTGTGGTATTAATAAATCTATTTATATAAAAGATTGTCCAGTTCCACGTTGTGTTTACATAAGAGATTATTTACATTTAGCAATCCTTCAGAAACAATCATTTGTTTAATAATTATTTCAGCTATGTTGACAGTCTAGAGCCAGAAGGATATTACTTATAATATAGCTCCAGAAAGACTGTTCTTTTGTTTAATTTACTTATGCACCAGATACCGGAGAAGAAAAAGAGATGAAATTTACTTTTCTTGTGTGCTCATATACTGTACTAGCTGAATACCCGTGCTTCGCTACAGAGTACATTTCAGGATAATTACAATGAAAAAATTTTTGAGGAATATTTTCTCCGTCAATAAACAAAATTTCTTCAACCCTTTTTGAATTAAATTCTTAAAAAATCTCATCTCAATTATTCTAGTGGTTAAATTTTATCTTTTACAGTATTTTAATATTTTTTTGTCAATTTATTTCGTTGTTATGCACAGGACGCGAATTTCAATACGTTTCAAACATGGATTTTGCAACCGAAGTTGGGGCTAACCGTAACAACCAATGAGCACTTGTTCCTTACTACTCGTGCATTTGGACTTTGAAACATTTATGTTTGGACTTTTATGTTTGTTTATATTCTGTTTATCTAGTCACTCACCCTGTGTGTAGAGTTTGTTAGTTTTCTCACTCGCTTATAAATTGGAAAGAAAATCAAGTATTTTTCGGTATAAAAAATAAATAATAAATTAACGCACCTTTTTAATATCTAATAAAGACTTCGAATTTATGTATTTTTTAATAAAAAGCTACTTTTTGTCAACACTATTCAATTTCAGGCAGAAGAAAATTTTCAATGTAAAAATTTCTTGATTATCTTTAAAATTAGATGTTACATGTTGAAATGTTGCATCCACAAGAAAATTGAAAACACTAAGAACCATTCTAAAATCAATCAATCATAAATAGTAATTCCTACAAAAGAATTACTATTGAAAAAAGTAGAATATGTTGGATATGTTTTGAAAAGATTCAATTAAATTCTGTCAGTCTCCAAAAATGCCCGATTGAAATGAAAAATATTGCCAGTTTAAAAGACCGAAGTTTTTTTCACCCAGGCAGAAAAGGATCCTTCATCCTGGATATTCGCTCGTACTTCACAGACAAAGTTATCTTCATTTAAAACAGTGGAGAACACAATTTTAACGACAATCGGTAAACTTTCATTATCGCCATTAAAACGTTGAGTGCTTTTGAAAACAGAAAGCATGCGCTCGCGATCATTGGCCGTTACGGTTAGGCCCGCCCTCGGTTGCAAGATCCACGCACGTATTTGAAATTCGCGCACAGGACACAAAATTCATTTAAAGTATCGAAAGAAGAAAAGAAATCACGTGATCAGTATTTAATAAATTAAATTTAAAAAATTCATCTTTAAAGTTCACCAAAAAATCAGAAAAGGGAAGTAAAGATTCGAAAAAGATTTCGTCTTAAAGGAATTTTTATGAACTTTCACGTAATGTAAATTTTATAATCCTCACAATATTACTTTAAATTCAAATTTTAAAAAAGTCACAAAAACAGCTTAGAAATTTAATTTTAAAAAATCTAAGAAGAATTTTTCAAAAATCTTTCTTACTGCATCCCTACACTATAAAAAGAATCGCCATGCGAAATTTCATTTCTTTAGGTCCAGCGGTTTGGTCTGTGCGTTATCTGTCAGTCAGTCAGTCAGTCAGTCAGTGACGGAACTGTTTTCAATATATAGATTAGATCTAATGGCTAATGATTTAATGATTTAATCTTATTTAGTCTACTGGGCTTCAGAAAGATTTACTCGAACTGAGTCATGTTATTTTCTCATATTTTTCCTACTGATTTGCTTGTCTTGATGTTTCCCATTTGTAGTCACACACTTACGAAAAACCTTAGAAATCGAAGTAGACTATTTAGTTCAACAGCACTATAAAAAAGAAATTACACTGAAAGACAATAGTTCCCCTCTCTTACACACAAACATATATATACACTGCTGGCCACCCAAATTGCAACACCAAGAAAGACAGGAGATATCACAACAAAATTTATTTCGTAGATAACATGTTGACCAAGTATCAAATGATTAAATTTATAGACTTCTGTGCAGTGTGGTTCCTGCCAAAATCAGTAGCCAGAGTAGCCGCCATTGTTGGAGATCACCGCTGCCACACGCCTCGGCATTGATTCAAAGAGACTTTGTATGAGTTCTTGGGGTACAGCAGACCAAGAAGCTTCCACACGTTGCCAAAGTTGATCTGCTGTGGCAGCTGGGGATGGAATCTGGGTCAATCGTAGAGCAACCATGGACCATATGTTTTCTATCCGGAAAAGATCCGGAGAGCGAGGCGGCCAGGGAAGCAATTCAATCTGGCGATTGACGAAGAACCGTTGGACAATGCGTGCCACGTGTGGTCACGCATTATCCTGTTGAAATATGGCTGTGGGCAAGCCCTGTAGGTAAGGCAGGAAAACTGGCTCCAACACCTCGGAGATGTAGCGCTGGCTGTTTAAACTACCGGCAATGCGTACTAGAGGTGTCCGAGAGTGATATCCAATACCGCCCCATATCATAATACCCGGTGCAGGACCAGTGTGGCGGTGCATAACGCAGCTGTTCAACATCCTCTCTTCACGGTGTCTCCAGACTCGAATGCGACAATCGTGGTGTTGCAGACAGAAGCGTGACTCGCCAGTAAAGACAATTTCATTCCATTCTGCCGTCCACATCCTTCTGTCATCGCACCATTGGCGGCGGAGACGTCTGTGGTTCTGCGTCAAGGGTAGACAAAGCAATGGACGTCTTGCGGACAGACCACTCTGCTGTAAACGGCGTCGAATGGTACGCGCAGACACTGGATGATGCGTTACAGACTGCATGTGCTGTGCTATGGTTCGTTATGTGACTGAGCGATCCGTCACTGCCATGCGCACAATTTGCCTGTCATCACGTGAAGTGGTGCGCTGAGGTGGATGCGATCGAAAACGCCGGTCCGTCGTACCCTCCTGCATCCAACGATCACATATCCGCATTACAGTTGTTTGGTTTCGTCCAACACGACTACCGATTTCCATGAAAGATAATCCACAATCTCGGTAGGCCACTATCCTTCCTCTGTCGAACTCGGATACTTGATCAAAAGATGATCGCTGTTTTCGACGACGCATAATTGATCGTTTTTTTGAAAAAACCACAAGAAAAACACAATTGCCGAACTTGAAATCGTCGAAATCTCCAAGCCGTAAATAGCGCTTTGAAGTGGCGCCACAGGCGCGCGTGATGTGCGTCTGCGCTGAAATTCTAATCATTTGCATATCTCACCTCCGCTAATGCATGTTGTAAATTTCATGTTATTTGCATGTTTCCTTCAGGGTGTTGCATTTACAGTGGCCAGCAGTGTATATATATATATATATAAATATATAAAATTATACATATAAATATATATTTATATATATATTTATATAAATAATATATAAATATATATATATATATATATATATATATATATATATATATATATATATATATATATATATATATATATATATATATATATATATATATATATATATATATATATATATAATAGTCACATGTACCTCTCGCCTCTCGCGTTTAGTGTTGAAAGGTGATGTTATTCCGAGCCGTTCTTCTGGAATGAACGGATGTATTTTTGTCGCTCTAATAAACGATTCGACCCGACTGCTTTCAAATTTAATTTTTATTCCTTCCAGGTTCAGTCTAGCTTCAGCCATGTATATAGGAGCTAGTTTTTCCTTTCAGGTTGTAATTTAAGGGCCTGATGTAATGGGTATATTACTTACACACACACACACACACACACACACACACTCACATACATACATACATACATACATATATATATATAAATATATATATATATATATATATATATATATATACACAGCGAGAGAGAGAGAAGTACTGAAACCGTTAAGCGTTTGACATCACGTTTACAGCCTGTAAAGCAATTGCAATGGATTTTTCCATCCTATAATTACGTGCTGAAGAGCGTCCGAGAAATTCCTCTTTGATGTTTTTTAACACCAAACTAGAGGTCGAAATAACTCGTCCCAAACATTTTTTTCAACTGAGAGAACATGACGGTAAAATTGTATCTAACGCTTACAGGGTTAATGAATCAAACAGTTTAAGCACCGAACGTAGGTCTCCCGTGTAAAAAACGGAACATGAAGCCACTAAAAGTATTCTTCCCTCGGAATGCAAAAAGAGTCGTCTAGACGAGATATGAATAAATATATTTCCCAAACTCATAACACAGTAGTTAAGACAATTCTTAGCAAAATAATGGTGTAAATAAGTTTGCTAATTTATGACTGTCAAGCATTGTCTAAGTGAGAAAGAAAGCATAACATATTCAGAGACGATTATAAGATGAGAAATAACATAAGGTTTTGTTATTTGAAATTGTAGAAATGGCAGTAAAGGATGTTATTTTTAATGAAACTCATTCGCTCCGTTGAAAGTAATTATATCTTTCTATATGGCCATCATATTCTTAAAATATGAGATGAAAACACTAAGAGATAGAGAAGAAATACATTACGACATAATCAATTAAAATGTTCGTGTTCTTTAATATTTTCTGGTGCAATTAAATAAATTTCTTGCATCGCTTTGGAAACCGTTAACACAGTCGTTTTTCATACCATATGGAATAACTTGAAACTCATTATAACAAAAAACATCTCTTTGTGGATATTATGTGGTCTGGGAATTCTAATCTAACATGAATTTAAATCTTAGACTATTGACCTTTGTTTGACAAGAACAAACATGTACACATATGTATATAAATATAATACACACATGCACACACACACACACACACACACACACACACACACACATATATATATATATAACTGATGACTTAAAAATCGGATATTTGGTGTTAGTGAAATCTATATTTCTTCATTATTAATTAATAAAAATAAAATGGAACTATTGTTTGAAGACATCAAACTTAACAAGTGTATTGGAGAATAGGTAGAGCTGACAACAAGAATGGCACAAACAGATTATGTGTTATCGGAGCGGGGCGGCGTGAAGTATTGTCTACACACTCGAAAAAGACTCCGATTTCCTGTGCCACTGAGGAAAGTGCTAAGATTTCGTGGAAAATGAAAGTGAGGCCCGGGACAAATACAAGTGGGAGCAACTTTACAAGTTTACTTGTTGGAGGAAGATTTTGGTTGTACAGCAGAAAATATGCCAATAACGAAGAAGAATCTGGAAGGGTGCGTAAAATTAATTGATATGCATTATAGCTACAGCTATATATATAGGATGTCCCATCAAGCCTGCTTAAACTGAGCACAGCAAGATTCCTTGCTTGGAGTACATAAAAAGAAAGAGAGGTTGAACGAAAAGTTTATTCCAGTTCTTGGGAAAAGAGAAAATCATAGATTATTAACGATAAGTCCAGACATCACATTGTAAAATCAAATTCTTAGAAAGTGAAATTCTTACCAATTCTATCCATATTAAATTCTCTTTTTTGTATACATTTTTATTTAAATAACTTGTTTTAAATTCTCTTTGAAATTATATATACAGTGAAACTTCTCTCTGGCTGCCAGTAATGGTTTCTAAAGAGAGTGTCCGTTTCGAGGTCTGGCCGTCGCAAACAGGTTTCTTCCAAAATATTTGCTCTATGAAGTCTCTAAACAGGTTATGAACAAATATGGCCGTTTAGAGAGGTGGCCGGCTAGAGAAGTGTCACTGTATATATATATATTATACTATATATATATATATATATATATAATATATATATATATATATATATATATATATATATATATATATATATATATATATCTATCTATCTATCTATCTATCTATCTATCTATCTATCTATCTATCTATCTATCTATATATATATATATATATATATTATATATATATATATATATATATATATATACAGGGAAACTTCACCAGCAAGCCACCCCTAAGAACAGTCACTCTCTTTATGAACTAATACTGGCCACCATAGAGAAGTTTATCTGTATATGTAATTTCAATGACAATTTACAACAAATTATTCAAATAAAAATTTATCCTCCCCAAAACATAAAAATTTATAGCAAACTTAAGTAAAACTCTTTTACAAAATGATGTCTTAACTTACCATTAATAATCCATCAATTTCCCTTTTCCCTATAACTGGAAGAAGCTTTTTGTTCAAGCTCTCTTTCTTTGAAACAACTGCCCATTATGAAGAAGTTAAACGTGGATCGATGCGACTTCATACGACTCCTGGTTTTTTTCATTTCTACTTCTTAATTGGACCTTTTAAAGATTACATAGGCTCATTTAAAATTTTTTTAGATAATTCCTTTTCGGTCATTTTATAAACTTTAGGGGATTTACCGATCCCGAGGAATTTTAACTCTATAGGATTCTTATGAAAGAATTATTTTCCTTGAAGGTATGGTTTGGCGCCCTATGGTCATTTTTTGCTACACGAGGGCAAATTAGACCGGGACCTACTGCTTAAAGCCGATTTCGAACGGCTACAAACATGTATACCAAGTATGGGACTCGAACTCACAGATATATATATATATATATACAGTGAAACCCCGAATTAACGATTTCCCGCATATAACGTCATTTTCCATTAGTCCCATTCTATTTCCTATACTTGCAATGTTAAAATATCCTAGATTTAAGGGTTACCATTTTAAAATATTTTCCCCATTTACGTTTTTTCAGAGGGAAAAACTAATGAAACTTTCCTAAATAGTCAAAATTATGATGGAAAAAAAGATAAATATATCTTATCAAAACGTGAAATATTCGGAATCTCCCCTTTCTTTGCCTTTCTTACTAAAACGAAGTAAGAACAACTTACTTCGTTTACACTTACTTAGTTTTCGACTAAGTTCGTGCAACAAGCATTCCATAAATGGCCCCGTTTCGACACAGAAATTGTTTCTAAACTAGGAATTTAAGGATCACAACTTCAAATCACAACTTCACAACTTTTTTTCGGTTGGATAGACAGTCTTTCAAAAGGCACAATTTATCCTACAAGTCTATTCGTGGCGAGTCTGCTGGGGTCGATTCTTCCCAAATTGGACAGACAAAGCGCTTACAGAAATGTAAGATTATTTTGTTTGTTGATCAATGTAAAACCCATGTTGAACATTTAAAATTACAAAATATGCGAATGGAATTTTCCCTTGCCAATTGCACAGCAAAGTTCAACCTTGGGATTTGGGGATCATACGATTGTTCAAAGTAAACTATAGAAACCAAGATTTGAAAAAATCACTTCTTAGTATAGAATTTGGAGGCCGGAAAAAAACGATAAACGTTTCTAGAATCTACTCATATCATTCTTTAGCATGGGAAAATGTATCTCAAGTCCTTTTGAAAAAATTTGATAGTTCGGATAATTATGACGATGAGGAACATGGAAATCCTTCTGCGACAGAAGCCATGCAAGATTTGAAAACAGGGGAATCGTTCCTTTCAAATAGCGAAGGTCAAGAGAAAAGCTTACAGAACTGCTGTTGAGAATGCGATTTGTGTTATAAACGGGACGCAAAGTAAAATGACCAGTTTCTTTAAAGAATAATTTAGAAAACTGATGTCAAAATCATTGTAAATGAAGAAATAAAAGGTATGTTAACTAAATTAGTTTTTATTTTATATTTAGTGTTTTGTTTTTGGTCTTACCCCGATTTAACGTTTTCCTGCATATAACGTCATTTTTTTATGGTCCCTTGAATAACGTTAAATCGGGGTTTCACTATATATATATATATATACACATACACACAGTGGAAAATTTCTCTATGGCGGCGAGTAATGGCTCTGAAAAGAAATGTACGTTTTGAGGGGTGGCCGTCAAAAAGTGGTTTCTGCATAACATTGGCTGTATGGAGTTCTGAATAAATTGAGCTGTTTACTGAGGTGGTCACCGAATAAGGAGGCTACAAAAGTTTCACGATATATATATATATATATATATATATATATATATATGATTGATTTAGAAACCAAATTTTCGATTAGTCTTCAATTTTATTAATTCGATATTGAATAACAAAACTGAAATAACCTAAATTTCTTTATTGATAAAAATGAATAAAAACTATTGTTTGAAGACTTTAAACTTTACAGCAATAAGTGTATTAGAAAAAAAACAGAACTGAAAGGGCAGCATTTACATCTAGTCTTTTGGTGCATAAGGCTAAACTAAAATATGGAACTCATGCTATTGCAAAGTATAATTGTAATTGTAATCAATTAAACATTCAGATCAACTCAAAGCACATTTTACTGGTATGCCTCGTGAATATAATCTAAATATATTTCTTCGCATTGTTCACGGAGACGAATCACAGATATCGATTTTCATGTAGCGTCTAAAAGCGTTATTTTTTACGAGAAAATTTACTGCACATAATTCATGGAAGTCTGCATTGATCTTTATTTCCCCAAAGTAATGCGATACGGAAAGGGAAAATGTTTTATTCATATGCATGAAATTAATGATATGTAAACAAGAGACTTAGGAAATGATATTTTTAAAAATGTTTCTTCTTATGCCTATACACTTTACCATTATAACGGTTGTTCCATTTTATTTTCTAGGTGGAGGATTATTTTTAATTACTCTACAAATGTACTGAGGTCAGTAAACAAAGTGATAAAAACATTTATCGCTAGACGAAAACCCTTTATCATAGGTGTAGTATCACCTTGACAGGAGGGTGTAGGAACATCTTTGGTACGCAAAACTTTCTTGGGTTTGCTTAAGGAGGAGTACACATACCTGAATATTGGTCAGTGAAATACACCATGTTTTATTACGAAGATTGTAATGGACAGATTGTCAGGGGCCGGGTATTAAACCAAATACTTTGCAATGTGTCGATGGCGCAGTTTCCAGTAATATTGCCCAGGCTTATGAAGAATAGCATTCAAAGTTCTCATTTTAAATCAAATTCTCCCGTACTCGTCTACAATTTCTGTTTTGAAGCCAGCGGCCCAGAGTGATGACCATACATATCTAATCACGATTACACGTTTTATCACATTTGAATCAAATTCTCACGTACTCGTCTCAATTTCTGTTTTGAAGCCAGCGGCCCAGAGTGTCTGGACCATACATATCTAATCTTGATTACACGTTTTCCCCCGATGCTGATTTTCTGCCCAGCATAGATGAATCTCGTAAATTGGCTTAATGACCGTTTTCGTCCTTTAAAAATGTCCGCTGCCACTGTAAATTTGATCATCTGAGACCTGTATGTCGAAACAGGAAACTCCCATCTGAGATCATGATTTATTTCCATTTCAAGTGGCCAAGGTGGCATCATCTTCTAATCTGAAGATTACCATATGAACATGAGAATGTCTCATTTGAATGCTAGCGCGTTTCCTCATCCAACAATGCTACCATGCAATATGAGGAGTATTCAGTTTTATATTATCTGCATTATCCAATTATGATAACGAAGATGGGAGGAACTGTCATTTTGAATACTATAATGCTATCTCATCTTGTAATGCTAACCTACCGATGTGAAATAGTCTCATTTTGAATGCTATTATCTATCCCGTCTAGTTTTGCGGCCAGATTTGCGGAAGTTAATATGAATCTCATTATATTGCCTAAATCAGATATGAAATAAGAGGAGATGACTTTTCATTTTATATACTAGCTGAAAACCCAGTACTTCGCTACGGAGTACATTCAAATTAAATACAACGGTCAATGTATGCAATTCATGCCAAATATATATATAATTATATGATAAATACGACGATTAATGTATACAATTGATGTAAAATATATATATATATATTTATACGAAATTCGTAAAGGCAAATTTTATAGATAAATAATGTAGAAGAAAATATTCAAATTAAATCTAATATAAAGAATACTAAAGAATATAGTACCAGTTTGTAGAACATTTCTTTTACTGTATTTAATATTTTTTTGGATAATGTCCTATCGTATGCCGCATTAGCAAGGAAATTTTTTTTGTTTATTTAGTTGTTAGTACGTGACGATAAATTTATTTAAAGTACCAGAAAAAGACTCACGTGATCAGCATTTAATAAATTAAATTCTAAAATCTAATCTTTAAAAATTCACCAAAATCAGGAAATGGAGGTAAGATTCGAAAAATATTTCATTTTAAAGGATTTTTATGATCTTTCTCGTGATATACATTTTATAACCCTCAAAGTATTATTTTAAATGCAAACGTAAAAAAAGTAACGTAAAAACAGCTTAAAAATTTAATTTAAAAAAATCTAAGAAGAATTTTTGAAAAATCTTTTTTAGTGCACCCCTACACTATAAGAAAGAATCGCCATACAAAATTTAAGCCCTTTAGGTCCAGCGGTTTGGTCTGTGCGTTGTATGTCAGTCAGTGAATGAGTCAGTTTCGCATAGTCGAGTTCAGTATATATATATAGATTAATGCAATCTTTATTTAGACTGCAAATACTCTTAATTTACACGAAGAGAAGGAAAAAACAGTTATAAAAATTTCCTGTTTAAGATACTTTTTATAAATGTATCAAAAAACTTTATAATTTTGGTGAGAAATATGGTATTTTTTTTGTATAGTAAAGGAAAAATGATTTTTTCTGCATATAGTGGGATGTAATCTACTTAAAGTGCAAATAATATCTTTATAGCCAGACTAGAATAAGCACTTTGGTAATCTATTTCTGCATAAACTGTAACTTGTTGGTTTTGTGAAGGTCTTTCGATTGGATCTACTTTTTATGTACTAAGAGATAGAGATTAATTAAAACAGTTTTGGGCAGAATGTATTTACTTATAAAAGAATTTTATTAAACTCAGCTTAAAATGTATTTCTGAGGATGAATTCTGAAAACGTTACCTCCTATCCTTATCATGAAAAAACATTGTTAAAATTATAACATTTGTCTTTTTAATACCTTTGAAGGAAAGAATGGCTCTGGTGAATTTTAAAGTATATCTAGGATACTTTAAAACATAGATAGAGAATTGTTCATCTACGGATTACGCATGTTCTTTATAATATTATAAATATGTTATCTTTATTTCCCCTGAGTATATTGTTTGGTAAAGAAATTCTTACGCATCATTTACTTGCAAGTATGATAGTTAATTTGCTTATGATAGGAATTAAAGAATCAAATTTCCGAAAAATTACTATCTTAACGACGATTTTTTCTCTTCCATATTAATGTTTAGTTGTATATTGTTTAATGAAGAAATTTTTACGCAGCATTTATTTTCAAGTATGCTAGTTAATTTGCTTATGATAGGAATTAAAGAATCAAATGTCCTAAAAATTACTATCTTAATGACAATTTTTTCTCTTCCATATAGTTGTATATTGTGTAGTGAAGAAATTTTTACGCAGCATTTACTTGCAAGTATGATAGTTAATTTGCTTATGATAGGAACTAAAGAATCAAATTTCGAAAAAAATTATTATCTTAACGACAATTTTTCTCATCCATATTATTATTTGATTCTATATTGTTTAGTGAAGTATAGTGTTTAGTGAAGAAATTTTTACGCAGCATTTATTTTCAAATATGATAGTTAATTTGCATATGATAGAAATTAAAGAATTAAATTTCCGAAAAATTATTATCTTAACGACAATTTTTTCTCTTCCATAAAAATGCAAATTTGAAATTTAAATTTATTGATACTGCACAAGCCACATAGTTGATATTTTTAAAAATTAGTAAAAGGGACTGTTATTAAACAGTATAATAATAATTATAATAAATTTTCTTTAAATAAATTAAGCATTACTTTGTGTTCAATCAGAAGAAAATAATAGCTCTCTGATGTATTTTTAATGAATTTCTAGGAGGAAATTAACAAAAGATTACTGAACCATAAGAAAATAACATTGCTTTTTTTTATTCATCTAATGAGACGATTGTGCGAAGACTTCGTATTGTTTTCCAAATGCTCCATGTTATTTTTTTTCATGAATAAAACTCAGTGGTATATAAAAAGAAAGAAGAGAGTATTTGCTGTGAAAATACGTAAAAGCTAGATTTTATTATGATAATATTCAAAAATAATCTACCACTTTTTGTAGAGAAATTTTGAAACTGATAGTTATAGTTTCTTTTGAGAAACTGGAATGTTTAATCTACATATATATATATACCAGTTCAGTGACTGACTGACGGGCTGACAGGTAACGTACAGACCAAACCGCTGGACCTAAAGGGCTGAAATTTTGCATGGCGATTCTTCTTATAGTGTAGGGGTGCACTAAGAAATATTTTTAAAAAATTCCGGAAAAATATTTTAGAAATTAAATTTTTAAGCTGTTTTTGTAACTTTTTAAAGTTAAAATAATAAATTGAGAGTTATAAAATTTATATCACGAGAAAGATCGTAAAAATGTCTTTAAAATGAAATCATTTTCGAATATTTACCTACAATTTTTGATTTTTGGTGAATTTTTAAAGATTAATTTTTAGAATTTTATTTATTAAAGGCTGATCACGTGGTTTCTTGTGATACTTTAAATTTATTTCTCGTTACGTGCATAACAACGAAATAAATTGACAAAAAAAATATTGAAATACGGCAAAAGATAAAATTTTACCACTAGACTGATTGAGATGGAAGTTTTTTAAGAATTAATTCAAAATAGTATGTTTTATGGATATTGAACATATAAATTAATTGCATACATTGACCGTTGTACGTAATTTGAATATTTTCTTCTACATTATTTTGTCTATAAAAATATCCATTACGATTATATATATATATATATATATATATATATATATATATATTGGCACTAATTGCATACATTGACCGTTGTATTAAATTTGAATGTACTCCGTAGCGCAGCAAGAGTATTCAGACAGTATGACATACAATCCTTAAGTACACTTATACTGTGATTTCTAACCAATTAAAGAATTTTCTTGAAAGAAATTGCGAAATCCGAGATTTATTTTCCGACATAACAGACCATAAATAATGAAATAATTTGAAGACTTAAATCATTTCTTATCATATGTGATATAAAGGAAAAAATAAATTTATACACTCAAGTTCATCCAAAAAGCTTTGAAGTGCCAATTAGATACATTTTTGTTCAAGCATAAAATGTTCGAAAAGATTTTCAGTAGAAATTATGTCTTGGATCCTACACCGAAGTCTCTTATGTTACAAATCTTGGCATAAACCTCATATAATTACCTACTCCATTTAAAATTCAAAAGGAAGTGTCTAGACAAGTGATAAATAATTATGTTTGACAAAATTGTACTACGACGGTCCAAGTAATTCCCAGCAATTTATTCAGCTCATGAAAGTTCTTTAGACTTATAATGTTTCGGATAATTTTAAATCTTTTCAACTGCAAATGGAAGCATGAGTATATTAGCACAAAAGATGGTAAAATGTTAATTAAAGGTAATTTCCACCTTACAAGTATTTATAAATTATCAGGAATAAAATATTAATCGTTAATAAGATTTATGAAGTTCAGCGGAAAGTCTGGCTGTTGCATAATGGATGAATGCATAAAATATGGGATTTCTGCATAGAATATGGGATTCTGGGTTAAAGTATGGGTTGGCGAACACTTTTTATATCGTTTGAAGAATTATGATAGTATTTGCTTTTCAGGCCATTATAGTTAATATTTTAAAAGGTTGTGCCTTAGAAACCTATATGAAACTTATTAATTAAGTTTAAATTATTTTATTTTTATACTTTAGTTTACGCATAAAGTGCCGGTGGTAAGTAGTACTTTAGATGGAAACAGTAGTTTCATCTAAGGTCTCACGTAGTTCTGCGGAAGAAAAATCTCGAAGCTATAATTGAGGTTTTTTTTTTCGATTCAAAACATTGACAAGCTATTCTCAAAAATGTGTGCTACTGCAATTCTAAAATCAAAGGGAAGTATCTCTATATTTGAGTTGCTAAACCGACTATTTGGGCAGTCCGTGATAAAAAACTGCTGCATCAATTTACTTCCTTTTGTTTTAAATGAAAGATTGTAATCTGTAGATTTGTCCAATTTTGTTTTTGTAACCGCAATTTCTATTAATTAGCGATAATTTACAATTGAAAATTGATTTATGTGCATGCTCAGTGGCATGTTTAAATCTGGCTTTAGAAACTATCTGTTTCTGAGTATGCTCAGTGACATTTTTTAATGATAAACACGTTTAATCCGAGGAGTCTCTCTAGATCTCTCTCTGACATTTTTATTTTTATGATAATTATGTTTGTGAAATATAAGATTAAACCTGATGGAAATTGTTTATTTCACGCTGTTTAATTCACGATAATTTACAATTAAAAAAATTACTTTCTGCGTATGCTCAGTGACATTTTTAAATCTGGCTTTAGATACTCCCTAAGTACGAGGCCGCTTAAACGCATTAATTTGTATCTGCGCATTATTATGATTTTCATCATTTGAAAATGATGTTTTGAGTATAATTTGTGTATTAGTACATTTATTTACTATCTAGCCGTCATGTTTTGAAGGGTACCAACTGTTTTAATTTTGTAGAAAAGTTCGCGCTTTGCGGAATAAATTCTTTCATGCTAGCGCTCACCATAATCATTTCAACAAATCACAAATTCCCATGTGGCTTTCATCTTTAGAGACTAACTATTGCAGTCTTCCCTATGATATTTTTTTTCTGCTGCAAGCTCAGTAATTTGAGATCAATTACCTCTCTATACTAAAAAGTAAACAAATTAATAGACGTTAAAACAGTATACTTTTGATTACAATCCGTACGCCTCGCTGGTCTGAGAAATTCAATACTATCTAATTTTTGTTAGAAGTTTATCAGTGTCACGAACCGAAAAGTTAATCTACAAAACGTAGCGTGAGCTTATCACCGGAACCTTAGACGTAAACTGTAGTATTCTAATTTCTATTAAAATACTCCAAATGTACAAGCACAAGAATTCCGTAGAGTTTTCACTTTCAGAATGACGGGAAGCTGACACAGTTCTCCATAACGGAAGTGATGCATGAATGTTAAGAAAAGAGGAGGAATACGATGTGAAATTTAGTATAAGGTTAACAACTACTGAGTAACTAAAAGCATATAATATCTTACAAACTCATTAAGAAGAACGTACGCTGAAGTTCCTCACATGTAAATATTTTAAAACAGCGTTTGGATTATGTTCTTTTCCTAATTCCCCCTGGCTGGAAGTTCAGGACCAAGTCCATATAGGCTTTGGGCAGAGTAGTGCGCGTCTCGTTTATAATAGCACCACAAATGTGGTGCTATTATAAACGAGGGTGGACCTAGCCAAGTCGGAATCCGACTTGGCTAGGTGCCACCCTAATTTTGACCGAGCACCCTCAGGAGCGACATCTAGGGGGATCGTACCTTCCCCACTCCCTCCTCTCATAGATGGACTTTCCGGTCTACGGATATGTGTTTAATGTACCTATATCTGGCCTAGACATGAAGGTAATTCACGGCGCTTGTCGAGATTCGATCCGAGCATTCTCAGTACCGAAAGCCAGCGCGTTACCGATAGGCTACCTCGGAACCACGTTTTGACTGTCGATGCTATAATCAATCAGATTCAAATTCTTCCCGAGTTGATAATTAAATTAACTTTATAAACAAGAAAACGACATATGGAAGGTATCGGGCTTAAAAAAACTTTATCAATTTTTGTTTAGAAAGTACTTAAGATTATTTTAAAAGCGTGTATTGTTATGTTAACATTTTAATTTTTACTGCGTGCT
This sequence comes from Dolomedes plantarius, assembly GCA_907164885.2. Classification (NCBI taxonomy): domain Eukaryota; kingdom Metazoa; phylum Arthropoda; class Arachnida; order Araneae; family Dolomedidae; genus Dolomedes; species Dolomedes plantarius. The sequence goes on from OU015490.1 coordinate 186,877,281, forward strand.
TGAACGGCTGGACGAATAATGAGTAAAATGTGTTAAGATATGCTTGTTCCTGTAAATGTATACCTCAAAACTTGGAAAGAAAAAAATCTTCACGTATTCATTAGAAATTAGCAATAGAAAAGCACTACTCTCGAATTTCTACAGTTGTGATGGCTTTCTTCATCTGGAGCTGAGCAACAAATCCCATACATTTTAAGCAATGGCAGAAAAAACGCCAAAAAATGGCTACAGGCAGTCTTATTTTTAACGAAGCCTAAAAATAAGACCATTTTCAGTCTCATCTTCAGATGTGAACATGTGCAGACACATCCAACAGAAACCAACCACCACTATTACTTGACAACCACTGTGACACATGGTGGGAATTTTTTATGATGGAAACTGATATTTAATGTCATTTGGTACGCACTTTGTTTTTTTTTTCTGGAAGGGTTTGTTACATCAAAGGAACTCTACAAGACTTCATTTATTTATTCCCGGAAGATTTATTCCCGGATTCAATGCTTCTCTGCTCCCCTGGGCGAAAAATGTAATGTTCAATACTCCCCATGTCTTTCAGATGAGATATTTTGAATACGACAAAGTCAAACAGATAACGAAGTGTCCTAATTTGTCGAATTTATTATTTATGGGGCATTATGGGACCTATGGAGAAACAACTTAGGCAACGCTATCCTCCATCTTGATCATTATTGCTATAGGCAGGGGTACTGACAGATAAAGGGAAAGAAATACATTCCAATACAGTTTGTATACGTCTCTGTACCTACTCCACATAACTATACTCATACATCTTTTCTTATACATCTGATCGCTTACGTGCTCCTTATTTTATACTTCTAAAGTGTCAGTCAATAAACGAAGAAACAAATTCGAATAATTTCTAGAAGGAAATTACAACAGATCTTAATATAGATTAAATAAGCCATAAAAAGTGTCTTTTTAAATTAATTCTATAAAATAAGATATTCAGTTAATAATAAATATGTTTTTCTTTTGTTATCCCATAACTTCACTACATTAAATGAATATCGTTGAAAATGTAAAAAGACTGATTTGCAGTTTTAAAAATTTATACCCGACCTTTCATATCAATTTGGAAGCAAGAGTATATAAAGCGTTGAACCATTGTGTAAACATCGTAAATAAACCCTTCAGAAAAAGTTATCATAATGTTCTATTGCAAAAAGTTATCGCGATGACAGGTAAATAATTCATACCGTCTGACAAAAGGATATATTTTTATAACCTTCATAGGAAACTATATTTACTGCAAAAGACAGACAATTGTGGCTGAAATCACTCCATCAGATATTATAGATATTATCAGCAATAAAAAATAATGTGTCTGAGTGTCGATATAAATGAAAAATGGAAACGCCTGAGATATTTTTGAACCAAAAGTATAAATTGCCTTCCTTTATTATTAGCCAAAGAAAGCGAAATGTTTCTCCCAAATACAAAACATTTTGCAATCTTTTGAATAGATCTTTACATGTAAGGCTTTTTAGAAAGCCAATTTTAACATTGCTCTCTACGAGTTATTTTTCGAAGGTCAGTAGAATCAAAACAGAAAGACTTGAATCACATGCATTCTGACTCGTATTTTTCTTTCGCCTTAAAATATCCAGGCTGAGTATGGTACTGAATCGAGATCTCCTGCTCTCCCGACAGGTGTACTGACCATTTCATAATGAAGCCATGTTGTCGGATTGTCGTGATCCGATGTATAATTGTCTCGTAAAATTAATGCATGAATGAAGAAGTTACTCTTATGTACATATTGTTTAATTAAGGCTATTTATAATTATCATAATATACAGGAGTTTTATTGCATAGAACCATCGTCACATCGATTAGAGGGATCGAGAACGTAGAATAGTCCAGAATTGAGACCCAAGTCTCCTACATTCTCCACGATCTCTCAGTACGTCAACACATAACCAAAGTTTAGTCTATAATGCTCCCTTTTCGTACTATCGCGTTCATTTATAACCTTCCTTGGAAAGTTCTTGTAAGTTCTACCGCACTACTTGCAGTATCTATCATGCTTCCCGGGAGTAACCTTAGAAGTCTTTTGTCGGCAGACCGCTTCTCTGCGGTTAAGCATTCACCTGTACACGTCGGCGGCGTCAGCTAGGCTCTTCGCATTCTTACGTCGTCTCTCTTGCTACGCTAAGGATCTTTTCCTTAACAATTCTAAATTTTGTGTCCATTTCACTTAGTATCGGAATAGTCCTCTTTTAAAAAGTTCTTTGAGGTGTTAATGGTCTCGTCGATCATACTTAAACTAGTCACATCTTTCTAATTAAGAATAAGTCAGGTGCGACAGAAAACCACTGACCGAAAACAACCTATACTGTATTGGGTATAAGGCTATATTTAGTTTACCGAGTCTACCCGAAACAGAACACTATCAGTATGCCTGAAGTTTAGTGCACGGTGATGACAAAATGATAACTGAACGAAATGGGCACAAGTGAAACCCTCAGGCCGTAACTGGATTCGGCGGAAGGCCTTTAGTATCACTCTGCTGCTGTAGAACGTGAACCTGATTGGGCTGAATAGCGATCTGTTTTGGAGAACATGCAGAGAATGAAGAGCTGGGTATAAGTTTTGGGGGTTACAATTAGTATTTCAGTTTATTATCTGAAATTTTGTAAGTTGTTTCCAAATTCAGATGATTATTTGACTAAGAAGTTTCTGGGTACCGATTTGACTGGTGGTGCTAGCGAGGGAACCGCTCCAAGATATCCTTTATAATGCCACAGCTTGTGATGACATATTGGGTATTCCAGTGACAATTCTTTCCAAAAAATACCTCATATAACCTCCACCAAAGAGAGATTTGAGGATCACTAAATTTCAGTCCGAATCCCAATGTTTTCTCTTGGTTGCCCTGTTAGATACGACCAGTTTATCACACACATTCAGTAGCATATTGTTTACCTTGTTGTTGTTGTTTCCAATCTCCTTGGAGTAGGGAAGCCTACACCAAGTCTAAAGGACCTAGGTCCTTGGTGAAGGGTAGTAAGCAGCTTCACTTTTAAGGAGATGTACCATTAGGGCTGAAGTTTGTCTTGACCTCGAAGAACATCTGTCCCGTAATTTTGAACCGAGTCAAGTGACGAGACCGGAACACTTGACCTCGCACCTCCAGAGGTATTCTTTGGTAACCTGCAGGACATTGTACCCACTTCCAATTTTACGTGCCACGGCCACCATTAGTGAACACGTCGGGGGATTTATAGCAACGAACATCGAACCAGGGACGTTCAGATCATTGGCTCGACACCTTTGCCACCCGGGCCACCACGGCCCTTTTTTACCATAAAACAATTATGCTGGACTAGGAGTCAAATATGGACCTCCCACTCTCTGAACTGGAGTGCTAGCCAGGATACCATCAAGGCATGTTATGATCATTGTAACGAAACTCACAGTATTGAAATATTTAATAGTAGTTTCTTAAACTTCCAGTGCTATGAAAAAATGTTTCATACGCCCTTTTAATAGTGGCCAATAAAATTTAAATTTCTGGAGTTAGAAAAGTAAAAATTATGAGGAACAAGCTGAAGGTTATTATCGAATAAATTGTATTAAACATTTGTTCAACAATAACCTGCTGTTATAGAACAGTCATTATTGAACATTTTAAAGGTTTAAGTTAAATCGCGAGCGCAAGAACTACTTTTTATTACCTCAGTTCAGGTTATGTAGTCATATTGAAATTCTCAAATGTGACAAAATTCTAAATAGAAGTTTTTTTATTCATTTTATGCCTTAAAAAATGACGATAACGCCAAATAACTTAATTTAAAAGAATCAATAAAACATATCTTTGAGACTAATATGATAAGTTTCTTTGACTCTTCCATCTATCTATCCGACCGTAAAGGATTTAACTTTTGAGCAAAGGAGGATAGATCACCGAAATTTTCTAACTAGTGTTCTGGAATATGAAAAGCGTAGAGCGAGTAATTGATGCAATGACGGATGGCCGTGCTAATTGATTTTTATCTAGTACTAACTCTTCGTTATTCGAATATCCTGCACTTTTAGATGAGTTTAAAGCACATTATATTTTTCTCTTTTTTAGTATTCGCAAACCGTCGGACAACGATTCGCCGATCAGCCTGTATATACCGCAACGGAATATACATGACAAATGAAGAACGTTTTATAAGTGAACATTATTCTGTATTAGAGACAACACATGAGATCGCACATGAGCTGTTGACGTGGCTAGAGTGTGAACTAGGAAGTTTCTGTTATATAACTATCATTATGTATTGAAATAAATTGTGACAAAATACGATTGGTTTTATAAATTATATTTGGCATGAAATGCACCACTATAATTAATTTTCTTCATTCAAAAGTAATTTTTACACTTAAAATTACTTGTTAGAAACGAATAAAGAAAGCGGATTGTCCGTGAGCTCGCAGATTTCTTTCATGGGAGAACTATGTTAAGGAAATGGAAAAACGGTTAAGTTCTTTCTATGAGTAGTAGCTGGTTTTGAATGTTTAAAGAAATCTGCTTAAGTGCTCTGTTAAATGATATTTTGTAGAAAAGGAGATTCCTATAAATTACATGAATGGATTGTCAGGAAAAATTTATCCCCTTTAACCAAGGCATTACGCTCATGTAGTGCTGCTGTTTGGCCAATGTGGGGCAGTTGTCAAAGAAGATTCCCACATGGTCTGCGAGAATCGTTGGTATCAATTAGGGTACCGTATAGGTGAACCAACACTACCTCCTGGTTCCACCTCAATTTTGTCCGAGCGACCCTCAGGGGGTAACATGTGGGGGGGGGGGACGTAACTTCTTCCACCTTCACTGACATCATAGAAGGACTTTCCGGTCTACGGTGTTAGGTGCCCATATCTGGCCTAGACATGAAGGTATTTAATCTTTTACTTACGGGGTGGGATAGCAGGAATCCCGAGAATGAATATATATATATATATATATATATATATATATATATATGTGTGGGCCGAAGAATGATTGCTGAGTGGTAGTTTTGATGATGGTTTTTCTGCTTCATCAACCTGAGAGTAAAATAGATGACCCAGCTGTGCTTCACCGACGTTTTAAAAATCCATTCCCTTAATCTCCCACCTCGGACACGCAAAACACAAGAACTTCTCAAACTTACATTTTTATTTACTCACATTCATGGAAAGACAAGTTAACAGGGTGATTGCAGCAGGGAAAAAAGTACAGGAGTCCGTCTGTTTTTGGACGGCAGAACTTAAATAACTTCATCTCGTGACAGTAGGGCGTTGATTAAAAGTTGATTGGTTAAAAGTTTAGTGTTGTTGTGTGGACTGGATTTAAGTAGGTACTGACGCAACGCAGCTCAGAATTTGTTAAGACGGCAGACATTTAATATTTATCACCCGAGGGCTTTTAGGACTTAGAATTGAAAGCGAAATTAGCTCGTACGCCCAAGGAAATTTAGAATATGTATATATACAGGGTGTCCCAAAAGGTCGTTTACAAACTTAACATGCTGGTCTGTCATATCATGATGAACAAGATTTACATAGGAACTTGTGTCCGAAAATTCAAACTGAGACCGCTAGAGGACGATAAGTGCAGGTTTGGATGAGGAGAAAAAAAATGATATCGACAGCGGTGTTAATATGATCTTTATTACAAAACATCATTACATCACAGCAAATGTTCAAAATTCCTTCCATTCGCCACAATGCACGTTTAACAGCGTCGGCGCATGGATTCACAAACCCGTTCAAATTGGCCAGGAGTGTCACGGACACGTGCTGCCGCTTCCGCTATCCTGGCGATAAGATCCATGTCCGATGTTACAGGTGTCTCGTACACTATGGACTTCATGTGTCCCCACAGGTAGAAATCCAGGGGAGTCAGGTCGGGGGATCGCGGCGGCCATTGGACTGGTCCGCCTCTACCGATCCAGCGATTAGGATAAGTCCTATCGAGGTATTCTCGAACAGCGTAGCTAAAGTGGGCAGGATCTCCATCATGCTGAAACCAGATGTTTCGGCGTGTAGCGGCTGGAACGTCACCCATCAGATCCGGCAAAACTCTTTCTAAAAAAATGCGATAGGTATTTCCGTCGAGGTGTTCAGGTAGAAGGTAAGGGCCAATCAACATGTCACCGATAATACCAGCCCAAACGTTTACGGTGAAACGTTGTTGATGTGCATGGGCACGTGTACATCTTGGGTTTTCATGCGCCCATACGTGCATGTTGTGCAGGTTCACGACACCATCCTGTGTAAAGCAGGATTCATCAGAAAACAAAATCCACGATGGAAAATCTGGCTGTGCGACCCGCTGTTGCAAATACCAGCGTGAGAATGCAATGCGTTTGGGATAATCGTCAGCGCACAATGCCTGTACTTTTTGGAAGTAGTAAGGGTGTTGCATGTCATCGTGCAGTATGCGCATTATGGTGGAACGACCTACACCCAAGACACGTTCGCCTTCTCGGAGACTTGTTTGTGGGTTGATGGCAAATTCCTGTAGCACGGTTTCCTCTACGACAGGCGTGCGTGTAGCACGTTCTCGACCGATGTGGCTACGTACTACGAAAGCATCTGATTCACATAATCTGCGGTGCAATCGTCCAAACAAAGCATGACTTGGCTGACGTCTGTTTGGGAAGCGCTCAAGGTACGTCAGTGCCGCGGCTCGTCCATTTCCATCAGCGGCGCCGTATACGTAAGGCATGTCGGCCATTTCTGCGTTACTAAACTCATTCATCCTTCTCCTTCAACGTCCACGCCTGAAATGATTGTTTTTCCCACTCTCCCGTTTTCGTGCAATTATCGCCCTCTAGCGGTCACAGTTTGAATTTTCGGACACAAGTTCCTATGTAAATCTTGTTCATCATGATATGACAGACCAGCATGTTAAGTTTGTAAACGACCTTTTGGGACACCCTGTATATATGTATATGTAAATATAAATATATATAGATATATATGTATATATATATATGTATATAAATATATATATATATATATATATATATATATATATATATATATATATATATATATATATATATATATATATATATATATATATATATATATATATATATATATATATATATATATACACGCTGACACTATGCTACCTCGGGCCTAGTCATATGTAGTGAAATAGCGTGTCTCCAGAAATCGGAAACTTATACAGCATACCACAGACAGAATAAAACTATTATGTAATGACAAACTAAAGCTATGAGACTAGAGCATACAAAAGTTTCAGCGTTCTAAAACAAAAAGTTTTGATCTGTTTTCAAATATTTTCCTCAAATGCCGAAAGTCCCTACTATAATATAACAGGAGAAAATAAAAAAAAAACACTTTTAATAAATTAACACCAAAGAAAAAATTGATGTACGAGTGACGTCAAATCCAAACTGCTTGCTTATTTAAAAAATGCTCATGTCCTGACTAAACTCAGTTAGCGAAAAGAAAAATATCTTGCCATTATTACCTCTTAATAATATTATTTCTTTTATATTTGATACTACTTTGTTTGATTTTGATACTTATTTGAAACACTTTATTTTAGATACCATTAAGATAAAATACGACAGAAGCAATCTAATCTGTCTTTGATCTATGTTAAATTAGCAAAATGTATTTAGATTTCTTAATTTAGCTTCATTTCCTATTATACTTAATGCGTCACTGTCGTTTAGAAACTTGTTCGCTCAAACACAAAAGGGACATCACTATACATGTCCACGAGAGAAATAAAAACTGTAGAAAATCTTGTTTCGATAAAAGCATAAAATTAGGGTCCTATTCCTAAGAATTCGAAAGCAATAATACAGAAAAACCTGGAACATTTATAGGAGAAATAATTTCTTCAAAAATATTAATTTGAACAATGCCGATCGGAAGTTATGCTAATGATTCGAGCTAATAATGATTCGTTCTCAAAGTATCTTTTCTTGTGGAGAGAAAGGACAATTTATTGTGGTCTCACGATATTTGAACATAAAACAATTCGATTGAAAAGGTTAAAATTTTAGCTTTATTTGAAATAATTAAGAAAAAGATATAAATTAATTCTTACTTGAGCTATGATTAAAATTTAAATATCTATTTACGTAAACGACATTTAAAAAAATGATTTTTAGGATATTTTTTTTCAAATATAGATTTTCAATATTTAGTGTCAGAAATCATAAAATACATAAAAATAATTTTATAAAACTTCTGTTACTCAATTATGATGTTAATTTAATTTATGCTAATGATTATTATTTTACATTATGCTAATGATTCGAACTCTTTCCAAAGTGTTCCCTCTCTTGGAAAGAAAGAACAATTTATTTTGAGTCCCAGAACATTTAAGCATAAAACAATTCGATTGAAAAGGTTAACATTTTAGTTTTCTTTGAAACAATTAAAAAAAGATATTGATTAATTTTATTGCTTTAGCTATGGTTAAAGTTTTAATATCTACTTACGTGAAAAACATTTAAAGGAATGATTTTTAGGTAATTTTTTTTCAAATATAGCTTTTCAATATTTCGTGCGAGAAATCGTAAAAGACATTACATACACTATATAAAATTCTGTCACTAAATTATGATGCTATTTAAATTATGGTAATAATTATTATTTAAGTTATGCTAGGATTAAAACCTGCCTCCAAAGTGTTTATCTCTCTTGGGAAAGAAAGAACAATTTAGTGCTGGGTCTCATGACTTTAAACATTAAACAATCGATGGAGGGCTAAAATTTTAGTTTTATTTACAATAATTAAAAAGAGATATAAATTAATTATTGCTTTAGCTATGATTGAAATTTTAATGCTACTTACCAAGAACACGTTTAAGAAAAGGAATTATTTTTAGGTAAATTTTATATATATAGCTTGTAAATATTCCGTGCCAAAATCGTATAAAAATATACAGATAGCTTTACAAAACTCCTTCATTGCATTAGAATGCTATTTGTGTCCTTTGAAGCAAAACGGGTTGTGTACATTTGTTACACCATTTCATAAATTTTCATATAATACATTTTTTAAATGTAAAAAAAATAAAGTTTAATGAAAATCGTCTCAAAAAATCGAAAAAAGCATTTGAAATGTTGAATTTTTATATGATTTATTTTAAGCATTTTTTTACTATGTAACAAAGGATTCAAAATTTTTTTTCTAGAAAATGTCTTAGTAAATGACTTTATTAAACAAGAGCAAATCATTTACCATTACTAAACATGAAGAATGTCTTTATAACAGTAAAATTATCTGTAAAAAGGGGATGTTTGTGAGAAAATGTGAAAGTAAGGAGGATTCAAAAAGAGAAAAAACATGAGATAAGTGTTCTTTGATGCGATAATAGTCGTACACCCATTAGACTAAATATATCTTAAAATAATTACTGCCAAAGAAAAGGCTTGTAAAAAAGGATTAGGCAAAAATAATAACATATTCATGAGTTTAGTAGATATGATTATTTCAACCCACATTTAAAATCTAGGACGAAAATTTGCAGCTCCAAACGAGAAGAAAAAAAAAACACGTCGCCAACATAATCAACGCCGTCACTAAGGAAGTGATGAGAACTTGGATTAAAATTTTTATTTTTAACGTAAATTTTAAAGGCTGTGGGATTAATTTATTTTCCCTCGCACGATCCCAAAAATCCGACGCGGCTATTGATGCGCTTGTTACTCACCCATTCCCCATTACGTCGTTTTACATCCAAGCTTTACTCCTTCTTAATCTATTTATAGTAACTATTAAAGTTTATAGCAAGTCAATGAGTTAAAAGGCGGTGGCAAAGAACTACCAATTAATACATCTAACATAGTTTATTTCCCAATAATTTCCTACCTTATTCAATCTGATAATTTAATTCAGAATTCATCACGTTCGCTCCTGCGACGCGTGACCGCACTGATCAAGAATTTCCCGCCGTCCGATTTTAAAACGCTATGTTGTTTTAGACCAACTAACTCCATCGCGCATGCCTATGACGTCGCACCGGACATGAGGCTGGAGCGAAAGCCACAAACTGTCAATCCAATCCAACGAAAAACCCGGGGATTCCCCCTTTTTCTCCCGATGCATTTCGAACTAAGATATAAGTCGTGGCGAATCGCCACCCGCCCCCAACATAAATAAATAAATTCCTAACCCCCTTTAAATTTAACTTAATCATTACTTTCCCACTAATTCCTTGACATATATATATATATATATATATATATATATATATATATATATATATATAACTGACAGGCTTCGTATCCATACGCTTGATAATCCACACTATTATTAAATTAGAGGCAGTCGTGGGTCCAAATGAGTATTTGAGACGACAGAGATCAATCTAAATACGTTTATTTAATCATTAAAATACCATAGCTCCGACATTAATACGCAAAACCACTCCATCCAAGCCTCTCTCTCGAGACATTACATCCTATCCCCATCAGATCTCTCTGCCGACTGCCCAGTTCTTTTGTCGCTTCTCCCGCCCCCAAAATCTGCTGACACTTACTTTCGAAAATTCTAGAAGCTGTCACTACGTAAGTGAATCGCCTGACCTGATCTAACTTTAGAATTTCTCGCCTCCTGAATAATTTCTTTCTAAACTGGGACCGTCAGGGGCGGCCTCTATTGATGACTAGCTAATTAAAACCCTCTTTTTCTCTCTTTTTCCCAATATTTCGTAACTTCACTGTTGTAAATTGTGTAATTCCTATTATTCTAAGCAAAACCCCCCCCGTTAAGGTTCGCACAGTGTTCCCCATAATTAAGCATTACTGACTCACACACACACACACACACAATATATAGATATATATATATATATATATATATATAAATAATGTAATGTCTTTATTCACAGGATACGATGAAGACATATGCAAGACATTTCAGAAACTGTACATCAGATACTTTGACGAACAAATTAGCCCGGATCTACCGAACTAGCCCGGATCACCGAACATTACATTATGTGGAACATGTTGAGAAAGAGACACGCAATGATAGAGCAATACAGGACGAGAGATGACGAAGGTAACAAAAGGAGGGACGAGACATGAGCAAGATACGAAGACGGACACGGAAAGCCCGGGAAAATGACTGTTCTCGCTTTTATATAGCATGAGGGCGCCAGGAGTTTAAAATACCTCAATTGGCCAGAATCGAACCCCGTGAAGGTTATGATTACAATCGTGTGATGTTTCGAAAGGCGATCAAGAACACACGCGTTTCCTAAATCATTTCTAAAAGAACCTGTAATGGTTCGCTTGTGGCGATTTAAGGGACAAACTATTTAGTTAGTCGTTTTATTCCTAGATCACATTGGAAAAGGGGCTGTACTTTATTGAGAGGAAACAAGGATAATTTAGAATACGCGTTAGATTAATAATGGTGGGGCGTTATTATTATATATATATATTTCAGTGCAAAGCTTCATTAATTGCTGTACTGGTGCTCTTTTGTAAAAATCATTAAAAAATACACGTCAATCAGATATAATTTTTGACATGTACAAACATATTCTTAAAAATATGGGTTCATTTTAAATTTGCATTTCACCATGAGATATAAAAAATGAGATTTTGCAGTGCTGAAGAGTGATGTCAATGATTCATTTTATCTGACTTTTATAACTTCATCCTAAAGATAAATTCTAAAATAACTTGAAATTGTTAGAAGTACGTTTTAGCATTAATCTACAAGTCAAAATCATTTTGGTAAGGTCCTCTTGCGATAATAAAACCACTTCCTATCCATTTATATTTCTAAACAATGCTCAAGCGAATATGACAGATAAGTAAATTTTCGGAAATTGCCGTCAAATTTATTTGAAATATCCAGCTCTTTTATACGTAGAAAATATTACAGCAAAGGAGATAAGAAAAAAATGTAATATAGACATGTATATTCTAGTTTCGGGCTGCAAACAGATTTCAATATGTTAAGTTATGAATACGTTATACGTACGTTATATTTTCACATGCATATGTATGATTTTACATATGCATGTTGAGATACCAAATTTTATGATACCAAATCAGTTACCTCAAGGGGAACTTTCTGAATAGGATGCAGGTAAGACCAAAAGACTTCCCAAGGCCCCGAGTGGAAACCATGGAAACCATGGGGAACTCGGGGCCTTGAGATGTCTTTTGGTCTTACCTGCATCCTATTCAGAAAGTTCCCCTTGAGGTAACCGATTTGGTTAGGCTCCCTGATGACGAGACCTGTCGGTTACCTCTATGTCTTTTTATGGTTCAGTTCCGGCACTTATACAGAATCTTGCCTCTGGTGCGTGGATGCCCTGAGTGCTTGATTTCTGTTTGTTTTTTGTCTATAATTCTTCTAGTATTTATCTAACTCTGTTGGATTATTTATTTTTAGTTTTATTTGTATATTTCATTATGAGGATATGAAGCTTCTGCGCTATCCTTTATTGAAAAGTTTATGTTTTCTTTGCTAGGGTAGGTTTTAAGTTAAAGTGCTTTAGCAGTCTATGCTTGATTTTATTTTTTGTCTATTTGAATTGTTTATATTTACAATGTAAGACTCAGCGATGACATTTCTGATTGTGCGTACTGTTGCCTACCTTTGAAAAAAGAACGCCGATTTTCCCGTGTTCAATTACCCCCTATTTACCTAGGTCGAGCTCTTAATTTAGATGTAGTCAAAAATATTCAATGAAAACGGAATTTCCTACATGAAAATTCTTGTAAAATTCTTAATGAAAATTCTGTATCCGAAATGCCTTGGAGTATGCTAACTTCAAATATACAATAGTAGTGTTGCCAATGTACATTCCTTTATTCCGTATACCTGAAAAAACTCCGCTTACCATAACGGACAACCTGTTGATACAGGCAAATCCTCACTCAGGGATTAAAATATCCGACTGAAGCATAAGCCCATCAACGTGTTTTAATGCCTGTTTTGTGGACCCCCTCATATACGGACGCGGATATTTTTTTCACATTCGTAAACATTTCATATCATAAGGCCCGAGGTAACCTAGTGGTTTCGCGTTGGGCTTCGAACTGGGAGTGCTAGGTTCGAATCCCCGACGCAAGCCATTCAAATACCTCCGTGTCTAGGCCGGATATGGGGCAAGTTAAATCTGAAGACTGGAAAATCCTTACATGAGATAAGTTCGAAAGTTACACCGACCTCAGCGAAAAGCTTATACGGCGGTTTATATATTCACATATCTTATACCGGCTTTACAACACTTAATATTATTTTAAATTACATTATTATACAAGTTACACATATTGCAGTCGCATAATTATTAAACATAAACATAATTCTGTTCCAAAAATAGACACATTTCCAAGATCGAGATAGAAAACAAAAATGCAATACCATTTCTTAGCTATAATACGAAATAATTCACAAAAACTTATAAAACAATATGCATTGATACAAACTTATTTAAGCAAATATGTACAAAGCTGATCAAGGTACATGTTCGTAACAAACACATGATTTTTGATGGTACATGTTTTTTTTTTTTAAATACCTATAACAAATACATGCAGCTAGTTACAAATACTGTTCATAAAAAAACATACAAAAAAAAAACATCCCATTTACATGAGATAAATGGGATGATCCCCAGATATCGCCTCTGGGGGTGTTCGGTCAAAATTGAGTTGTCGGTTCATCTATAGCTGCGTTTACATGGACAACAATAATACCCGGGATTTACCCGCTAATAGGGAAAACCTTCGAAGCCCGTTTACATGGGACCACATTTTCACCCTGCTTTTACCCGTCTTACCGGAAGTAAAGGCCGTCACATGATTCGGCGGAAATGATCCTCATACACCATCATTCCTTGTAAATTACGTTATGGGTTCGATCCCAGCCAGTGTCATACTTTCCCAAATTCACTGTATGGTGGCTCGTGTATACCACCAATATTGTAGAAGCCAAGTTAATCACTCTAAACTCATTAACAAACTTAACAACTTTATTCACAAAGTAATAATATAGGCAGATGACGCCGACATACACAACATACTTAAATTATGGCGCGAACCTGCTTTGATAAAATCAACTTTAAACATCTCGAGAGGTCTAAAAGAATTTGTGATAAATCGTAAATGAGGGAGCCATCGCCTCAGCCTCAACTTAAACACATCAGGCAAACTGACACATGACTAAAACAAACAAACCGAAAAAACTTAAGAACCTCTGACTCCCATCTGTCTGGCTATGGCTTATAACTGCTTACGCAGCCAATCAGAGTTTGCTATGACGTTTGCTGCTTCGAAGCGATTCAATGCATAAGTTAACGTGATTCATTGAATATTTAATTAGTAATTAATCTTTCTAAAATGTAATCGAAAAATTTATACCATGGAGCACCACACACTCCCCCCGTAGAGAAGATTGAAATTTAGTTTTAAAATTTAAATCTAACAACTGGCTTTGAAATTCGCCCAGATTTAGTTACTGTATTTTCCTGTCGGGGAATGTGTTGTTTCTCAGTGTCTCCATGTATTTTAGTTAATACATAAGCAGGCTTTACACGATCAATGCTTACAGATTGAGGTTTACCCTTGATACAAATAGTCAGTGTCTTTGGTTTTCTTAACACGACAACATATGGTCCTTCATATGGTGGCGCCAAAGGAGGCTTCACATGGTCTGTCCGCAGGAACACATGTGTACAGTCCTTGAGATCCTTGAAGACAAAAACTGGTGGCTTGGCATGTCTTCCTGTTCGTATTTGGTGTCAAGTTGGTCATATGGGAACTCAGTCTCTGCAACATCTCAGCTGGCTCGTCCTTCACCGGGTTACTCTGAAAAAACTCACCTGGAAGTCTTAACAGACCACCGAACACTAATTGTGCTGGGGCAGCCTTCAGATCCTCCCTTACAGTTGATCTGATAGCCAGAAGCACCAGTGGTAGAGCATCAACCCAATGTACCGGATCTACTGCCATCAGAGATGATTTAAGCACCCGATGAAATCGTTCCACCAATCCATTGCTCTGTGGGTGGTATGCCGTAGTCCTGCTGCGCCGGATCCCCAAGTACGTTGACAGCCTATTAAAAAGTTGAGACTCAAAGTTTGGTCCGCGGTCTGTCGTTACCAACTCGGGAATACCATAACGAGCTATCCAAGTAGATAAGAAAGCATCCGCTATGGTTTCTGCCCGTTGGTCCGGAAGTGGCACAGCTTCAGGCCATCGCGTCTGGCGATCCACACAAGTCAGCAGATACCGGTTGCCTTTGGATGGAGGTAGGGGCCCAACTATATCTATGTGGACATGAGAAAACCTATTTGTTGCGACGAATGTTCCCAGAGGCGCCTTGTTGTGTCTGGTCACCTTGACTCGCTGGCACTGGTTGCATTGTCTACACCATTCTGCACAATCTTTCCTCATGCCCGTCCACACGAACCTGTTTTTGGATGAGTCGCAAGTTCCTTTTACACCAGGATGTGAAAGTCTGTGGTTAGCTTCAAAAATCCTCCGTCTCCATATCTAGGTACAAATGGTCTAACTAGGTCGTGAGACACATCACAATACAATTTTCTTTCACAGGCAGGCAAAGCAATTAACTTTAACTCAAGACCTCTTACCTCCTTTGAACGCAACATTTGTTGTAAATCAGGATCCGTTGCTTGATCCTCGGCAAATAAATTAAAATCAATTGAACTATTTAAATTCAAAGTGTATATTCTGGATAGCGCGTCGGCTCCTATATTTTGTTTTCCTGGCAAATATTGGATATCTGCAGTGTATTGGCTAACAAGTTTCTAAGTGTCTAACCTGTCGAGGGCTAGCACTTGTTAATTTTTGGTGAAGGTGCGAAGGTTAAGGGTTTGTGATCAGTGAAGATGTGGACTGTTCTTCCTTCAAGCCTGTGCCTAAAATGTTTACTGCAGATATACCGCCAACAGTTCTCTATCAAATGCACTGTATTTAGTTTGAGTGGGGGTTAATTTTCGTGAAAAGAATCCTAATGGCTCCTCACCGTCCTTGGTCAGTTGAGAAAGAACGGCACCGACTGCTCGGTCCGACGCATCGACAGTTAACAATAGGCGTGCGCTGGGAGCTGGGAATTTCAGTGCATTTACCTCTGAAATAGCTTTCCTACAAGTTTCGAATGCATCTATTAATGGTTCTGTCCACGGTATTGGAGTCATATCCTTTTTCTTTCTGTTAATTATGAGATCAAAAAGCAATGCCTGTTTCTCCGCAATATTAGGCAAAAAAACGATGATAAAAATTTAAAATTGCTAGAAAGGTCCGAAGTTGACTGATATTGTTTGGGCGAGGGTAATGCTGTAATGTTTGGACCTTTTCAGGTAGCGGCTCAATTCCCTGCTTTGAAATTTGGAAACCCAAAAATGGTATTTTGTCAACTCCGAATATGCATTTCTGGAGGTTTAACATCAGGCCATGTTGACTTAGAGTTGAAAAAAGTATTTCTAAGTGTTTTTTGTGCTGTATCTCGTTATCAGAAAAGACAAAGATATCGTCAAGATATGACAAACAAAAATCCAGGTCTCTAAGTATGCTGTCTAGATAACGCTGGAATGTGTTTCCACTGTTTCTCAAACCGAATGGCATTTTCCGGAATTCAAACAAACCTATAGGGGTTGTCACCGCGGTCTTAGGAATGTCTGTAACCTCAACCGGAATCTGATAGTATGCTCGAACCAAGTCGACTTTCGAAAAAACCTGTTTCCCCCGTAATCCCATAACTACATCATGGATGTGTGGGAGAGGGTAGCGGTCGGGAGTTGTGACCTTATTGAGTGCCCTATAATCTCCGCATATTCTCCAAGTTCCGTCCTTTTTCTTCACAAAATGAATAGGGCTGGCCCATGGGCTTTTAGAGGGCTGAATAACACCCTGTTCCATTAGAGCTTTAAATTCCAACTTCAATGTTTGAAGCTTCTCGGGGTTCAACCTACGAGGTCTCGAAAAAATGGGTTGTCCTGTGGTTTCAATACAGTGCGTTACCGGAAAGTTTTGCAAATTATTATTGCAATGCACATTTGGATTGAAAAGTTTTGGAAATCGCGCTAGAATTCTTTCGTATTCAGTTTCCCCTCCAGTGGAGTAAGTTTTAAACTAGGCCAGTCCCTGGATATCCCGATACTGCTAACGCTGTAACGTTATCTGTAACTTTTTTATTTGTACATCCACCAGGATACCATAATGGTTAAGGAAGTCGGCTCCTAGAATTGGCGTGGTAATGTCTGCCACCACCAAATTCCAACTGAATGCTCGACGAAGTCCAAAATCTAACTTCAATTGACTGTACCAAATGTTTTGATAACAGAGTTGTTTGCAGCATACAATTTTAAATCCTGCACAACTCTATTTCTTGTTAGCTTTTGGGGAAAACAGCTTAATGCTGCCCCCGTGTCCACTAAAAACTTAGCACCTGTATTTTTCTCGTAAATAAACAACCGGCTTCCGAAACTACGCTCATCTGGTGCCGGTATTCCAGATGTGCCTAGGCGTTTTCCCGAAAAATTACATGGCGATACACATTTTTTAGCTAACCTTCCGAACTTCCGGTGGTACCAACACCTTTCTGTTGAAGTATAAAAATGGGGTTGAGATCTAGCTTCATTCCTCGTTTTACTGCGGTCACGTTTCTTAAAGTACCTAGAACGACCGTTGTATTGTGTACTTTTACTTTGCGCCTCCAATTTAGCTATTCGTGATTCTAACTTTTGCAATTGTGTTTGAGGGGTTTGGGAATCAACGGGAGCTAAAAACTCTCCCGAGGTTTCATAAACTTTATCAGCTACTCGAGCAAGCTTTGAGTTATCTTGCATATCGTCCACACAAGCACTTAAAATTTGTCGGATGTTAATGGGTAATCTCTGTAACCAGAGTTCTCGCAATGCGGTATTATTAAGTTTTCCCCCATTTAAACTATCCATTTCGCAAAAGTAGCTGTGAAGGTCTTTGATCCCCTAAGCATAATCCACTAAACAACTTTTTAAGTTTCAAACTCTCAGATTCCTCATAATAGGATAAAATGCTATTTTTTAGAGTGATGTACGCATTTTCTGAAGGGGTATTAAGTACTATATCACGTACACATTTAAGTATTTTTGTATCCAGAGCGGCTATGATTGAATGAAATTTTGTAGAATCCTCTGTTATACCCGCATTTTTAAATTGAGCTTCCACCTGTCGGAACCATAACGCAGGATCAGCCTCCCAAAAAACCGGGGCTTTAAATGCCACCCTACATATGTCGGCATCCACATTCAAATTAGTATTAGGCATTTTCCTTTCTTTAAATAATATGTATGCAATACGAAAAAAAATACAGTTTATACTTTTGGGAAATTTGTGTATATATTAAAAGCGTACTTTAAGCTATAAAAATACCAAAAACACTATCACACAAATGAGCATTCTTCTGTATAAACATTACATGCAAATTTTCTTTGAACTCAATCAAATATAAACACAGATTACAACTTCAAGAGGTCAAGAGTTAAGGTCAAAAATTATAGCCTACCTGCACCTGTGTTGACGAAACCACTTCAAAATTTGCGCTGATGAAACCTGCATCAAAAAATTTATACTGCTTCCAAACTTGCAACGTCATCCATTACGAAGTCATCAAAAAGGGGGTGTTGCAAACAAGTGTTCGGTATTCTAGTAGAACTGTCCAAAAGGTCACCACTATATGGTGGCTCGTGTATACCACCAATATTGTAGAAGCCAAGTTAATCACTCTAAACTCATTAACAAACTTAACAACTTTATTCACAAAGTAATAATATAGGCAGATGACGCCGACATACACAACATACTTAAATTATGGCGCGAACCTGCTTTGATAAAATCAACTTTAAACATCTCGAGAGGTCTAAAAGAATTTGTGATAAATCGTAAATGAGGGAGCCATCGCCTCAGCCTCAACTTAAACACATTAGGCAAACTGACACATGACTAAAACAAACAAACCGAAAAAACTTAAGAACCTCTGACTCCCATCTGTCTGGCTATGGCTTATAACTGCTTACGCAGCCAATCAGAGTTTGCTATGACGTTTGCTGCTTCGAAGCGATTCAATGCATAAGTTAACGTGATTCATTGAATATTTAATTAGTAATTAATCTTTCTAAAATGTAATCGAAAAATTTATACCATGGAGCACCACATATTGCTATTTTTAGCTTTCCAACTTCGAACTCCGCATTTATCTCGTTACGAAGTGCATGGTCCTTATTACTTATTGTTTTAATAAATCCTTTTATAAAATCAAAATGTAATTTTGATTTCAATTTTGTTTCAGTAATTTTTAGTCTTGTATAAATAAAAAAATCATAAATAGATATAAATAAATTTTTATCTGTGAATTCTAAAATAATTAATTTATAAATAAATTTTAATGTTACTTTTAATTATAGATAATACTTATTAAATTTATTAATTTTACCATAACACTTTAAATGAAAATGTTACTGAAATTTTATTGAAATGAAATTTTAGTTCTTATTTTACATACTAGATGGCAGTACCATTCTATTTATAATGCAATTGGAGATGGTTTTTTTTTTTAAAACTAAATGGTCAGATCAAGAAATAAATGAAATCCTCCGGAAAAAAATAGGCACTTTTCTACTGTTTTCTTGAAAATTATGCGGTAGTTAAGGGGTTCCAGATCCTTCCATCGATCATTTAGCTGCATTTTCATGGATTCACACAAGTTCAAACCCGCCATGTTATTTACTCCCAGCTTCGAAATGCATCATGGGTAATTAGCGGGTTTTATCCTGGGTCGAAGCAGGGTCGAAAATCAACCCTGCATTTTTCCCTATCGTAGGGAAAAAGTAAGAAACGACCCTGCTTTTACCCGGGTTTTTGGCACATGTAAACGGCACTTACATGGTGCTTCTTTTGTAAGCAACAAACGATTCTCGTTGTTAAAGTGCAAATGTCTTCACTGACAAAATGAGTATAAAAATAGAATATTCCTCTGTGTACGTTATATTCTCAAACTGGAAGTGTTATCTATAAGAGTAAAGAGTTATCCATAAGAGTATAAATATATGCATTGTAATAATAATGTCAGAGAGGCTGGTTAGAAGGTACGAGCAAATCAGATTTCGTCCCAGAGGGGTGCTCGGTCAAAACTGAGGTGGCGAAAATTCAGAGTACAAGCATAAAAATATTTCCTAAAAATTAACAATTCAACGAAAGCACAAAGTAATACTTTCGAGTACAAAGTAACTCTGTTCCAAATGTATTTAAATGCAATATAAATGCAAAATTAAGGGAAGTCAAAAATTGGACCGCAAGGAGCATTTAAAAAAAATTATTTCAATTTTTAAAATATAGTTTTTAAAAATATTTATAAAATATTATAAGGTATTTAATAATAGTTATATATTAATGAATATATATGCAAAATTTCATATCTCTCAGGTAAAAATTTCAAAAATCGGTTTGTAATGTCCAAAATCCCCTTAAGATAATCATCTTCTGAAATCCACCCGAAATATTTTTAAAAATCTTTGAAATTTAAACTTTTATATTCCAAGAATTATAAAATTTTTAGGTATGAGATTTAAGGCAAGTTTTTTTCCTATTATTCGCTTAGAGGCAGAAAGAACGGAAGTTTGCTTTTTCGACTATGACGGTGAATCTGATTTTTTCTTACATAAATTTTTGCTCTGCTTATAAGATTTCTACTTCTTGAGAGTTAAAAATTCAAAAGTTGAGAGCAGGTGCCCAATCTTCCCAGAAACTAGTTTCTATTATTCAAAGGAGGTATAAACGATTGAAATCACCACTGAATGCTCGAATTTTGAATTCAGCAGATGAAATAAACATTTTTCTTCAGTTATAGGAATAGTTTAGGTAAATAGCTCAAGAGTTTTGATCGAAAAAAATATTTCAATTTTCAATTTTCTTGAAGTTGTGACAGTTAAAGATATTGAAGCGCTGTATTTTACATAGAATTTTCAAGCTTATACATCGGAAATTCTCCCTGTAAAAAGGCCAAGGTACTTATTCAGTAAAGGTTAGTATAATGAAACAGAAAAAAGTAATTTTTAATGGAAAGCGTGCTTTTGAATTTTTTCACATAGATCCTTAAATTTAGGTCAGTGCAAAATTATTAAATTTTGTATATTTCATCTATGTATGTATTGTATATTTCATCTGTATATAAATGCATGTATGCATGTACGTATGTTCCAGCATAAATCTGGAACAGTTTCAACCAAACTTGGTACACATATGACTTACAATCTGGAAAGAATATTGTGGGAGGTAAGACCCCCCTAGCACCCCTAGGGCTGGGGGTGGGAAGAATGAATTAAACTAATAGAAAACAGTTATACTATAGAAAGCCTTAAATTACTAGAAAGCAGTTTGAGTTCAATTAAATAAAAAATGATTTTACAGGAAATTAAAGTATTTGCCTGCCTCTCTCTCTCTCTCTCTCTCTCTCTCTATATATATATATATATATATATATATATATATATATATATATATATATATATATATAGTTGACGAGCCTGACTAAATGCCGGATCGAAGCGTGCTTTTTATATCATAAATCCCTCTTAATTATTCCCTAATACATATTAATAACATTGCAGTCAGTAAACATAGGCCGTGGTAAATGATCACAAGTTAATTACATCCAACGAGTTTATTCCAAAAATTAATTTAAATACCCTAGAAATCAATCCGCACATAATTTAGTTTTCGAAGTAATCATCTCACCATCGCGGCACGTGACCGTTCAATCCAAATGCTAATCCCCGTCTCCCAAAAACTCTATTGTTCCTCAAGGCGTCTAAACTCATCGCGCATGCTCATTGACGTCTGCCGAATGTTCGAGAAGCATCTTTTGCCCACTTTACAAATAATTTTCGTGCGAAACCTAGTCTGAACTCCAAAACAATTCCCCACGCAATGAGTGCCTCTGATTAACTTTCTTGATTCTCCCCAAGGCCATCCCACTCTATTAATAACTCCTATAGCTATGCATTCGTAGACGCGTGTAATCTGATTGACTCTGAATAATCATTGCTTTTAACATTAGAAATCAGTTATTTTGAAGCCCCCTGTAAATTCTCAATTAATGCTTAACAACTTCCCCCCCGTCCCCCTGAAGGCACGCACAGAAGGAGTAGCTAATTTCCTGTGGCAAGTCTTCAGAAGAGAAAAACACTAAAATTAATTTCCAAATCCAAAATGACTATCAACCGAAAAAGAATGATGAATAGGGCTGCAGTCCCTAGTCAACAAAAATTAAATTAAAACTTAAATAAATGAAAATTAACCATAACCTAAATTTATCTCTCTTACACCTAGCCGGAATGAATCGAAGGCATGAGTACATATTACATAAGTCTCCATGCGAGACATTCTTGACTTGAGACACATCACTTATTAAAATATCAATTATCAAAAATTGTAACAATTATTAAAAACACAATTAATTTAAAATATTATCAAAAGCACACAATAACACCTCAATAGAAGTAATTACAATAAGAAAATCGAAAATCACCTATAATACTCAAATGTAATGTAGAAGTCCACATCTGTACAGCCAAAATAAAAATATTAACTCTATAAATCGGACGCTATACATTATTCTTCATCTGTACACAACCCCCCCCCCCCCAAAAAAAAAAAACAAAACAAAAAACAACATATTTTTCAAAATTACACCATAGTGATACACATGTTTTTATGAGATCCGAATTGATAAATATACATAAAATAGCTTAAAAAGAGAGTTTAAACAAGATAGCAAATTTTTTTTTATATTTATATATATATATACAACACACAAAGTTTAACCACTTAAGTGGAGTCAAAAGGGTGTTCGGCATCCAACAAATAAAATCAACTAAGAAATGGATCTCTGAAATTTACATTATTATTATTATTATTATTATTATTATTTTTTATCAGAAACACATTATAAAATTTGTATCATCCTAATCAATAGAACCAAGAATACACAATTTGAATTTTAAATTTTATGAGAAAAAGTAAATTAGATTTTAAATGTATTGAATCACTTAACATCACATCATTACACTATAATCCTTCAACTCTCTCTGTTATAAAATTCAAAACAAATTCTCTCCAGTATTTACACTTCTTCATTATCTTCATGATACATTATTTTTTCAATTTGAACGCTAAATCATCTAAAATTCGTGAAGCATGTAATTCACACTCATGCTTAATCAATCTTATTAACACAACTATATTCTTATCAAAATCAAAATAATCATAAACGTCATATTTTTTCAATGAAGGGGTAGAGATAAGAGGCTATTCCCATGGATTGTTCAGAAGATGACACAATATCAATAAAATTTGTTTTAACACAATAAAATACTTAGCATCAGAGGCCCTCCTCATTAATTTACAGGCAACCAAATACGTACACTATAAAAACACTCAGAATAATATTTATCAAAAAATGTATAGCAATCAAAAAGGATACCCAAATTATGTTAAGACTCAAAATATAAACACAAAAATTTATACAAAAAGCAAAAAATCATCATTAGCTCAGAAGACCAGATTTGTAAAAAAATATTCCAAAAATCTTATTAGATTCACAAAAATTTGACGAAATATTCAAAATTCTTAATTTAACAATTAATAGGATAAAAATTTTAAAATTTTTACAAATGCTCACAATTTAATACCGTATATTTTGCTTTCCCTCCCCCTCCCCAAGAAAAAAATGAATAAATATTTAAATTTCGTAGCTTAACAATATCAAAGTTTTCTCCAATGTCAAAGTATTAAATAATTTTTCTGGAAAACATGAAATAAATCTTTCACACTTAAAAGTTCTTTTCAAAATCTTTCCAAAACAGTACACATAAATAACAAATTTTTATTCAGCAGTTTAAAGCTCCACTGAAAAGTAAAATATTCAATGCAAACCAATTGGGAAGTGCCGGCAGAAAAAGTAAAATGCCCAAATCCTCCTAGTTATACCAAATTGAACCCATTCTTCAGTGAACAGAGGTGGGTAATATCAGTTTAAAATTTGTGGGTTGTAGCTCCCAAAATTACTGAATTTATTTTAATTCCGATGTCACCTCCAAAACATTCTTTTTCAATTAAACATGGCAATACAAAAACAACAATCTAAGATTTACTTTGAAACAATTTATAAATCATAAACACTGCTTACCCCAATGCAGTTAATCCCCACAAACAAAAAAATTCTTAAATTCACCAATTCTGTTTCGAATATACAAATTTTTCTTCATTCTGAAATTTACCGTTCTCTGGTGACTTCCTTCGCTGGTCCAAATTTTCTCCATGACGAAACAGCACAGATCTTGAAATTTTAACTGAAGACGTACTAACAGAAGCAGCACATATGTCGAAAAATAACAGCATCGGGAAAAACTCTGTATTGGATGTCCGCGATGAATAAGATGAATCACAAATTTTACCGGGGAAAACACACACAAAAAAAATCTTGAGGAATCTTAATACACTTCTGGAACCACATCCCAATTTTTTTCAGATGACAAATTGCAGGATATCATAACAATCGCGGCACCGGTGGTCGACAACTCCCAGAAGACGGTGACAGGCAAATCGATGCACATCCAAAAACCCGATGTTGGCGTCGCAATCTTCCACTCGCTTGCATTGGCACACGCAAAAATTTCTCGGCGTCATCCAAACGACTAATAATACTCTCCGTAACTTTTTCCCTTTCTCCGCCACTGATCAACGCAATCACGAGGAAGAGATGAAAACTTGGACAAATTTACAAATTTAATTCTTTTAACTAATCTTAAAAAGGCTGTGGGGTTAATTTTATTTCCCTCGCGCGATCCCTAATCCTGCTCGGCTGTTGACGATCCTGACTGAATGCCTCCTCGAAGCGTGCTCTTTATATCATAAATCCCTCTTAATTATTCCCTAATAGATATTAATAACATTGCAGTCAGTAAACATAGGCCGTGGTAAATGATTACAAATTAATTACATCCAACAAGTTTATTCCAACAATTAATTTAAATACCCTCGAATTCAATCCGCACATAATTTAGTTTTCAAAGTAATCATCTCACCATCGCGGCGAGTGACCGCTCAATCCAAATGCTAATCCCCCTGTCCCCAAAACTCTATTGTTCCCCAAGGCGTCTAAACTCATCTCGCATGCTCATTGACGTCTGCCGAATGTTCGAGAAACATCTTTTAATGACTTTGCAAATAATTTTCGTGCGAAACCCAGTCTGAACTCCAAAACAATTCCCCCACGCAATGAATGCCTGTGAATCTCTTTCTTGATTCTCCCCAAGGCCATCCCACTCTATTAATAACTCCTATAGTCTATGCACTCGTAGACGCGTGAAATCTGATTGACTCTGAATAATCATGACTTTTAACGTTAGAAATTAGTTATTATGAAGCCCCCTGCAAATTCTCAATTAATGCTTAACATATATATATATATATATATCATATATACATATATATCATTATATATATATATATATATATATATATATATATATATATCTATGTGTGTGTGCGTGTGTGTAAATATAATCGAAAAAGACTGATATTAGTGTCAAATTTATAATTTCCGGGGTCGTTGATATGAATAATGACACTACTAATCACTTTTAAGTGCAAGTTCAGCCCCATAGTCAAGTGGTGTGTGACAAGGGGGGTTAAAATATCCAAAATCACCGAGAGCAGTGCCGAATCTATAATTTTCGGGGTCGCTGAGCTGATTAGTGACAGTTCCGATTATATTTAAGTTTAGTGCAACCCTAGGAGTGGGGGTCTTCATAAGAATTGGCTGGAGCAAATGAGACCTGAAAGTGGTCCGGGGAACTGGTAGACAGATTTTAACGAAGTAAAAAGTTTAAATATCTTCGCTTTCGTGAATACGTAGAGCTACAGGAAAAAATCAAGCCAAACGCTGAAGAATTAGATTTATTAATTCGAAATAAGTTACCACTTAGGGACTATTCACATAGAATTCGTCAGCGTTAGCTTAAAATTTTTTAACCGATCATATATCAATGATTGACCTATTTAACCAATCAGCGCCAACGGAATCTTTGACTCTTTGACGCTGAAGGATTCTATGTGACCAAGCCATTAATGCTATAATGACACTACGTTGTACTTGCTCGAAGTAGCCCTTTACAGTAGTGGAGAATAATTAATCATTGATCACCATTTATCAATGAAGGAACATAATACTGTTAGATAAAAATATAGTGGGCTAGTCTAAGAAAAGGAGAAAACTAAAAAAAGTTTTTTTTTTACAAAAATTCTATACAATCCAAAACATTTATATATCGCAGTTCTTCAATGAAAATAAATGATCTGAATCATTTTACCTATAAGGTAGCAAGAAGCTGAAGTTCCAATTTTTGAAATGAAAATTTTTGAATGAATTTTGAGTTGAAAATTTGTTTATTAAAATGAATATATCAATTTATCATATACATAAAATTTGGAAAAATTGGGAGTAAATTGAAATAGTTACAAAGAGTCAAAAACTATGAAAATATGCCTTATTTCCTCGACTTAAGGGTCGTGAGTCCCCTTAAGATAATCTCCCTAAATTTTACAGTTAAGAATACCAGAAAAAATAGAAAATTACTTGTGTGATGATCACATGTGTATCATTTAGAAGTTATATAATGAAGAGAAGAATTGTCTATAGTTGTTCAAAATTTATTTACAGTTTATAGTTTAGAAAAATACAAAACTTGAGTACATTTTGTTTTCCAATTAATTTTACAAATTTTTTTACAAGATTTAAATCCTAGACTTCTTGACTTTGCTTACATTAAAATGAGACCCAAACAAATGATGGGAAATAACACTGAGATTTCAAATTACTTTTCAAACCAGTTTTATAAATGAAAGCCATTCTAAGCCTGAAATAATTACGATTGACTTAAACACAAATTTGACGACATTAAGCCCTTCTAAGTTTCGAAAAAGGAATTAAAGACCTAAATTTTTAAAATACTCAGTGAAGCCTCTTGAAACCTTATGGCCTATAAACGAATGTCATTTCCATTTCAATTGCCGGTACATTTTTAAGTGTTTAACAAGATTAGGGGATCCATTAATGACACGATATCCTTGAAAAAGAAAATTGTTTACAATTAACTGTCTACCGAAGGGGATTACATAAGACAGAGGAAACAAAAGAAACCTCTCCCTGAAGGTGTTACGAATCTAGTACTATTTCGACCTGTCACAAGAAGCATGGAAATGGATTACAGCTGTTAATGTCACCAATGGGTTGATATTAGAATTTTCTTTTTTAATTAAGGTCTAAGTTACAAGTTGGCGATATCGCAAATAAAGGTCTTTATTCAAATAAGCACTCCTTTCGAGATGTTAATCTTCCATTAAAAAAATTTAAAAATTAATGAATAAATTAGAGAAATGACTTTTTTTTTCCTCTTGAAATGACTTAAACTAACAGAAAGCAGTTTGAGTCCAATTAGCTTGAAGACTATTTTACAGCAGATTAAAGTATTTGTAACTCTCTCTCTCTCTCTCTCTCTCTCTCTCTATATATATATATATATATATATATATATATATATATATATATATATATATATATATATATGTATATGTAAATATAAATATATGTATATATATAAATATATATATATGTATATTTATATAAATATATATAAATATGTATATATATATATATATATATATATATATATATATATATATCGTATGTGTTCTCTTTCTATGAGGATTTTCTAAAGAAAACATTTCCATATAAAGTTCATTTCATTTTATTACGAGGATATCTCTGAAGCACGATCTGACATATTTTAGCAGCATGGGAGGTTGGGATCTTTTTTTATCTCGAATGAGACTGAAAAGTGCAAGCTAGGGGGACCAGAAGACTATATCTGAAAGATTAATATCAGTAGTAATATGTTTCTTGTTTTCAGAAGCATTTATAATTCAAACGGAGTAAAATTTCAATAAATATTTGCTCGAACCGTCACCAATAAATGGTCTTATACGACACAAAAGATTTCTCATTTCGGATGTATCAGTGTTTCTGAAAGGCCGCTTTGAAAATTCTCGCGCTGAGGGTACAAGTCGTAAAGAAATTCCGTGACTTTGAGTTTTTATCAAGTAGGTATCGTGCGCTTTTCAAATCGCGCATTTTGTTCAGAAGATATCGGATTAAATTCCCTCAGAGATGTGACGAAATGGAAGCACGAGCGTCCCTTTGTTACGGGAGCAGGAAGCGTTTCTATCAAGATACTGATAAAAGAACGTTTCTGTGAAAATTTTATATGAAGCTATGAGGACGCAGTCGTACTCGTTCGATAGGGTATCCGAAACTTCGATAAATGAAGAATTCTTATAATCTTATGATGTTGTAATGTCTGTTTCATATAATATTATAACTGTTTACATTCATGTTTTCGAATTACATTTATCAATATGCTAGCTGAATACCCGTGCTTCGCTATGTAGTACATTTTAGGATAATTACAATGAAAAATTAATGAAATTGCTTTTTAGAGGATTACCTTATAGACAGTATTTTTTTTGTTTCTCCATTGGGCGGAACTAATATTTCCAGGCTCGTCCGCGATCTTACGCGTGAGCAAGCTACGTAAAACCGACTGTGGGAGAAACAAATTTCTCTTAAATCTAAGCCAGCGTATTTGAAAGTTTGGACTTCAGACTTATTTATCGTCATGAATAAGCATACTTTGAGGGGAAATTGCAGTTTTATATATAGGTTTTATTTAATATCCATAAAACATACTAATTTGAATTAAATTCTTTGAAAACTTCTATCTCAATTAGTCTAGCGGTTAAATTTTATTTTTTAACCGTATTTTAATATTTCTTTTGTCAATTTATTTCGTTGTCATGCACGTGACGCAAAATAAATTTAAAGTATCACAAAAATAAAAGAAACCACTCGATCAGCATTTAATAAATTAAATTCAAAAAATGAATTTTTAAAAATTCATCAAAAATCAGAAAATGGAGACAAAGATTCGAAAAAGATTTCATCTTAAAGAAATTTTTACGATCTTTCTCGTGATATAAATTTTATAACCCTCAGATTATTATTTTAAATGCAAAAGTAAAAAAAGTTACAAAAAAGCTTAAAAATTTAATTTTTAAAAAATCTAAGAAGAATTTTTCAGAAATCTTTCTTAGAGCACCCCTACATTATAAGAAGAATCGTCAGGCACAATTTCAGCTTCTTATGTCCAGCGGTTTGGTCTGTTCGTTATTTGTCAGTCAGTCACGGAGCTATTTTATATATATAGATGCTAAATTATCAACCAGGATATCCCTTTAAGGATGCTGTGTACTAACCCGATTGGATTCGCTCACCTCAATGTTAAGCTATGTAGAAAATGTGTCCAAGGATTGCCGTCTTGGATTGAAATTTTTAAAAAAAATAATTGTACTCCGTAATAGAGAAAGAAATTTTACACCTTGGGATATATTTTTTAAAATAATGCAAATATTTTAAAATTTAAATTATTCGGGGAAAATTTTTTATAGTGTCTTTTAAACACTCCTAAATTCCATTGGTGGATGAAATATATAAAATGAATCCGGTTGAGAGGTGCAGAAATGTTCAAGCTATTTGAAAATGCCATTTTTACTGGATTATCAGCATTTATTTAGCTGTAAATAGTAGACAAATTTTCTCCATAGTTTGACATTGAGAGGAGCGAATCCTGTAGGGTTAGTACAGAGCAGCCTTAAGCAGTATTATGATTTAAATGAATGAAATTTTTGAATGCTTGTACACATTTTACTAAATCTCACGGTTGAGCTTAATGTATATCAGCAGGAAGGTTTCAGCCTATTTCAGCCGCGGGCTTTGCAATGAAAATATAACCCTTCATCAGGCGCGCCAATTTTTTTAACACCAGCAGGCGCGTGTGGCACAAACTGCAAGGCCTCTTTCAACCTTGATTATTCCCTTTGTAATAAACTCTTTTTTCAAATTGAAAATAATAATTCTGCTTTTAATGACGAGACATAAAATGTTGATTATATTGAGATATATTTATAATTAAAGGCCAAAGAATGCAGATACAATAGCTTTATTTCAAAACTGAAAATAATAATTCTGCTTTTATGACAAGATATAAAATGTTGATTATATTGAGATATATTTATAATTAAAGGCCAAAGAATGTAGATACAATCGCTTTATTTCAAAACTGTCTGGTTTATTGGATCTAAGGACAACTTGCGAATTGATTCCTTCTATGTCCAAAACCTAAAAAGCAATGAAAGAGTCCATATTCGTGATCTGTGGGATACCGTGTAATAGCTCCACATTTGATCGACTACATCAACTCCTGCTTTTGTCGTATTGTAATCCAGTATAATCGTTGGTTTGCTACGGTTAAATCACGAATAACAATGAAGGTAAAGGAATAGAAGGGTCATAAAAACCTACCTGCATTAGAAAGGGTGTAGCTATAAATAGAATCTACTTAGAACATTCAACCCTTACATGTAAAAACAAACCATTCAAAATTACGAAAATGTTGCACTTTACAGAAGGGTGCGACCGCTGAAGGGTTAAAGGAAAAATTAATATGGTAAATAATTTTGATACTGGAGATAATCGACACATCTAAGTTAATTTTATACTTATATGCATTGCAAGGGCGTTTATTATGCATTTAATACTTTGAAAAAGTTTGAAGAAAATATGTTCTCTACTTCTGAATAACCATTGCAATGACCCAGATTTTCAATAAATATGAATTGACACCTAGACTAGAATAGAACACGCAATCTTGAGATATATATTTTAGCAACATCGCACCGTACCATGTTGCTAATCAGCCTTACATCATAATTTGTTTAGTAAACGTTATAATTGCTTAGTAAACGTTAATAACTCATTCTGGTAATCTAATTTACATATTAAATTGAATTAGTGACATGATCCGAGGGCATATTTCTTTAAAAAAAAACAAGAAATCAAAAGAATTTATTCTTTGCATGGGCGAGACACTAGTTAAACGGCGGAAATTGTGAAACGCTCGCAACCACCTCCAATTTGCAACACGTGATGGATAAGGAAACAGTGTTGCTGAAAATGTCAGTAAGTGTGAAGAACTTGAATAACAGGCGGCAAGTCAAATGCGAAGGAAGTGATAAATTTATTGGTCCTAACTGCTTGCAAAACTTGTTTTCCCGTTTCCATCTATCTCATAAATTGTGACAGTCCCTAAAAAATGGAGACACTGCCGGAAAGAGAGAGAAATCGTTTTTCGTAACATTTCAAGGATGCATTTTCAGCGGATTTTTTTTCCTGGGAGAATTAATTGGTGATATGAGCGTGAATTTTTGCGTAACCTTTGTGAATAATTAACAAATGAGTGACGTGTAATTACAAAACGCATGCTGCATAAAGGAATATTATAAACAAGATTAGGTAAAATAACTGTGAAACAATGTAAATGATGAAGAAGGGAAGAGATTATTTATATAAATATGTTCATGATTCCCAAAAGTGTTAGCCTTTTTAAATGCACTTTTAAAAGGTCCATTTTGATCAAAGGCTAGAAGCAATGGTTAACACTCCAAACTAATTAAAAATAAGTGAACTGGATAGAGTAAACGTATGTTCTAAGACAAGAAACAAAATAAAATGTCTTGACAAACGTCGTATTAAAATATTTTTCACCACTCTCTCTTATAAATTCAACCACTAGGGCCTAAGTTGTCGTAATCACTACTTATAGTACCAATAATTAATTTTTACCCAGTGCTAAGCCTTTTTATTTATTGGTTTCTGTAACTTGTATTGATTTCGTCATTAGGGGCTACTCCTTCAATATTCAGTGGTTGTATTTCCAACTGTTATGTAATACACTACGTGCTAAACCTTTCTATTTACGGGTTACAGTCCCTCTAATTAAGTCCTACTCTAAAGGTTAAAAATTCAAATTGGATGGATGTATATTTCCTCTAACCAATTCCATCATTTTTTGTTAAGCTTTCCTACTCGCGTGCCATAGCTCTACATAATAGTTATTATACCAGGAACTGATTATACACATCCACTGGCCATAGATCCTCCAATTAAGTGTTGCACTAGGTGATAAGCCCTCATATTCACTGAATACAATTCCAATAATGACTTCCACTACGAGGTAACATTCATGTTAAACGGCTATTGTTCCTTTAATTAATTCTTATACCGAAGGCTTAGCTCTCCTGTCCACTGACTACCAGAAAAGCTCAGCTCTTAAACCCTAAAAAGTTCCCCCTCTAGCAAAACCTGCTTCGTAGAAGCACTGAAACGAATTGCTAATCTATATGAGGATTCCTCAAGCTATATGAGGATTTCGGCTACTTCTGAAGTTGATTAGTGAAACTTATTTCGGCTCACCGTCTTATCGCGTTTGAAACTAGTTTCTTGCATGCATACTCTTGGCTAATTTGCAAGTTGGGGGATGCTTCGTTTTCCGCGGGTTTCGTGCAACGCTATTGAAGAACTGTTGCCTGCAGAATATTAGAGACAGGGAAAGAGAGCTTAAAAATCGGTAACGAAACGGAAAAGAATAACACAGGGTCATCGAAAAAGGTCTCCGGGATTACAGTTGTGCACACCAGGAACAACAATTAATCGATCGAATTTTGCGTAACAGCAGGTGGTATGTTTACTTTGGGAGCTTTATTTTTCCACGTCATGGTGACCATGACTGCGTTGGGGGCATGCGCCGATGCTGTGACGTCGCGTTTCCTCCTATATGGGTTTTGACGTTGGGTAGGAAGGGACGGTCCAATTTTTTGGCCACCAAGTAGCCCCGATTTGATCCCTGTTGACACTTTTCTATGGGGTTACCTGTTTCTGTATTCGTTTCTGTATCTTTTGATTCCCTTCTGGACTTTTTGATGAAAAAATAAACAACATGAGTTCTATTATACGGTTATTTATTTCATGTTGCAATCACGGACACCTTTTTCGATGATCCTGTATAATACCTCACAATTCACACCTAACAACGATCTTTGCCAGTGAGAGATCGGGGGACATAGACCCTTGCTACGAGACCTGCTTTGCTCGGGAGTCACTATAACGACTATTACGCCAGACTTTTTCCTATTTCTTAATTTTTCTCGTTCCCTTAAAATTCGAGTTACTTGCCCAGTTATCAAATATTCATCGCTTATCTCTACAGACAGGCATGTTACCACTTCATAACTTTGCGATGTCTTGATAATCACAAATAATCTCTGCACCAACACAAAATTTTAAGGCTCAAACTAAATTTATTTTGGATATACAAGGCTTCTAAAAGACCGCAAGATGAAACCATATAGTTAAACTCGTTTTATAAATTTTAAATACAGGGTGTTTCATGTTGAATGGGACAAAAAGAAAGCATACCTGTGAACGCTGTAATTACTTTATTTAGTTAAATCAAATTTACAGTGAAACTATAGTTATCCAAGTTTCTGTAGATGTTCTATGTGTGCCCCTCTGGTGACACGACAAATATCTATGGGGTATTCCAGTTCCTGCCACAATCGTGATAGAATATCCTTTGTTGATGATTCGAGCACTTCAGTTATCCGTTGTTTCAGTTGCTGTAAGTCCTTGGGAATATGACGGCACGAATACTTTTTCTTTGACAAAACTCCATAGGAAAAAATCCCAGGGAGTTACATCTGGAGATCTCGGTGGCCAACAAAGCAATGACATATCGTCTGATCCAGCACGGCCAATCCAGCAATGAGGTAGACTATCGTTCAGGTACTGACGTACGTTTTTTGCCAATGTGGTGGAGCACCGTCTTGCTGCAGAATGAAGCCGGGAACCGCTGCATCCAACTGAGGGAACGATAAACGAAGATTTTTTAGTCTATTCCAAAACACAGTTCGTTTTCTTCTGCACGGATGGCGTCATTTCGATTAACAGTGCCTCTAGTGGCAATTTCGTAACCGGAAGATTTTTCGCTGTTGCCAGAAAAATCGTGTATAATTGTAGTTTCAGAATTAATTTGTTTTGGCTAAATAAATCAATTACAAAATTTGTGCTATGCTATTCTTTTTTTCCCATTCAATATGAAACACCCTGTATATAAGGAAGTAACAAAAAATTTCTTCTTTTACATATTTACACACATTTTAAAGTTTGATCATTCTAAAATGGTCGTAAATCCTTAATGTATAATTTTCGGGTTTTTATTAAATGTATGTATAAATAAATAAATAAATAACCATCTAAACATAATTATTTGCCACATTTTCATCTTAGAAGATATAAGGAAATTGTTCCAGTAGGGTTACATGTAAAATCGAAGCTATTATGCAAGATGTCTTCAAACTTAATTAATCTACTCTGTTTGCGAAATGCACTCCTGCAGAACTTCCGGCATGAGACAATATAAAAAGGATTTCAAAGTAGAAATTATCTTAAAACATCTGGTTCACGGAAGTCTCCATCAATTTAGGTTAAGTAGTTAATAGATAAGATACACGGAGATAGTTGTAGCAAAATGTGGTGCTTATTAAACATTTATTATTGTAACATGCATATTTATAATGGTGAAAGATATTAAACTGGCGTATGAAAGGTTTAAAAACCAGACATGTTATAGTCTATTCATCGTTTACTATTAACTTAATTGTTCTTGTATTTGTAGACATCAGCTGATTTTTTTAGTTAATTACAAAATCAACAATATAAAGTAAATTAAAAATACTTTATGACGATTCCTCTGTTACGCATTTTCATCTCTATAATTTTATATCATTACTAATAATAATACAAATGGTTAGCCATGGAATAAAAACCCAAGTAATTCAGCCTTACAGCCAAATGTATTGAGAATTAAACGCATAAATCACACCATGATCTTCGTTATTAGGCCTCACAAATTTACATTATAATGAAAATGATCTTCCGTAATGAGACTAATAAGTTTCCATCTTATTGTTCATCATAATTTCAATCATTGCCAATAATACAAATGGTTAGCTGTAGTATTAAACCCAAGTAATGCATCCTTACAGCCAAATGTATTAACAATTATATCATAGTGTTAATTGGGGTGGTCGTGATTTAGTATAGTAGTAGGCAGTGATACCATTACTCTGAATTCTAAATAATACAGTGATTTATTAACATAAACATATATATGATTATACATTAATTTATATTACTGATAATCATTAACATAAAGAAACATACATTATATCAAGGGATTATTTAATTATACTATTTCACTTATTTAAATTGATTTCATTCTCAGTACGCAATATACTACTTCGTAGTTTTAGCCTGTATTATATGACTCGGGGATTTATAGACTTTTTGGCAATAGGTAATGAAAGGTTACCTCCATTTTTGCAGGCTGCAGAGGGAAACATTCGCCGGCGTATTCACTTGCATCGATTGTGGTATCTTTCATCGGGATTCACTTTTCACTGGAGAACGCAGTCATCAAAAACGCTGTATGGCGCGGGAAGAGGCGGGCTTTAACGGCAGGATCGGTTCTCCATCTTTGGCTTGTAGGGGTCAGGCAATCTATCTTGGTTCCGCAGCTCAACTATTCTCTTTTCATCGCTAGCTTGCAGGGGTCAGGCAATCTATCTTGGCTCCGACGCTCCTCTATGCTCCTTGCATCGCTAGGTTGCAGGGGTCAGGCAATCTCTCTCCGCTCCACTACTCATCTATTCTCCTCTTCTCGTTGGCTTGCAGGCTTATAGCGATGCGCTAAGTCTGGGCGCAATCTCCCATATCCTTTTTTGAAACTTCTCGCTTACGAGGCTACTACTTTATATCAGTGTGCTGAGTCTGAGCGCCAACATCTGATCATAGATTCCTAATATTCTCACTCTCTCTATTTTTTATCTTCTAAACGCCCCGCCTTTTTCATTTTCATTCGTCACTCATGTTCAATCTTTTCTCTCACTTCCACTTCGATTCGCTAATTTTTACCACCCAATTATTTCTTTAGACCATTCAGAGTGAGGGGCGTTTCATATTAAAACAATTCCGCCTTCGACTCACCCCTGCCTTTCTAGGGATCATGTTTTCCCAGAACATCTCCTATGTGTGGGGTCATCTCCTCTTTGCCAATAATTCCCTTTTCATCTCAATGTCCCCTTCATGTAGCCCCCTTGCTGTTTCGTCTCTTAACTGTTGCTTTTCAATTCCTTATTCATTCATCTGGTTTTTTGTACAGGCAGGCGTCATTTCACTTTTTCATTTTACCCCCGTTTGTTCGATTTAATTGGCTTGTCTGCACTTTTCGAACTTCTAACATATCGTATCCCCACGACATTCTTCTTGTATCGTCTGGCGTCATTTCGCCTTTTTCATTTTCCGTCCCGTTTGTTCGCCTTAATTGGTTTGTCTGCACTTTTCTATTTTTTCATATGTCGTAATCCACGACAAATTAAATGTATAAATCAAATCATGATCTTCACTATTTGGTCTCACAAATTTACATCGTAATGAAAATGATCTTCCGTAATGAGATTAATAAGTTTCCGTCTTATTGTTCATGATGATTTCTATCATTGCTAATAATGCAAATGGTTAGCCGTGGAACTAACCGAACAAGTAATCCAGTACTACAGACAAACGCACTGACATCTAAACGCACAAATCAAATCATGATCTTCGCTATTAAGTCTCACAAATTTTCATCGTAATGAAAATGCTCTTCCGTAATGAGACTAATAAGTTTCCATCTTATTGTTCATCATAATTCCAATAATTGATAATAATACAAATGTTTAGTCATGGAATTAACCCAAGTAATCCAGTCCTACAGACAAATGCATTGACAATGAAACGTGTAAATCAAATCATGAACTTTGCTATTCGGTCTCACAAATTTACATCATAATGGAAATGATCTTCCGTAATGAGATTAATAAGTTTCCATCTTATTGTTCATCATAATTTCTATCATTTCTAATAATACAAATGGTTAGCCGTGGAATTAACCCAAGTAATCCAATCCTACAGACAAATGCATTGACAATTTAACGTATAAATCAAATCATGAACTTCGCTATTCGGTCTCACAAATTTACATCGTAATGAAAATGATCTTCCGTAATGAGATTAATAAATTTTTCCATATTAATGTTCATGATCTTCACTAGTAAACGTAATAGATATGCTTCCAAATGGTTATGATCTTCACTAATAAGATCAGTAATTTTACATTTAATGGCTACGATCGTCGTTAATGAGATCAGTAATTTTACTTCTTAATGGTTATGATCTTCACTAATAAACTATTTAAACATTTTATTTGGCCATGATATTCCTAAGAGTTATCCTTCTGCATCCTTATTGACATGGTATTCACAATATAGTCTTACATGTTTACATCTTAAATATCACGAGCTATTCTAATGAGTTGGAACGGGAAATCTTGAAAGATTTCCCGTTAATTCCGGGAATGAACTCTTCACAGAAATCGAGTTCTTTAAGAACAGTGAGGTCTTTAGCAATTTAGGAAATTTCTTAGAGCGAGTTCCGGCGATGTAACGTTTTAGTTCAAGTTCGCGTTAAACGGGTCCTTTAGAATCTTTTCACGGGATTGGAGAAGTTTTCTAATGAGTACGAAGAATGTGATGGTAATTAGCTTCACGTTACATAATTTTTCCAAACTAAACCACATGAGCAGTTTTACTATCTCTTACACGGCATGAGCGCATGCAAATGATGTCTAACGTTGTTTAACTTGTGACTTGTATCAGCGGGCTGGAAACTGGAGATCTGTTTTGAATATTTAAAATATGTACTAAAGAAATTCCTTCATCATAAGTTGCTACAGTATAGAGCTCAATTTGACGACTCAGAAAACGTCAAACAAACACTTTAACCTCTTCCGTACGGGGCGGGATAGCATGCATCCCAAGAATATATATATATATATATATATATATATATATATATATATATATATATATAAATAAATAAATAAATTTATAAATATAAATATATATATAAATATAAATATAAATATATATATATATATATATATATATATATATATATATATATATATATATATATATATATATATATATATATATATATATATATATATATATATATATATATATATATATACAGTGGAATCTCGATCGATCGTTCCCCGAATGATAGTTTTACCGCATGTATCGTTTATTTTACCCAGTCCCGAATAAATTCCTTAGAAAACAAGCAAAAACAGATCGCATGGATCGTTCCTCGATCCATCGTTTTCCCGCAATATTCGTTCAGAATATTGCAGCTTTATATCAATTTATCGAATTTATCGTTTTTTCATAATAACCGAACCTGAAATATAACTGTCTGGATTGAGCTAGAATGACGCTCTAGTTTAACAATGAGCAGAACATTTGAGATGCCCGCTCTCGTATTTTTGTTCTCTCCTGTTTAGCCTTGTTTCGCGTTATCGTGCCACTGCCATTATTTGTTCGTCGTTGGTCTCCCTTAATTCTTTAACCCCTGGAGTTTCCTATTTTCAGCAACTCATTCCAAATTCTCCCACAATTCAACATTTCTGTTCTTATCAGCAATCGGTCACATTCAGCCGACCTGAGCGGTTCCTGCTGCCCTCTGGCTTTTCTGTTGGCCTTGGGATGGAGGCGCCCTGGTGTTTTTATTCTAGGTCTGAGAACTTTCTGATTGCTGCAGTCTACACTGGCCGATGAGAGTTTCACCCGGAAGGCAGAACTTCCTGGTGGCCTTATGCCGGACCCCATCCAGTGCAATGGAATGCTTCTAGTTACAAACGATTCACGGCTGCCTCTTCTTTATACTCTCACAGAATAACCGATACCAAAAAGAATGCAATTTGCAACACAGAAAAAAATATTGTTTACTTGTGGAGAGAAAACCGCCAAAAACAAACGAAGATTAAAGACTTTTATTTGAATCAAAATTCCTGTGTATCTACGTGTATTTCTTTTTTATTATTATTGTCTTTTTCTTGGATTTCAGTACAACTTTGTAATTTCAGTTACACTACAGGTATTGATGCATTTATGTATGTGAGTAAATATATTTTAGGGATATCAAACTTTAAGGTTTGATAATACTTTTTTGTATGTTCCCGTATCTATCGTTATCCCGCATCCATCGTTTAGTTCAATCAGTCCCTCCGAAAACGATAGATCCCGATTCCACTGTATATATATATATATATATATATAAATAAATAAATATATATATATACACACACACACATATATATATATTTATTTATTTATTTATTTATTTATATTTATATATATATACATATACATATACATATACATATACATATACATATACATATACATATACATACACACACAGACACACAGACACACACACACACACACATATATATATATATATATATATATATATATATATATATATATATATATATATATAACCCCTTAGTGGCCGTTCTTACAAAGGGGGTATGCAATTTCCCGTTCTAAAGAGGAAATCGGAAAAATGGGCCCCGTAAGCTAAAGGTTAAAGCAGTGGTTTCTAATTGGTGGTACGCAAGAGCATTTGAGGTGGTACGAAGAAGGGTTCAATACTAATAAGTACAATGGGTCTAGTTTTCTTGCCTGTACACCTTACTGATTAAAGATAAGCACTATTGGACCTGACATAAGACCATCTAATAAGAAACAAGCAGAGGCAACAGAAAATTTCTTATTACGCCTCCTGATAAAGACATTTTAGATTTGGGTAATTGTATTTGTGAATAACTATTACGTATAAGCAGCTTTACCTGTATTTTGTTTTATTTACATTTAAATACATTTTGTGAAGTTATTCATATGTGTATAGAATTTATTTTACCTCCCTCAAAAATTTAAAACATAACAATGTTGCGCCACAACAGTACAAAGTTCTCAGGCGGTAAAGTATAAAAAAGCTGGGAATCACTTACCGTAGTATTTACCATAAAGGAAAGATAACAATTTATTTGTAAATATGAAGATGGGAAACAGACTTTTTATTTCGGGATTTAAAAATAAGTTTTTCAACCAACAGACCCACCATACTGAGAAGAGAAAAAACACACAGCCCCAGAAAGAAACAACAAAAGAATTGCCAATCAGGACACCATTATAAACTCTTGAAAGAAGACATAGAAAATAAATGCAAGAGAAAGGGAAAATCTTAAGTAAATCTTTAAGCTAGAGAAGGGTAATTTTATTTTAGAGCAGGATTTTTGGAAATTTTTTTAATGCGCACAAATCTAATACTGTTACAAACGACATCAGCGACCTTACTTATGTTCCGGTTGTTTTGAAAAGTTCCTACATATTTGTCTTCACCCAGTCCTCAGCTGTTTCTTAAGACTACTGTGTGCTAACCCTATTGGATTCGCTCATCTCAATGTTAACATACGGAGAAAATGTATAGACATATCTGACTTCTACCCTTTCTAGGATATATGTATATGGAAGTCGCCCACTAATAAAGTTGAAATGACACTTTTTGCAATAGATAAGTAACAATGTTTACTATTCCCTTGACACATATAACGTGCAGTGTAAAAAAAGTTATAAAAGTGTAGTGTAAAGACTGGTACAAAATGTTATAAACACTATACAAGGAAATGAAGTTCAAGTACTCACAATATATATAAAGTCAGACCAGTGATGCTGTACGGTAATCCACTATTACTAACACAACAAACTTTTTATGCCAGAGTGGCAAAAACTCGCTTAGGCTTAGCTATCTAGCTATGAGCCACTGAAGGGAACTCGCATAAACAGCTCCAAACAAACCAGTCTCTTCCGCAATCTGGCTACGCGGTATTTATAGTAATGGTTTATGCTTAATTTAGCATTATTTTGTAGCTTCTTTAGATTTATGCAGATACAATGATCGATTATTGTTAATCGATCATTAGGTAGACCTTACAAATGTGTGCAAGGATTGCTGACTTGGGTTGAAAGATTTTTTAAAGAATTGTACTCCGTAATAGAGAAAGAAATTTTTCACCTTAAAAAGCAAACAAAATTTAAAAAATAAATCCTTTTCCAAGGTGCTGAAAAGTTCAGGCTATATGAAAATGCCATTTTTATTTGATTTTTTCAGCATTTATGTAGATGTAAATAGTAAACACATTTTCTCTATAGCTTAACACTGATGTGAGCGAATCCAATAGGGTCAGTACACAACAGCTTTAAACAAAAGGATAAATAAATGAAAAACTGACTTTCACTGCTTTTCAATTATTATTATATCTTATCAAAGTTCGTATTTTGCGGCTGATTTTCTCTCCCTCTCTATAAATATATACATATATATATATATTCATATAATACTTTATTTTTGTTTCTTTAAGCAAGTTTTTTGGAATCGTTTATATCTGTTCTATCTTTCTGGTTTAATTATTTCCATCTTCTCTTTTCATTCTGCTGGTCTCGTTTAATTAAATACTAATTTATTCGTATTCGAATAGAGCTCTAATTAGTTTTTGAATTACAACTCGAATTAAGAACTAATTTGCTGTTTGTAGTGCATATTTAAAGGTATTTTTGCTTTTTTTAAGGACTCCAGTCGTTTTGGATGAGTTCATTATGAATTCGGGGTATGTAATCTAGGTATTTCAGTTCGCTAGCTTGGAAGGCTTTTACCGACAAAATATCGGTATTAATTCTTTCTCTCCTTCGTGAGAACCTACTGAAAACTTCAACTTCAAATAAGAGCTCATTAAATTAATTTGCGGCTCTAAAAGTTTCTCAGACAAGATTAAGTTTCAAAAGAGATTACTACGATTTGCGTATTGCGTCATTTGTGAAATTGTGCAAAACAGGTGACTTACTGTCCTGTTGTGAGGATGATTATCAGTGAAATGAAGAACAAATTTTGACGCCATAGATATCAAACTACATTTATGCTTCTCTTTGATTTCCTGTTACTCCCGTTTTGCCTAAATTCTTTTCTATGCTTCTACTCTTTACGGTTTTGGCTGAATGACGTCACACGCTTGAAAATTATCAATATCTGAATGCGAGTCAGAAATGGAGCTAAGAAACTGACCGATTAAGTAGGTGGATTTATTTGCAGGCTGTAGCATTTCTGTTATACGTACTTTTTTTGTTTACAAATCGATTAAAACATGTTCACCCAGTGTGGCTAAGATGAGTGAACTCTAGCATATGGTACGGGCTGATTTTGTCGAAATTTACAAGACATGTTTATTGTAAGTGGCTTACTACATATGGGTTACTGTAAAGTGACACCGTTGGAAAACTGTAAAAGCTATAGCAAACATATTCTATTGAAAATACTCATATATAAGGTAAGTTATAAAAATTTGGAATGGAGACCATTCTTTGTCATACTTTTGTCTAATTACTTCAAAAGAGTGTCACAAGGTAGAACAACAAGT
The DNA here is from genome assembly GCA_907164885.2 of Dolomedes plantarius. Lineage (NCBI taxonomy): Eukaryota > Metazoa > Arthropoda > Arachnida > Araneae > Dolomedidae > Dolomedes > Dolomedes plantarius. The sequence continues at coordinate 186,919,730 of OU015490.1, forward strand.
TACGTAAATTTATGACACATAAATTTTATATTTAAAGAAATAAATTTGAAATAATTCGTAAGATTTCCAAACTGCTTGCTCGTTTCGATTTCAAGGGAGTCTTTAATCCTACCAATAGCTCGCATTTTCATCTCTAAACGATCTCTGTTGATAATTGATGATAATTTATTCTTTGTTAAAGGAACCATTTTGCCTCATCTAAGTGGAATTTTAAGAGTCGGTCAAAAACCTGAAAGCTGTGTTTTCATACAAGAAATTCTCAAGCCTGCTATAGCCCCAATCGAGTCGCTATTGAACTCTCTCACAGCTGATTTCAAGACCTAGATTAATTCCAAACTGCAGAAAGAGAACAGGGAAAGCCAGCTCGTCCAACTGCGTCTGTTGGAATCAGGGATAATCTATGTACCTTTTTAATGTATTCTATATTTTATTTCTGATTTATTTTAAATCACCGGATTATATTCTTTCGATTTTCTGGGCTTTTCTCGTTTCTTGTTTAATTTTTTTTCCATTTTTCTCCTTTTCTGCTACATTTCTCTGTCTGAATTTTTATATTTTTGTTTCCTTTTAAATGGGGGGGATGGTAATGTCCTTTGTTAATCTCGAGGTTGTCCCTAGGTACGTTTTTCTGATTGTTATTTGTTTCTTGGAGAAGAAGGTAGCTTTACACCTGCAAAACTCAAATTATTCAAGTGAATAGCTAATAGTATTTCCTTACGTTTCACTAGTGATGATACTTTTATTTTCTGCTTAATTCTCTTGCTTTCTTAGAAATATTAACTGCAGTATGTTTTTATTAAAGTAAAATTCATTTATTTTACGAACATCATTACCAATATAACTTTCAATCAAAGTACATCTTCTCGTAGGTTTTTATTAAAGTCATAAATCCACAAAACAGCTACTTTTAGCATTGCGAATGCTTTACCCAAATAGATTTTCAGGGAATCCCATTTTGGCCATCCTTAGCGTGATGCGGCTTTGCATGTATCATACATCATGCCAGCGATACCTTCTTGAATTCATTTAAATATCGTAAATGCGTCCACGCATCTTCCTGAGCCATCATTTCAATTCCATATAATTCCCTTATTTTTCGCAATACTTTCTCAGAATTAGTTAAGAACTCTTTCGTAAGCGTATTAAACATCTTTCCGGGGGGAAAATCACGCAAACTAGGTGTTCTTCTCGTTCAGAACATTTCAGAGCTTTATTACTGTTACCGAAGATTTTCATGAAAAGCTAGGGTTTAGAGCTGAATGTTTGAAAGTATTTGAAACATTTTATAAATTTATATGTAAAATTGTACTGGGATAGGATCATAAAGTTATCAGATTTTGTTTATTTACTATTGGGAAAGGAACATAAAATTTGATGAGTTTGTTAATTTACTCCAAAAAGTATCTTTTTTTCAGTGTTAATTCGCTACAATATATTCTTTATTTATTGAACGGAATACATATCACTTATTATTAAACTATTGGGAAAGGTACATAAATTTTTTTGATGTTGTTAATTTATTCCTAAACTATCTTTTTTTCATTGTTAATTCACTACAATATATTCCTTACTTATTGAACGGAATGCATGACGCTTATAATTAAACAATTAGGAAATGAACATAAAGTTTTCTGGGTTTGTTAATTTACTTCCAAAAAAGTATCTTTCTTTCACAGTTAATGCGCTACAGTACATTCTTTATTTATTGACCGGAATACACCTCGCTTATTATTAAACTTTTGGGAAAGGAACATAAAGTTTGCTGATTTTATTAATTTACTCCCAAAAGTGTTTTTTTTTCACTGTTGATTCACTACAATATATTCTTTATTTATTGAACGGAATACATCCCGCTTATTATTAAACTATCGGAAAAGGTACAAACAGTTTTTTGGTTTTGCTAATTTATTCAAGCTTATTTTTAAACTATCAAGCTTATTTTAAAACTATTGGGAAAGGAACATACAGTTTTCTGATTATATTAATTTACTCCCAAAAGTATCTTTTCTTACTGTGTTAATATACTACAATATATTTCTTATTTATTGTACAGAACTGATCGAACCCAATTTTACACTTTTGGGAAAGGAACATAAAGTTTTCAGATTTTGTTAATTTACATCCAAAAGTACCTTTTTTTCACTGTTTATTCGCTACAATGCATTTTTTTATTTATTACACGGAATAAATCAAGCCGATTATTGAACTCTTTTCTTGTACGTTCCAGTGTGTTTATGCACTGAAACATATTCATACGGTCAGCAATATGTACTGAAGATGTTATCAAATATTCTTATGAAGAATTAGAACCATATTGCTGAATGTGTCGAAAGTATGTACATAGTATATTTTAAAAAAATATGCAAAAAATGATATGGGATAGGAACATAAAGTTTTCCTATTATGTTAATTTATTTCAAAAAGTATCTTTTTATTTGCACTCTTAATATGTTAGGACATATTACTCATTTATTCCTCCGAATACATTAAGCCTATATTTAAACTCTTTTCATACACATTTAAAAGTGTTCATGTGCTGGAAAATGTTCATGCGTTCATCTATATGCTCTGAATATGTTATAAGGAATTCTCATCGAACAGTTCGAAACATAGTGCGTAATGTCTCGAAAGTATCTAATATATTTTAAAAATTTATATAAAAAATTATATGGAATAGGAACATAAAGTTTTCCAATTTTTTAAATATATTTTAAAATTAATTAAAATTTCCTTTTCGTACGAATAATTTGCTTTAAAATGAATTCACTTTTAATGGCGCGTAGTGCACCAAGGTAATAGTCCGTGTACGTTCAGATGTGTTCAGTGGCTGAAATTTGTTCATGATGTGGAAAAGTTATAGAATGTATCGAATAGTAATAATAACAGTTAGTAGTAAAGATAATCGTAATGATAATGATTAATAGTTAATAATAATGGGTAATAATTAATACGTAAAAAGATAGGCAGTATAGTTATAGTTAATTTAATTTAATTCCTTTTCATACAGTTGCTAAGTTTCAATATACTCACATTTCATTGAGCGTAGTACATTATGCCAATATTTAAAGTCTTTTCATAAATGTTCTAAAGTGGATTTTGCAACGTATGCAATTGTAGAACCAAAACAGTTTTTGTTTCTCCTAACTTTTACTTAAAACACAAAGTTCGTGTCTAGGTCGGATATGGGCACGTTAAATCCGTAGACCGGAAAGTCCCTCTATAAGGTCAGGGAGGGTGGGAGAGGTTACGATCCCTCCAGATGTTTCCTCTAGGGTTGCTCGGTCAAAGTTGAGGTGGCATCTGGCTAAATCAGAATCAGACTCTTGCGGTGCTATTATAAACCAGAAATGTGTCTGCTATTTACAGTTGCATAAATGCTGATAATCTAATAAAAATGGTATTTTCAGATTGTCTGAACTTTTCGGCACCTTGCCTATGTGGATCTGGTCTGGAATCCTTCCGACCAGGGGGCCTTAGAAACAACACCAACAACAACAACAAAGTTTATTCAGAGCGTTGAAAAGCCTACATTTTTCATAACTGCTGTAGTTATTTAAGAACAAAATTCTAACATACATGAGCAGACATCAATATTAGATTAATAAACTCCCGGAACCAAAGAGTGTGGATATTGAAGTATATTAATTGTGCAAAAATACTATTTAAAATAATAAAAATAAAAAAATATTGTGCTTCTATCCCACGAAATGTTTTTCGGATATACTTTTAAATTGATTAAGAAATCTTTCAGACATCCGATAATACAATATAAAAACAACATATATCTAAAAAATGTTTACGCAGTCTTCTAATCTGTTTATCAATGCGAGCCAATTTTATAACTTTTAACCAAAATGGAAAGCTGTTCAAGGCTCAAACAAATGTTCAAATAAATATTAAAATCTGTCAAATAAATGCTATTTGCCAGACTTGTAGTGTTTTAGGATGAAAAATTATTTTATCACTTTTGATGTTACATATTTACAGCGCAAATAAATGAAGAAGTCTATCACGGAGTTTTATTTTATTTTATACATTCTGAAGCCAAGTTGGCTTGGTTATTTATGATTTTAGTTAAGAGATTTTTCAAATTTATTACATTCATTGCTTTAATGTTCATTTAAAATTCTTTTAACATTAATTTAACATTCTAAAGTAAGTCTTTAGATTTTCATAATTGAATTACAATGAATATCATTCATTCGTGGTTTCCTTTCTTTACTTGGTTTGAACTTCCCAGTATTTTAAGGGGGCAGGGTTATGATCCAGATTCCCTATGTCAATAATGTTAAAATTACTCATTTTTAAAGAACATTTTAAAAAATCCTATTGAATATGAGTTTCTAATTTTTTTACTGTATATTGCCTGACGTATATTCAGACGTATCTTCAACCAGAGGATTTATAATTTAAATAACTTGTTATTTTTTTAAAAATATATAACTTCTACTATATGTATTTTTTTTCAGAATCACCAAAATTACATCAAGTTTTATGTTTCAAAATTACTCTAAATTAATTTTTCTAAAATTCCCTCCGTTAAAATATGTAATATTATACATTTATTAAATATACAAAGTTTGAAAATAATCTCAGCAATAGTTTTTGAAAAAAAATGTTCCTTAACTGGCAAAAAAAAACTGTTTTGAGAAAATCAACATTTAGTGAAACATTCACTTGTGCTTACTGAATGCCAGCTCCATAGCTTGGATCATCTGGGTCATCAGCAAGACTGTTTTCTAATTTACATTTTTTTGTCCTCTATTTATTCTGGCTTCCTTGGTTTGCTGGGAAACATCATATTGAGCTTTTATTAATCTCGTCCGATCAACTGTTTGCATTACTCGAGAAGTATAAAAACCTGGAGATATACCTGACGTTGAAAGAACTTTGCATTTCGTAATATTTCCGTCATTATAGGATGCAATTGCTTCAAATACACCTGTTTTTAAAGTTTCTAACTGCACAAAAACATTCTTTAGGATTCGAGACAAGATTATACTATCTACACTCTCATTGCTGTTTTGCGTTTTCCCAAGCAGACATTTGGCAAGTAGATCAGGATCTGCTAAATCTCTATAAATGTTTTTAATGTAATCCAGTACTACTATTGATAAAATGGTTGTTTTGGTTGGAGCAAGGGAAATTAAAAAAATGCAGCTATGAATGCAACAAGTGGTTTGTTTTGGTTGGTGAGGGTGTGACGCCAGGCGTTTTGACAGATGGTAATAGTTCTTTAAAAAAATATTAAAAATACTTCCAGTGCGGCTAGAACAAATATGTAAATATCATCAGAAGCCCAAGATTACATACTTTTCAAAAATGCAAAAATTGGAAAATGCATTTTTTTGCCGAAAATCGTGACCCTACCCCTCTTAAAATGTAATGCTTTACATCCTGCAGTAAACATGATTTCAAAAGGTGAAAGTGAGATACAAAACTATGAACATCACTTAAAAAGTAAGATATTTTCCTATATTAGCTATTTGCGAAAAACTTGCACACCTTTTTATAATTCAAGTTCAGTATTATATCTATGGTGCTCGGTAAAAAGGGCTTAAGTAAAAAAAAGTGATTTTTAGATATTTGTTAGCATTGATAAAAGAAATCTTTTGACTTGTATGAAAGGTCTACGTGTATCAATTTTGTATAAAAAGAACATTTCTTTGTACGAAAGACTCAAGTTGAAATTATTGATCTGCGATTGGTATAAAAGCCAATAACTTGGTACATTTAAATCACTGATTTTGACTTCAGCCCTTTATACCGGGCATCATAGATATGTTCTTTAACATATCTAACACACAAAAAAGTTCTAAAGTCCAGTATAAATTTTTTTTTACCTTTTAAGTTGAAACCTGAAGCCACTTTATACATAAAAGTTTTTAAAAGCATTCAAATTACATGTAAATATATATTTAAAAGATAGGAACAAGATCTTGGAACTTTTTAAAGATTTGATTGAAAGATTTCCACTTTGAGTTAAAATATTTTACTTCTTCGTTGATAACAAGGAATATATTGACGTAGGTATACGTTTTTGTGGATGTTCACCAAGAAAACTAAATAAAAATACGTTTTTAATTCTAGATTTTTTTTTCTAAAATCTCAAAACTCCACAAAATATGAAAGCGAAGTAAACATACATTTACAAGACTTTTTCTACAAAGTTTTAGCGAGTTTTATCTCAGAAGAAAAGATTTTTACTAACAACTGTAAACAGTATATACTGACATCGGAATACTTAATTAGACCTTACTTAAAGTTCCTTGAAAGTTCAAGTAGAAAGTTTTAAAGCACGAATTTAAATAAACAAACGAAATATTTAATTGCACTCCCAAGAGAATGAATTAAGACTAACGACTTCAATCCACTAAAAACTCGTTAACGGTATGTAACTACAGTGTAACTATAGATGGAAATTACATGCAATGTCTAAAGATCTCAATCTTTAAAGATCTCAATTTTTTAAAGATCTCAGTCTTTTGGAGAACATCTAAGAAAAAAGGTTGTGTTTATTGGTTCAAGCTAAGAGATCTTAATAAATCTGCTGTGGATTTTAAGAAGATTGAACTTACGGTTCCTTATCAACCTCACCCAAAAATGTATAAATTCCATATGTGGTTGCAATTCGGCTTTAGGCGATTTTCTTAAATACTGAGTAATTCTACTACACCAGCTAGATAATTCTGACCATTAAGGCTGCTGTGTGCTAACCCTATTGGATACGCTCCCCTCAATGTTAACCTGTGGAGAAAATTTGTTTACTATTCGCATATACATAAATGCCGATGGTCAAATAAAAATGGCATTTTCAGATAGCCTGAATTTTTCTGCACCTTGAGACGGGATTCATTTTGTAAATTTCGTCCACCAAAGAAATTTACGTGCGTTTGAAAAACACCACACCAAACTTTTTACCCGAATAATTTAACTTTTAAAATAGTATTTGTATTAAAAAAAACAAAACAGGCTATGGAGTACAATTAAAAAAAATTTCAGGTTGTCTCTTCTAATGAAACTACCGTGGATTATTAACGTAGGATTACTTATCGTTGCTTACAACATTTGTATGTATATATGTATCTTTATATATGTATGTATGTATATACAATGTTAACCTATACACACACACACACATGTGTGTGTATATATATATATATATATATATATACACACACACACACACACACACATATATATATAGTCCCAAGGTGTAAAATTTCTTTCCCTATCACGGATTGCAATTTAAAAAAGAATCTTTTAATACAAGTCGCCAATCCTTGGTGAAAATTTCCCGATAGGTTAACATTGAAGTGAGTGAATCCAATAGGGGTTAGTACACAGAAGCCTGAAGATGTTACTTTTTGCGTAGGGTTACATAATCAGCATAACCTGGCAATTTCTCTTAGAAACGCATCCGGCTGAAAGTTGCACGAAGCGTTGCGGAGAAGTTTTGTCGAAGACCCTAGGTTTACTTAGTTTGAAAGCGAACTTATGATAAGACAAGATGACACAAAACAGTCCCTTTCGAAAATGTTATGCCTGATGAGACCAAAAGTAGCGGAATGAAAACTGCCGCCGATTTTAACCCTAAATTTTCTGCATCGTAATAACAGTTTTTTTATATCGTAGTAATATTTTTTTGGCTTATTTTTCCACAGATGGCATATAGATAGCAGTTATGAGAGCAGCATCACGAAAGTAAATTATTAAAATGGAATTATGCGTGACAAATGAGACGTTGAAATTTCAAAGTGGTGTAAGTCACATTTTCAACTTTTTTAGCTGAGGGCAAAATATAATATTAATGTTCAATTTATAGTGGAATTACAAAAAATTATTATATGCAATATTATAATAATTATTATTAATCATAATTTGTTCAATTTATAAAGGAATTTTTTTGTAGTTTTTGTGGTAAAACGCTTTGTTTCTCAAAATGACTCTAACTTGACTTACACCACTTTGCCTTTCACCGCCTCAAACATCAACATTGTTTTGCAGCGAGGAAGGATAAGATCAAAGATGATCCTACTTAAATGGATAAAGGTCGCAGATTCAAAAATCTTTATCTGTAGAACAGAAAGGGGTAAATAGAAAGAGAGATTAATTCGTTGATTTTTATTGAACTCAGACACGGATCTGTGCAAAATAAATAGATCGACAAAAGGTCTTCGAATAAATTTAAGAGATTATATATCAATATGTTTAAGTATTTTTATATTCGTAAATGGCCATATCTTTTTATTTTAAATATTCGCATACGAGTGATAGGAAATGAATTTATGAATCCCTCTGCAAACTGTCATATTTACCACTAATTTTTGTATTACATATTCAATTCTACATGTTCAGCTTTATGTTTACTTGAGACTGACGGCAAGAAATATTCACTGTCAAGGTAAAAAGAATCTTTGATATTATATTTTGTTCGCCTTTTTTGGCACAAAGAAATTTATAACCTTCCGATTATTGAAAAATAAATTGAATTAGTAATTTGGCACTAGATTGTTTAAGGTTATTATGTACTAACATTATGGGATTCACTCTCTTCAATATTAACCTTTTCCTTACGGGGTGTAGCATGTATCCCAAGAATACGGGCCCATTAATAAATATATATATGTCAGGCCTGTGACGCAGCTGCAGATAAAATTACTCTAAGTCCACTGTGCTTGAGAAATGTATAAAATGAAAGAAGCAGGGATTACAGGAATTCCATGTCGTTTTATAAAAAATTATTAAAACATTTATTAAAACATTAGTTTATTAAAACATTAGTTATCCAGTCCGATCCGCCAAAAATTATCTCAACCCCCTCCAGCCGGAAAACGCGCGTCCTGACTATATCAAAGATTTCCCTAAACTGCCTATTTTTCTTTCTCGCACGTTCACGATATACCACACCGTGGGTGATAATCTAGAGCCTCTTTCTGCTCGAACATTCAGGGATTGCGTCAGACAGCGCGTGCGAGCAATTCGGTGACCCTGAACTCTCCGCGAAAACAACAAAACCTCGCCAGCGGGAGTTCAGTATTCGTTAGTGAATCTTTTTCTTTTTTAATAATAATTTCTAGATCTGGCACATATATATATATATATATATATATATATACACTGGTGTAAGAAATTAAGAGAATTTTCAGACTTGGTCGATTATCTCTAGAACTACTGTACCGATTTTAATGAAATTTGATATGTACATACATTGATACAATACAAAACAAATAACCATTCAATAATTGAAATACACACGCATGATCGTGCGTAACACTCGTTGGAGTCGGAAGGTATGAAACAGCTTTTGCAGAATAAACAAAAAAATGGGTTAATAGATGGATTAATAGGGAGTATGGTCCCCTCTTACAGATATACAGGCCTCGCAGCGTGATTTCATACTTGAAATAAGGCAGTTTATCATTTCCTGGGGCAATTGGTCCCACTCGCTCAGCAACGCTGTTTTCATTCCCTGGATGGTTCTCGGATGGGGGGTTGCGAGTTGCAATTGCCCTCCCCAGAGCATCCCAGACATACTCTATAGGGTTAAGGTCTGGAGATCTGGCTGGCCAATCCATCCGGCGAATATCCTCACTCTCTAGAAATTCGTCGACCAGAAGAACTCTATGTGGCCTCGCGTTATCGTCCATTAAAATGAACTCAGGGCCAACTGCACCCCTGAAAAGGCGAACATAGGGCTCCAAGACTTCATCCCTATACCTCACACCAGTCACAGTGCCTTTTTCAAAGATATGGAGAGGTGTGCGGCCATTCAACATGATGCCTGCCCAGACCATTAAACCTCCTCCTCCATAATGGTCGATTTCGCGGACATTGGAGGGTAGGTAGCGGGTCCCTGGTTCTCTCCATATGAACTTACGGCGAGAATCGATGTTTAGGCTGAACCGGGACTCCTCAGTGAAGAGAACGGTCACCCATTGATCCATACTCCAATCTCTATGCTCTCTGCAACATGATAAACAGATTCTCCTTTTCGTAGAAGTAAACGGGGCGCAAACAGCAAATCTTGCAAACAACCCTCTCTCATGAAGTCTTTTGGAAACAGTCACCCTTGATACACGGGTACCTGTGGCTGCATACAAGTCACGAGAGAGCTGAGAAGCTGTAGCACTCCTGTTACGCCTCGCTATAATCGACAAATGGCGATCTTCTCTGTCCGTCGTGGCTCTTGGACGACCTTTCCCAGGCTTTCTCTCGATGGATCCGGTATCCTGGAACTGTTTCCATAAGTTACACACGACGCTGGGCGTTAAATCGAACTCCCTACAAATTTGGACTTGAGATTGGCCTGCTTCTAGCCCCCCACAGTTCGCCACCTCATTCCATCATCTAAACGTTGGTGGTTACTCATTTTTGCTGTTACAATTTGAAATTAACCGATTGCTGCAAAATAACACCAAGAATTAACCCATTTTTTTTGTTTATTCTGCAACCGCTATTTCATACCTTACGACACCAACGAGTGTTACGCACGATCATACGTGTGTATTACAATTATTGAATGGTTATTTGCTTTGTATTGTAACAATGTATGTATATATCCAATTTCATTAAAATCGGTACAGAAGTTCTAGAGATAATCGACGAAGTCTGAAAATTCTCTTAATTTCTTACACAAGTATATATATATATATATATATATATATATATATAGGTTAACCTATGGAGAAAATGTGTCCAAGGACTTCCGACTTGATTTAAAGATTTTTTTAAAAATTGTACTCCATAATGGAGAAAGAAATTGTACGCCTTGGGACATTTTTGTTTTAAAAAAAGCAAACAATAATTCAAAATTTAATTTATTGGCGGAAAAAAATCTGGTATAGTGTATTTTAAACGCTCCTAAATTCCTCTGGTAGACGAAATTTATAAAATGAATCCTGTTGCAAGGTGCAAAAAAATTCAGGCTCTCTGAAAATACTATTTTTATTGGATTATCAGCGTTTATGTAGCCGTAAATAGTAGACAAAATTCTTCATTGGTTAACATTGCGGTGAGCGAATCGAATAGGGTTTAGTACACAGCAACCGTAATGTTACATAGTACATAGTTGAAGAAGAGTAAATGCAAAATTTAGTTATAAAAGAATATGTAGATGTTAGTCATATTTTAGGATAATGAAAGACATCCAAACTTTTAAATCAATTGTTTTACTGACATCTTTGTAGATAAAATAAAATTAGCATAATTTTAAAATAAAAAACTGAAATACTGACATTTGTAACTACAGGTAAATTACCGATGTTTTCTTCTCATCAATGCAAATACAGGTTTTAAAAATTTTAGCATATCTTTCCTGCCTGTTAATATCAGATGAAGTATTCATATGTATTATAAGTTTCATTCAGTTTTACGAATCTTCGACAAATGCTAAACGACTTAGCCTTGACCAAAACAATCTTTTGTTTAAAGTTGATAAAGTGAGCATGTTGTTTCAAAACTTTACATAATTGGCTTTTTAAGCGGTTTACAAGGAAGCTGAATAAAATTTATTTTTATCTCACTATTTTGTGTATATACCTGCTTTTTTAAGTACCATTGCTCAAGAATCAACTTTTTGGAGGAAGAAGCTGTCTCATAAAATCGATTTGAGCGGGTTATATTTCTACAACAAACATTCTTTCAGTCTGAATTTCATTCAGTTAAAGCAGTGATTCTCAACCGGTTTGCTGTGGAACCTTAATTAGGGAATAAACAAAAATAAATGTTAGTAGGGCTCACTTAAAATAAATATTTAGTTATTGTAAAGTTACTAAAAATAAGTATTGTTGTTCTTCATTCCTGATTTTGCAAGTAATGAACATCATAAAATATATTCTTTAACCCTTCAGTGGGTGCGCCCATGTACAAAGTGCAAAATTTTCGTAGTTTTGAATGGTTTGTTTTTACATGTAAGGTTTGAATGTTCTAAGCAGTTTTCATTTATAGCTACATCCTTTCTAATGCAGATCTGATTTTCTGACTCTTGTATTCCCTTCCACTCATTGTTAGTCGTGATATCACCGTGGTAAACTAGCGATTATTCTGGATTACAATACGACAAAAGCAGGAGTTGATGTAGTCGATCCAATGTGCAGCTATTACACGGTATCCCGCATATCACGAAGATGACAATTCCATTGTTGTTTAGGTTTTTGGGCATAATAGGAATCAATTCGCAAGTTGTCCTTAGATCCAATAAAACGGACAGTTTTGAAATAAGGTGATTGTATCTGCAATCTTTGGCCTCAATTTTATCATCAATATTATTAACTCAATATTATCATCATTTTATATCTTGTCATAAAACGCAGAACTATTATTTTCAGTTTGAAAAAAAGAGTTTATTTCAAAAGAAATAATCAAGGTTAAAAGAGACGTTGCACTTTGTGCCACGTGCGCTTTCTGGTGTTCCAAAATTTGGCGCGCCCGGTGAAGGGTTAATAAACAGTCATTATCCAGGTGGTTTTCGCCATATGAGATATTAATTTATTTAATTTTTGAATGCCTTTTATATTCATGTTAAAAATATAAAGAGCAGTTTTAAACTCTTAATGAATCACATACTTTAAGCCAGACATTAATAGCAATTATTCATTAAATGTTTGGTATAGCATATTATAACTTAATCAAAACGCTGTAATTCCTTTATTACATTTTTAAATGCTATTGCGTAACAGACATATAAGGGTCATTTTTGTTTGTAATTCTACCGGGAGCACTAATATAATATATTATCTATTATATTCGGGGAGATAATTACGTGGTTTGCTAATTTAGGTTCTTTTTCGAGCTCTGTTTACTTTGAATATACTACAGCAAGGAAGGATAAAATTTCATGCTGTAAAAGAATATTTACTACTAATTCACCTTCTAGAAAAGAAATTTTAATGTCATATTGTGGTAAGTTTCTTAAAGTCTTCTAATTGAGAGGGCTAATACGTAATAATAATAATTTATTTTCGGTTAAATCCATTTCTTTATTTTGTTACTGTAACTTCGCACATGGAAATGGTTCCATGTATTCAGTTTTTCAGTATGCTTTAGCTTTCTAAAAAAGTACGGTTTTTTTCTTTAAACACAAATATAAATTTTCGCTTCTTCGAATGCGTTACTTGCTCCTAAGTAAGAAATAAATTTAGAGCATTTCAAATTCAAAAATACTTTACTGTAGGACTACTGGGTTCGTTATAGAAATCCTGTAGTTTGATGCCTCGGCGTAGTTTTTTAGCTTTCTTATTTATTTCTTTAAGGGGACTCACTACCCTTAAATCATTAAAACATTCAATTTTTTGAAAAAAAAGTATGTTAAAGCCTGATCATTTCTGAACAAAATAAAGCAAACCACATGGAAATATTCCGCTTAGTTCCTTAGGTATTGATATTCTAAATATTTAATTACTGATCAAGTTTATGGTAAGAAAAATTTTAAACTCATTTTTCCCAAAATGTAATTTTGCATCATTCCTCAACTGATATCTCAAAAACTATGAAACATAATTCCATGAAATTTTTATGACTGCATAATCATGTTATTTTATTGCGTCTGAACTAGAATTATTGCAATCACTGCACATTTTGTTATTTTTTTCGGGGGTAAATTAATGCAAAAATCTAAGGAAATTTTAAGCATATTTTGAGCAGTTTTAAAAAATTTAAAACATATTTTAATGTTCAATGTTTTATGTTCAATTGTATTTTGAATTATTTATTTTAAATATAAAACAGGAAATATACATTTAAGTGTAAAATTAATTTCATAGTTCTGCGCGCAAGCCAGTATACAATAAAAATACTTGAAAAACAAGGTATATCTAAAGCATTTAAAAAAAAATTATTTAAAATTATTTTGAGAGTTGAAAATTTGTATATTAAAATAAATATATCAATTTATCATATACATAAAATTTGGAAAAATTGGGAGTAAACTGAAATAGTTACAGAGAGTCAAAAAGTATAAAAATATGCCTTATTTCCTCGACTTAAGGGTCGTGAGTCCCCTTAACTCAAATGCAAAACATAACAAGGCCTTTATTGCTTTAGTCGTATGAATCGATACCTATTTGACACAAATAATAACTAATTATTTTTTTTTTCTTGAAATTGTGAATTTTGAACTTGTTTTTAATTTTTATTCGTTTCTACCTGTTATATAGATGATTTACTTCTCTATATCGAGTTAATACACGAATTTGCTTCACTAAATTTTAGTTGTAGGGGGCAGGAGCACCCAAGCATAGGGATTTACTACTGAGGGTGCTCGATTCGAATCCCGACAGTTGCCACTGAATATTCTCGTGTGTACGCTGGGTATGGACACGTCGTGTGTACGCTGGGTATGTTAATTCTGAAGGCCGAAATGTCCCTCCGTTGGGTTTGTAAGGGTAGTCGAAGGTACAAGTCCCCGAGATAATGCCCCTGAGGATGCTCGGTCTAAATTATGGTGGCAGCATATTCACCGTCAGGGATTTCACCCCGTAAAGCTTAAGTTGCTAAGTCGGAACTTGTCTGGTGCATTGGAATTGGAAGTTTTGTGAGTAGGGAAGTAATAGATACTGTTAGCAAGAAGGTAGAAGAAGTAGCTTTTAGTTCAGATGTTTTATTACTTTAAGACAAAACGGGCTTTGAAACAGCTTTCAATATTATTATGATGTCATTGATTATCTGATAAAGGTTTCTTATACATTAAACTTTCCTATACACCTAGGTAAGTGCGGACCATAACTTACAAAGTTTGTCTTTAAAAGATTTTATAAAACTGGTTTTAATAGTTAGAAATGTGAACGTTTTTTAAGATTAGACCCGAAAACCTTCTATTACAAAATATGCATTCAAAAGTTTTGAATGTACAATTTTAAATTTTCAGAGCCGAAAATATTTGTAAGATTCGAGGTATGCACTTGTCTCTCAAAAACGAGATAAGTGCGTACCTGGCCTTTATTTATTGCCTTCTCTCTCTGCAACGATGTTCAAGTAAGTGCAAAATTTTAGTGGGGCAAGTGAGATAAACATGTGACACGTTCTAACTATACCTCAATGTTACTCTTAGTGCTAATATACTTCGGTACCTGGCATGTGAAGCCGAGCCATATGTACCGACACTCTCGGTACCTAGCATGTGTACCGAGCGTGTCTTTTACTGTACATTCCTACAAATAGCAGTACTACATGAAAAAGACCTTAGAAGTTATGTGGGCATTATGCATTCACTCCGAATCCCTTTACTTTGTTTCCATGAGGTCAGAGAGGGTGGGAGAGGGTACGATACCCACATGTCGCCCTTGGTGGGTGTTCGGTCAAAATTGAGGTGGCAATTAGCTAAGACGGACTCCGACCCTTATGGTGCTATATAAACCGGAGCCACACACTTCAGCCCGACGCGACACCTACATGTATGTGGTCTGGAACTTCCAGCAAGGGGGCAATAGAAACAACAACAACAACATATTTGTAAATATGAATTTCCTGCGTGTAATTATCTAATCTCTTTATTCAGACAACTAAATAAACGACTTCCGTTTCACATGAATAAAATTTCTCTTTCATTTCGAATACCCTTTTCCGAAACCTGCCCTTTGTGATAATAATAAGTCGCTTATAAAGGAGTTTGAAATGTCAATGCCCTTTTAGGTCAGCCGTGGATACTACTTGTTCAATTTCAAAACCATGAATGATTCACACAACATATCTATTTTAGATAACGTTCACCAATTTCTAAAACTTGAAAAGTACTTAACTCTGAACAAGAATAGACTGAATTGTTCCCATGAATTTCTGACGGCAGATATGAAAATTCTGCTGCCTTCTTACAAATTTGCAGTAAAAGTTAGGCCTTTTAATATTGACTCGGAATAAATGTGTCATTTAATGTTTCATGACTCGAAGAAAGTCGTCAATGGCCCCCATAAATTTGATAGCCGTAAGTTCGCAGTTCTTAATTCGGTTCAAACACACGCTTTCATCTGCATAATTCAGCCCCATAGGAATTTACGACCGTGATAAACATTCGTACTGAAGGAGTTCATGTCTGATTTCTAGGAGAAATGAATTTTTGGAATGCATGTATTTCGAAAGAATAAATCATACACCTTTCGATTATTACACAGTTTACTGGAACGACTGTTTAGATGGGGATATATTAAATAATATAACTTTAATATTTCAGAAAGTAAATTATTTTTAATTGCAGTTTGCTAAATATCGAAATTTACGGAGTATGCATGAAACTTAATTTTACAAAAATAAATCATACACCTTTTTATTATTGCAAAATTTCCTGTAAAAACTATTTGGATGAGGTATTATGAAATAGTATAACTTCTATGTTTCAGAAAATAAATTATTTTTTTATTCCACTTTATTGCAGTTTGCTAAATATCGAAATTTTGAGAATCTAGATGAAATTTCATTTTACAAAAATAAATCATACACCTGTCGATTATTGCACAAATATCCTGTAAAGACTCTTTAGATGGGGATATGTAAAATAATATAACTTTAATGTTTCAGAAAATAATTTTTTTTTATCGCATTTTGCTAAATACAGAAATTTTAAGAGTCTGCATGAAATTTAATTTTTGTGTTTAGTCCATAGTAATAAATAAGTTCTTCTCTAAAAATATTTGAAAATAAAAAAATTGTAAGGGCAATGCACGTTTCTAATTTTAGATTAAAGTTTCTATCAAAATATAGAAGAACATTTCTTTTCAGTCAAAAGGAAAAACTCTTTGAAATATATTCTTTAGATATACACTCGTAATAATTTAAGAAAACAGGACTGAATTAATTTTTTTATCTTCAAAGCTGGGAGCTGTCTTCTGTAAATACTAATTCAATTTTTTTCTCCTATAAACGAATTATGGACCACGTAGGAATCGAATTTTCTTTTTCAACCACTTTTATGCTGTTTAACTGTCGTGGAACAACCTTAAAACTGTACATTCATTATTACACAATATATTTTACATCATGAATCACTATGGTATGGAAAGCATGTAGAAAGATAAATTTCTATGCATGCACACACACACACATATATATATATATACACACATTACGTCTGGCTGTCTTGTGTTGTTGTCGGCCTCGAGTGGTCAACAAAATTTGTGAGTTTACTCCAATTGAGTATTACTAAATATTCAGTATTTAGTTGAATAAAATATTTATAAGAATATAAGGATTAAAAGTTATTTACATATTTACAAAGAACAGAAGAGGGAATGATAGCGTCTTTTGCAACCCATATACAATACGCTACGTTGTAATTTGGTTTCACTTGTACACGTGACCAGTATATGAGGTGATCTTCTAATAGTCCGGTAGCTTAGGGCTGTATTTTAAGATTACCGTTACATGGCGGATAAAAGCACCAAATTTGGTATGGAGGTACCTTAGAGTGTACTAATAAAAGTTAGCCTAGGAGCCCTCTGGAATTTCTAAAAATTTTCACGTACAGTGCTAAAGTCCAAAATGGCCGACTACGACCAAATATCACATGTGAATCTTTCTCTCCGAGGCACCACTACTGCAAAAACCATAAAAAAATGGGATTTTTGATGTGTTGCATATGTTGACCATCGTGGATTTCGTTCCTGTTTATGTAGTGTTTCTCACAGACTAAATTCTAATTATATTACCATTATTTTTTCCAGGATAATTTAACGTGGATGTGAACTGGGATCGATGCTTGATCTGCCAGCATGACACTGGTGAAAGCTTGAAATGTCCTTTACTGACCCCAGGGACAAGTAGTGAAAAACAGATGCCTACACAACATTACTGAAGAAGGTAGATCAGTTCCGCAGCATTGATGCTCTCCCAGTTGAGCTATCTTTCGGAATTAATGAAACTGCTACAAACTTCCGCTTCATGGCACAAATCTTGTCATTTGAAGTTTAATAATTCGAAGCTGGCAAAGGATATCAAGAGAAAACAAACTGGTGTTGATCAAAAGAAACGTCGTAGTAAACGCGTAGCATTGGAGGTACAATGTTGCTTGTTTTACGAAAAGGGCAAAGATGAAGGTACACTCCATGAAGTTTCAACATTTGATACCGACAGCAATATTTGATCCATGATCACACAGCTAAATGACACACATCTCATGACTAGAATAATTGGAGATCTTATTGCTATGGAGGCAAAATACCATCTTGCATGTTTGGTCCAGCTTAGAAATAGCTACAGAAGCCTCACTCGTAAGGCAAGCCTTAAAGAAGAAAACACAGATGAGAAAATGAATGAGTGTCGATCATTCGTAGAACTTGCCAGTTACATTAGTACATAAGTGAAGTCTGGTATTCTCCTTTTCAAAATATCTGAGATCCACTCTATGTATATAAATCGTCTTGAGGAACTGGGCATCAAGAAACAAATCAACAAGACAAAACTGAAGATTCAATTGCTAGAGCATTTCCCAGAAGCCCAAGAGCAGTTTGATGGGAGACACACTGTAATCATATTCAATGAAGGTATGAGAAATATATTGAGGGAAGCTCTGAAGATTCGAGACTTCTCAGAAGATGCTGCTATCCTGGCCAAAGCAGGAGCAATAGTCAGAAAAGATATCATGAATCACCAAGGTTTTAAATTTAGTGGCTGCTTCTCAGCACAATGCCAAGAAAACTCACTGCCTGCAAGTCATTTGTTTCTATAATGTTAAATGGTTCAAACTTGCAAGATCAAGACAAACGTGACTCTCAGGCATGCTTAACCACTGGTCAATGCATCGTTTACAACTCAAAGAAAAAAATGTCTCATACTACTCTGAAGACACGACACAGTAAGGAACGTGAGCCTCCCTTCCCGATCTCTGTCGGCATCAATGTTCATGCAGCTACCAGAAGTAGGAAACTCATCCAGAAGTTATGTCACATGGGCATTTGCATTTCATATGACAGGATTCTAGAGATTGAAAACTGGATAGGCACTTCTTCCTGTGAACGCTTTGAAGAAAATGGAGTGGTGTCTCCTGCTTGTCTCCGTAAAGGGTTGTTTACTGTTGGTGCCCTTGACAATATAGACCACAACCCAAGCTCAACTACATCATTATCCTCATTCCATGGAACTGGAATCAGTCTTTTCCAGATGCCTAGAAATACAGAACCTGGGGAGAGCCAAACACCTATTACGATTCCACCTTCTGGAGATTTAAATCACTCTCTTCCTGACAGCTATGCCTGTGTCCCATCCGTAGCTTTGAAGACCACTGATGTTGTTGTACCACAGTGTGCGGTGTTTCCAGTAGAGGAATGTTTAGATGCAGCCAAGTCAAAGGAATGTAAATGGCTCCATCAGACACTACATCTTCTGCAAAAAGAAAATCTCACTAGGGGCGATAACATCACATGGGCTGCCTATCACACCGCGATGCAACCTCCGATGTAAGACCCTCCAGGCCTTTGTACTATTTTTCCTACGTTATATGAGAAGGCAATGATTAAACATGGCATGGATGTCATTAGACAAGCTATTCAATTCCTTAGTCCAGGACAAATACCAGTCATTACATTTGATCAACCTCTGTTTGCCTTGGCTAAGTTTGTATAGTGGACATGGCTGAGCACTCATGGTAGGGCGACTTCAAATGGTTATGATAGGTGGACTGCACATTGAAATGACCCTCTAGAATACATTGGACGATGTCTTAGAAGGATCTGGCTGGACTACTGTCCTTGCAGATGCAGAAGTAGCATTCTTTGGCAAGGCTGAATCTTACCTAAAGGCAGCACATTTAACTCGAACTAGGCATGCTCATAAAATCACTCTAATGGCCCTGCGCAATCTCCAGTATGAAGCTTTCCTACTCTCTGAGTGCCCCAAAGATAAAGAAACTGAAATAGACTGGAGAAACGGCATACGGAAAAGGAGTCGAACTTTCATGTATTGGGATTTGATCATGGAGTATGAAACCCTTATACTAATTTTCATTAGAGCTCACAGGGAAAAGAACTTTAGTCTTTATGTTGCTGTTTTAGAGCAACACCACTATTCTTTGCCTTGGATCATGAAAACTACTTAACATGGATGCCTGTCCACATCAGGGATATGAAGTCATTGTCTTACTCTATCAAGAATCAGCTTGAGCGTTGTTCTAACTGGGTCATTTCAAAAACACGCAACACGTTTTCTACAATACCATTCGATCAGGCTCGTGAACAAGAGAACAAGATTATGAAAAGTTCAGGTGGTATTGTTAGGATCACAGAAAACCCTGTTTCTCTCAGACGATGGATGTTTTCAGGGCCTGAAATTGCCAGAATGATCAAACAGTTTGAAGAAGAATGCATTCTAGATAATGATGACACAGATAATCCCAAGAATTTCCAATATCATGAGCAGGGACTTGCATCACAGAAGAACTTTCAGCAACAGGTTGTTAGTCTATGTAAAACCATCAATGAAATGGGTAATCACTTCTTGGATGATTTCCCTAATCTAGTAAGTTTCCCTAATCTAGTGATAAAATCACTCCTCTCAGCAGTATCAACCAGATAAGAAAGGAGCTTTTCTGTCAGAAGAATCGAGCAATGGACAAATTTCAACCGACTGAGGATGCTCTTCTACAACATATTCGAAGGGCAGTTTATCAAGCAGGTATTTGGACGACCAGCACACAAACACAGCAAGTGATTCCTTCTCCGCAGGATTTTGCTTGGAATAAGGTTTCAGGGTCATGGGTACCAGTTTGGATGACAATTCCCGATCATCGATGGTTTCCCGATCATGCAGGGAATTGATTAAATGTTCCTGCAAAGAAAACTGCAACAACTGCAAATGTGGTAAAGCCATTCTGGACTGCTCACAACTTTGCAAATGCAAGTGTAATTTGCAAGTGTAATTTATTATAACTGCTGCATACTGAATTCGATTGAATGAATAGCTATAAATTTTTTGTTGTTGTTTTGGGAACACTTATTAGCGTTATATTTGTACTTATAAATTACTGTAATAAATGATATGGATATATTTTATTGTATTTTATTTAATATGTAGACTACCCTAAGTTAGGTAGTGTACTTAGTTGGTTTAAAACTGTAATTGAAAATTAACGGTAAAAAAGATCGTGTTAAAACTGATATTTTGTCGTATTTGTCGGCCATTTTGGATTTTAGTGCCGTCCATGAAAATTTTTAGAAATTCCAGAGGGCTCCTAGGCTAACATTTATTAGTATACCCTAAGGTACCTTCATACCAAAATTTGGTGCTTTTATCCGCCAGGTAATGTTAATTTCGTTAAGCGACCGGACTATAAGGCGCCACAAGAATAAACACAGAAGTAGATGTAGAAGGGGAAAGACAACTTCAAAGATATAAAATTAAGTGATTTTATATATATATATATATATATATATATATATATATATATATATATATATATATATCTGAATACCCGTGCTTACGAAGTACATTTCAGGATAGTTTACGCGAATTTACGCGTGAGCAAGATACGTAAAACTGACCGTGGGGGAAACAATTTTCTGTTAAATAGTTTCCCTACAGTCAGTTAATAAGTCTCAAGGCCAAACTTTAAAATACGCCAGCGTATTTTAAATTTTGGCATTGAGACATACACTTATCGTCATGGCAAAGCATACTTTGACGGGAACTTTCAGTTTTACATACAGGTTTAATTTAATATCCATAAAACATTCTAATTTGAACTAAATTCTTTAAAAACATCCATCTCAATTAGTCTTGTGGTTAAATTTTATCTTTTACTGTATTTTAATATTTTTTTTGTCAATTCATTTCGTTGTTATGCACGTGACGCAAAATTAATTTAAAGTATCACAAAAAGAAAAGAAACCACGCGATCAACATTTAATAAATCAAATTCTAGAAATTAATTTTTAAAAATTCACCAAAAATCAGGAAAGGAAGGAAAAGATTCGAAAAAGATTTCCTTTTAAAGGAACTTTTATGATCTTTCTCGTGGTATTAATTTTATAACCCTCAGATTATTATTCTAAATGCAAACTTAAAAGAAGTTAGAAAAACTGATTAAAAATTTAATTAAAAAAATCCAATAAGAATTTTTCAAAAATCTTTTTTACTACACTCCTACACTATAAGAAAAATCGCCATGCAAAATTTCAGCCCTTTAGGTCAAGCGGTTTTGTCTGTGCGTTATCTGTCAGTCAGTCAGTCGGGAACTGTTTATATATATAGATATATATAATTATTTTCATATGATGACATTTATTTATTTAAATCTATATGATTTTATATAAAAGGATTTTTTTATTTAGTCATAAAATTAATATTTACCTCAGACAGCTTATGGGTAAAAGAAGAATGAATAATTTATACAAGCACGTTTGTTTTACTAAACAGAATGTCAGTGATTGGTGAAATATGTGACTTTATGATCTCGATACTTATGGAATAAATTTTATCTCTTCTTTACAATAAAAAAAATTTACATTATTTACATCACTCTGGAAAAGATTTTTGCTTCAACAGCAATTCATAACACAGGTATTCTCATAATGTCGAGTAAAAACTTAGTATAAGTATATGAATATGCTCTAGTTTATCGTAGTAATTTTGGACAATAATATTACATATTTAAATAAATCTATTTTTGCTTTCTTTTGTGTTAAACTACTCGTTTTACATATACTATGATATTAATGAAGACTGGGATAACAGATAAACATCTGAATAGTTAGAGTTAGATTTTATTGTTCTTGCACGGAGAAATAACTTTAGTTAATTACGACGCTCTTAATCATTCTTTCTCATACATTTTATTTCCATAACTATTCTTGCATAAATTTTCGGGAAAAGAGATGAGAACATAATTATCATGAAAATGTATTTTGTAGGTGTAATTTTAATATATTACATAAATCTACGAATGTATTTAATTATACAAATTAAATATATACATAAAGATGGAATATTCCTCTTTGTATATTATATTTTAAAATTGAAAATAATTATATTTAGAATGAAGTTAATACGCTGCGATAATATCGCGAATTCCTTGTACATCTTTACAAATTGTATTACATGATATATATATATATATATATATATATATATATATATATATATATATATATATATATATATATATATATATATATATATATATATATACACTGAAGTGCCACTGAATTAGGAATACCTACCTAGTAACGAGTTGGGCCTCCTCTGGCCTTGATAACGGCTGCCACACGTCGAGGCATAGATTCAACAAGTTTCTGGAAACGTTTCACGGGAATGGCTTGCCAAATATTGGCTAAAGCTGTCCATAATTCAGTAAGGTTCTTTGGTGCTGTGTGATGGCCTTTCACACCCTGTTCCAAAACATCCCAAAGATGCTCAATAGGATTTAAATCTGGGCTTCTAGGTGGCCAATTCATGACAGAGAAGTCAGAGGAATGCTCATCCAACCAGCCAGTAGCCAACCGGGACTTGTGAGAGGTACAGTTGTCTTGCTGGAAAACTCCATTACCATGCGGATAACAGAACAGCATAAACGGATGGAGGTGACCACCCAGCAACTGTACGTACCGAATTGCATTGAGAGAGGTTGGTACACGCACCAAAGATCCCAAACTTTGCCATGAAAAAACACCCCAGACCATGATTGAGCCACCATGCCCTTGTACAGTTCCAGCCAGGCATGCAGGATCCATGGCTTCATGAACCTGACGCCATATTCTCAGCCTCCCGTCGGCGTTAAGTAGTCGAAATCGAGACTCATCACTCCATGCTACTCGTTTCTAGTCCTCTACACTCCAGTCTCTGTGCTCTCTTGCCCAGGCAAGACGTGCAGCCCGATGGCGAGTATAGAGCAATGGTACTCTCTTAGGTCGACGGCTCCCGAAATCCATACGGTGAAGCGAGCGTTGCACAGTCCGTTTACTGACTGTACGACTGGCACCGTCATTAAACTGGGTGGTAATTTGAGCTAATGTTAGGCTTCGCTGGCTACGTACAATACGCCTGAGCCGTCTCTCACCACGCACTGTCAAGACTAATTGTCCTTTGCAGTTTGCCCGATCGCTAGTTTTTTTCCACCATCCATGTATTCTTGGTATACTCTTGACACTGTCGACCTTGAAAATCCTAGCTGTCTGACGATTTCGGAAATTGAATGGCCCATGCGTCACGCACCTACGATTTGTCCGCGATCGAAGGCGTCTAAATCAGGCAGTTTACCCATACTGGGAATTCCAACAACTAATTCAGAACAACCACAGTACGCGCTATATATGCAGTTACCACAGCGCCCTCACTTGAGCATACATGATGAGCAGCGCTACACAATTTGCATAGGCTTTGCTATCCCTAATTCAGTGGCACTTCAGTGTATATATAAATATATATATATATACATATATATATATATATATATATATATATATATATATATATATATATATATATATATATATATATGTATTTATTTTAATAATTTTATTTTCAAGTTTTTTTTTAAACTTTTGTCTTTTTAAATGTTTACAAGTTTAAAAAATATGGAAACAAGTGGTACAATAAAAATGTTTAGAACCACTTCTGAATGTTTAATATTAGTAAACGGACTGACATAGTATAATCTACCTTAATAGTTAATATGACGTCTCTTTTACAAAACTTAAATGAAAAAAAAAGATAATGGCATAATTCAGAATTTTTAGGACACCGTATCTCCGATATCTGTAGTCAAAATAGAATTGAGACGTGTATTTGTTGCATTTTCCGGGAACACGTAAAGAAACTGTAGGGTATCTACGAGCGTCCTAAGTTTTAAATGTCATTTCGCTGCTGAGGTAAAGCATTGTGTAAATATGAAAAAAAAAATGTATTTTCATCACACGTCTAAGTTTTCCTTCCTTAATCCGCTATCGTGAATGAACGTAATATTCACTTAAGTTTTCCTCCCTACATATTTTACTTACTCATGACTCACATGAATTAAGAATGAATGCGTTGGTTTATTTCCAGAACAGTGTCGCAAGCGGTTCTCGCATGATGAGGAAATAGCTTGACACCTTGCATTATCTTCAACATGACGGAGGATCCGAAAAGTCACGCAGAACTTTAGGCTGTTGATCTTGCTCAATCTTCTTTTGCTAATGTCTTCTTTTGAGTATTTCGTTAGTCACGCGATTATGATTTAAGACAGCTTTCATCATATGGGTGAAAAATCGCTCTGTCCAGGGTCGCAAAAAGTAGTTCGAGGGTATTATTTCTGTTAAAAATGAGCTTTATGCGAGAATTAAAGTACTAACAGTGTTTTAAGCTTAAATTCGGAATTTCTGTCTGCTTGATTTCTATATGAATGTGTTGGGTTATTTTGTTACTAGGTGATTATTAAACATTTGAATTTAAAACAAGTTTAGTTTTATAAACTAGAAAACGTTTTATATTAATTTCTTCGGAGCTTCTAATATGTAAAGAGTCATGCGACACAAATCTGTATTTAGTATTACCACAAATCCTGTTACGATAGCTTGACAGTTCCTGATTTAATTTGTACACTTTTAGGCAAAAACAAAATCATCGAATGATACAAATCTGCGTGTTACACAGATACTATTACTATATTTTGCCATTTCATGATTCAATTTGTTCACTTTTATGCAAAAATTAAAGCATAAAATGGCCCAAATCTGTATGTTCCTTAAATCCTATTACTCTATCTTGATATTTCATGATTCAATTTGAGCACTTTTATGCAAAAACTCAATTATAAAATGACACAAATCTGTAAATTATTTCGTGATTTAATTTGTGCACTTTTATGAAAAACTAAAGCATAAAATGGTACAAATCTGTATGTTACCCAAATCCTATTTCTACATTTTGATATTTCGTGATTCAATTATTTGTGCACTTTTATGCAAAAACTGAAGTATCGAAAGACACAAATATGTATGTAGTAAGCCCCATAAAACCTGTTAATATATAATGACAGTTCATAATTTATTTTGAAGGCTTTTATGCAGTATTTAGATTTCATATTTTGTAATCCCCTCTAAACGAGATAATACGTACAAAACTTTAATAGCACAAATCTGTATGCTCCACGAAACCAATTACTATATTTTGATGACCTGATTTATTTTGTGAGCTTTTATGCAAAAACTAAAACATCATATGACACAAATCTATTTATAGTATGCTTCATAAATCCTGTTAATATATCTTGACAGTTCCTGATTTATTTTGAGTGCTTTTATGCAATCTAAAGATTGCATATTTGGCAAACTTCATTTAGGGAGATAAAATTTAACTATCTAATTTTAGTGGTAACGGAATTTCGCGGCATGTATTCTCCATTGGGAGACTTTTTAAGCTTTAACGAAAGCAAAATTACAGAAGAGAGAATTCGTAAATCATGCCGACCACTGCAAATGCCTAAACGACAAGGTTTTTTGGTATAAGTCGCTAGTTTTTTGTATAAGTTAACTAAACAAAACCCCTTAAGTTCAAAAATAAAATAATTCCTGCTTAGCCATAACCGTAGCAACAGGCTCTCTACTTGAAGGTCTAAAACAAATTAAATTTTCGAGCTGGCTGTTCCCGGTACCAGTCGACTTTTTCCTTTCTTTATTTATTTCTGATTACAAGCAAAGTTAAATTACAATACATTTCTTCTTCTCTTTTTTTTCTTTTAAATTACTATGTGTATCAGTAGACAAGTAGTATTACAACTCATACTGCTCAAAAATACATCATGTGAAATTAATATCAGAGACAATCTATATATATAAAACAGTTCCGTAACTGACTCATTCATTCACTGACTGACTGACTGACTGACCTACGACGCACAGACCAAACCGCTGGCCCTAAAGGGCTGAAATTTTGCATGGCGATTCTTCTAATAGTGTAGGGGTGCACTAAGAAAGATTTAAAAAAAATTCTTCTTAGATTTTTTAAAATTAAATTTTTAAGCTGTTTTTTAAACATTCTTTAAAATTTTCATTTGAAAATAATAATAATCGGAGGGTTATAAAATTTATATCACGAGAAAGATCCTAAAAATTCCTTTTAAATGAAATTCTTTTTAAATCTTTGCCTCCATTTTCTAATTTTTGGTGAATTTTTAAAGATCAAGTTTTAGAATTTAATTTACTAAATGCTGATCACGTGATTTCTTTTTCTGGTGCTTTCAATAAATTTATCGTCACGTGCGTAACAACTAAATAGACAAAAAAAAATATTTTTTTCTCTTTCTAATGCAGCAGACAATTGGATATTATAAAAAAAAATGCATATCCCTTACGATTTTTTTATAAATATATATATATATATAGATAGATATATATTTTACATCAATTGTATACATTGATCATCGCATTTATTATAAATATATATATTTATTTTTTGGCATAAATTGCATACGTTGACCGTTGTATTTAATCTGAATGTACTCCGTAGCGAAGTGCGGGTTTTCAGCTAGTATATTAATAAATTAACTCGGCACCTGTGTTGTGCACACTACCAACTTCAATAATAATAACTAAGTGCATGTAATCTTTGCATACCTTTAAGTTAAACTTAATTATCCTTCATTATATATATATATATATATATATATATATATATATATATGTATATTTCATTTACTAAGTTTATTATTATTCTTTTATTACAGAAGAGAGAACTTTATATTAATCCTTGAATATAGTTGTAATTATTTTAGGATGTCAAATGCCATTAATCTGTTAAATTTATATCTAATAATACTTGCAAAATAATAGAATAGGACAACTGAAGATTAATAAAAATATTATTGTATCTCCCTGATTTGTTGAACAGTAGGAATCAAGGATTTTCGTGGTAAATAATACCGAAGGAAACAAATAAATTTTAGGCTGCCGTGTATTAACCCTATTGGATTCGCTCGCCTCAGTGTTAACCTATGGAGAAAATGTGTCCAAGGGTTGTCGACTTGGATTGAATTTTTTTTAAAATTGTACTCCGTAATAGAGAAAAAAAATCATACCTTGGGGCATTAAAAAAAATCTAAATAATATTTTAAATTTAAATTATTAAGGGAAAAATCTGGTATAATGTACTTTAAACGCTCTTAAATTCCTTTGCTGGAAAAATTTATAAAATGAATCCTGTTGTAAGGTGAAGAAAAGTTCAGGATATCTGAAAACACCATTTTTATTTGATTATAAGCATTCATATAGCTGTAAATAGTAGACAAATTTTATCCATATTTTAGCATTGACGTGAGCGAATCCAATAGGGTTAGTACACAGCAGCCTTAAATCAAAACTTTCATTCAACATAACAGTTTTTCAGTTCTTTGAACTGATATTTACTATGCAAAAGTGTGTGGGGTGCATAAAATAATGCTAATAACTTATAAGTTTCCAGTTAGGTAGTACGTATAACCCAGTATTTTAGTTTATAAACTCAACAACTGTTATTTCGATTGCATTTTAACCCATTAGTATGCAGAGTTGGGATCCAGCTGGTTGCATTACCGAATTCCCCTTTCGTATTTTTCACAGTGCGTATATCGCTGATAGAAGAGTGTTACACCTCCGAAATTTTCGATTTTGAGATAACAGCACCACAATGCTCTATAAGAAGTGCTTCTCATTCTCGAATAATGTTATAAGCCTAGTACCAACACAATATCCTAGATGGCGCTTATTACCCTCTTACACAACTAGGAGGGGAAAATTGCTCATGAGCGAAGAATGAAAATAAGATTTTTGTCAGTGCCTAATGTTGCTGTATTAAAATGTTACTGTATTAAAAATGTTCATAAAATTTCATTTGAAAAATAAATGTTTTTATTTAGAAAATAAATTTGTATTTTCTTCTAATCTGCTGTTCATGTTATCAAGGTTTTTTCTTTGCATTGTGAAAAGTTTAGATAGATTTCGCATTAGCATAGAAATATGACATTATTCCCTCAAGCTTTTCAGTCCATGTTGACAAAATGAGGTTAATAGAAGAAGGTTATATCTTGTAATTAAAATTCAAAATCATGCTTTAAAAATTGGAAAACAACTTTAATAGTATATATTTTTGCCTTCTGAATTGATTCGAACAATAAGTTTTCCCAAAATTATCACAGGCATTCATAAAACAGGAAATGAAATTTCGACATATATCTTCTTTAGCCCTTCCTTAAAATATGGCTATTTTGAGATGTAACACTCTTCTAGCAGAGGTGCGATATAGGTAGTAAATATTTCTCTTTACTATATCCATGATAGTGATCAGTTGCTTTTGCCTGAAAAAATCATTTATTAAGGATGCGTTTATCATAAAAATATTACCTAGCTGAAGGATAAATTAGCCTTACTGGAAGAGCATTTTTAACTGTCCTGAAGTGTCAACTCCCATTTCCGATATAATAACTGTTTGGGATTTCTATAATTTATTTAAAGCTTTGATTAAACTAGAGAATGTAAATGTCTGATTCTCTGAGAACTATTACTAATCGACTGGAATATTGATGAACAGAAGCGCTTTTATTCCCACCTGCTCAGCGGAAATAGAATTTCGAGGGTATTGATGCCAATAACAGATATTCTCCTTTGTTTAAATGTTCTTTCAAGATGAACCGATATCTCTCTTATTTATTCTTTCGCTATTAGATATCATCGATTAATCATTTACGCATGAATGCATTGCATTACTGGTCGAAAAGTCACAACTCATTTAGAGCTATGCCTCTGTAAATTGGAGATTAATTTAGGACCGATTATTTTTCTCAGTAAATCTGTATACAGGTAAAATAAATGATAGTATTTGTGTAAGGAGGGAAAGCACAGATCTATGGGGACACGTAAGCTGTAGGCAATTCGTAGTCTATGATGTACCAGTTGTTGGTGCAAATAATATGCAAATGTATCCAGGATATTTTAACACTAGAATGCCTGGATATTAATAATTACTACAATGCCTGATGGGGATCATTTTGATCCCTAGTCAAAATTAGGATAGAATTTTTCAACAATTGCTTTTTGGGTATGAATACATACTTAAAAAGTACTTACAAATGTAAATTGAACATATTGATAAAAGGAAAATCCAATGCTATGGAGCTACAAAAGCTGTTGGTAATGCATCGTCTATGACGCACCATTTGTTGGTGTAAATAATATGCAAATGTATCCCGGACACTTTAACACTAGAACGCCTGGATATTAATACTTACTATGCCTGATGGGGATCATTTTGATCCCTAGTCAAAATGAGGATAAAAGTTTTCAATAATTGCTTTTTGGGTGAGAATATATACTTAAAAATTACTTACAATTGTAAATTGAACATATTAAAAAAGGAAAATCCACTGCTATGGAGCTACATAAGCTGTTGGTAATGGATCGTCTATAATGCACCAGTTGTTGATGGAAATAATATGCAAATGTATCCAGGACATTTTAACACAAGAATGCCTGGATATTAATACTTACTATAATGCCTGATAGGGATAATTTTGATCCCTAGTCAAAATTAGGATAAAATTTTCCAACACTTCCTTTTTGGGTGTGAATACATCCTTTAAAAATACTTACAAATGTAAATTGAACATATTGAAAGAATGAAAGATCCAGTGCTATGGAGGTACATAAGTTATGGGCAATGCTTCATCTATAATGCGCCAGTTGTTAGTGCAAATAATATGCAAATGTTATCCAGGATATTTTAACACTTGAAGCCTGGGTAATAATACTTACTACAATGCCTGATGAGGTTAATTTTGATCCCTAGTCAAAATTAGGATAAATTGTTTCAACAATTGCTTTTTGGCTGTAAATGTATATTTTAAAAATACTTACAAATCTATATTGATCTGTTTGAAATTAAAATCAAATTAAATTGATATAAACATCGAAATTAATGCCTTATATACCTTTCGCAAATAAACACTATTTGTACCGCACGTTTGCCGCAAACAAACTTTCTACATTTTTGGAAAATATTTGATGTTTTACATAAACCAGCATCAACATAAAACTAGCATCTGAAATCAGCAGTAGAGATTGTATGTAACTACTAACAACTGGTGAAAATATTTATACCAAATTAATTTTTTTATTTTCGCATAATATATGAAATGGGTCATTTTGATCCTTCCACACGTTCTAGGTATATTAGGTATTGTATTTTAAAGACAGCAAAAGTAAAACAAAAATATATCATTATTTTTAATAAATGAATTAATTTGGTAAAGACATTGAAAGCTGGGTTTCCAACATTTAAAAAACGAAAGTTATGAAAAATGGAAATATGAAAAGGATCATTATGACCTCATCCGAGGTTCTAGTGTTAATGCTTGTCTATAGAGCACAAACACGTCAAATATAGCTTACAGGCAGTTACTGCATATTAGAGTGGGAAAACATTTTCTAGCTTTGAGTCTGCTAGCAGAGATATCCATATAAAGAAGTGGTAAAAATTTGTTTTATTCCTTGAATAGTTCTTTAATTGATCAGTTCCCATTTCAAAAGATGTAGGATAACCTTTTATCTGATAATGAGACATCTAAACCTCAAATTGGAGTAAATACTAAGAAACCTATTAAAACCTATTTCATATAAATAAGTTACGAAAAAATATTTAAAAGTTGAAGTATTAATTATCATTATTTTTATGGTATGTGTGTTTTCGCAACACTTATAGACCTTTTTAATAAGTAACAATCTTATAAAACATTTGAAGTGCCTTTCTTTAGAACTTTAAATTTTGCGATAAAATTTGCATGCAATCCCCTTGCAAATAATATAATGCTATAATATTCTTAAAGTGATAAAGATTAAATTAATTTTACTATACGATAGTGTTATTTGAAGTACAGTGAAACTTGTCTATGGCGGCCTGTGATGGTTCCCTCAAAAGTGGCCGTTTTGAGGGGTGACCGTCGTAAAGAGGTTTGTTCCGTTACATTGGCTCTATGGAGTCTTGAATCGATTCTGAAAAAAAGGGCCGTTAGGGTGGCCGTCGAATAGGAATACACGGCTAGAGAATTCTGATTGTATGAGTGTGCATATATATATATATATATATATATATATATATATATATATATATATATATATATATATATATATATATATATATATATATATATATATATATATATGCACAGACACGCACACATATATATGGATGAGCCTAAAGTTCATAAAAACTTTAAAAATTCATAAAAAAGGAAGGACTCATAAGGAAGTCTGATTTTTTTAGCAGCCAAAAAAGTTAAAAAAGTTTAAAAGTTAAAAAAGTGTAAAAAGTCAGCGGTAGATGGCGCTAAAATGTGAGAGATTCAGCAGAGTTATGCAAATCAGTCTTGTAATAAAATACCGTGATACACGTGAATTTGGATGATAGGCCACGAAGTGGAATACCCTCGTTGGCGGAGGGCCGCATTATTGCGGTGGTAACCATTATGAATAATATGGAGGCGGAAT
This sequence comes from Dolomedes plantarius, assembly GCA_907164885.2. Taxonomy (NCBI): domain Eukaryota; kingdom Metazoa; phylum Arthropoda; class Arachnida; order Araneae; family Dolomedidae; genus Dolomedes; species Dolomedes plantarius. The sequence goes on from OU015490.1 coordinate 186,952,138, forward strand.
CCCCTCGGGGTGTAGCAGTGCTCACAAAGCTGGACCCGTGACTCTACCAGTGACTTTTTAAAAATTTTATTTTGCTGCTAAAAAAAATCCGACTTCCTTGTGAGTCCTTTCTTGCAAACTGTACTTTTTATCATATTTTTCCATTTTTTATGAATTTTTAAAGTTTTTACGAACTTTTGGCTCTCCCGGTGTATATATATATATATATATATATATATATATATAGAGAGAGAGAGAGAGAGAGAGAGAGAGAGAGAGGGAGAGAGAGAGAGAGAGAGCGAGAGGCTAGGAAGTTTCACTGTATATCATACAATAATTTAAGGAGATTAGAGTATTTAACCAGTTGACTCTAGACTAGTGTTTGATGACACGAAATGAAATTCTGAAATACAACATCGCCAACATAACACTTTACAGGAAAAACCATTTAAATACAGTTTGTACTTATTTTTCATTTCGAAGTAAATAATTAATTGTTAAATAAACTAATGGATTTTCTAAGTAAAATGAAAGAAATAAAAAATTCCAATTCAAAATATTAATATGCCAGATTCCGTATAATTTCGAAATAAGTGACAAAGAATTCATGCTATCTAATTAGTTATTTGATTTTGGAAAACAAAAACACTTCTCTGCTTTATTTAGCTTATTTTTACCGCCCTAAGATCAGTTAATTGAAAAATCAATCTCTATAAACTAAGGGAAAAACAATCTTTAATTAGCTAGTCTTTTTATTTTCCTGCTTTTTCCTAGACAACAATTTCCCCTTTTGTAAGCTTTTTTTCCTTTTAAAATGATTAAACCGAAAGGAGGAATTCGAAAAACATTTCATCCCTCTTGCCTTGTGATAAGATGATTAGAAAAATTTTGTAGCTCTTGCACTGTCTTATCTATGAATCTAGAAATATAATTTTTTATTTTCGTGTTCATAAACCTTTCCAAAGGCAGAGATTTTACTTATGTGTTACTGCCAATGCATGCTTTTATTTTTTACTACCTCTTTGGATTACAGTGCTTTAAAAACATAATTGAATGACGAACATTCAAGGGAATCATCGAATTATTCCCACAAAATGAAAAAATTATTTCAGTTGAAAAGTCTACTTTATTTACGGGAACGGTTGTCTGACATTAAACGTAACTCTATAAAAGTGGTTGACAATTTGCGACGAATAGAATTAGAGGTATTCGGGGGAATGGGCGAGAAAAAATAATTTTCGAAGGAATAAAACTAAGAGAAATTATTTTCTAAGTTAAAATTTCAAAATAATCTATTTCCGACTATAATTATTATTAAATTTACAGCGAAATAATATAACTATTCAGATAAGAGGTCACGTTCATTTATATATATATATATATATATATATATATATATTATATTATATATATATAAATATATAAATATATATATATATGTTTATATATATACATATACATATCTATATGGATATATATATATATATATATATATATATATATATATATATATATATATATATATTTATATATAAATATATATATATATATATATATATATATATATATATATATATATATATAAATATATATATATATATATATATATATATATATATATATATATATATATATATATATATATATATATATATATATATATACATATATAAATATATATGTACATATATATATATATATATATATATATATATATATATATATATGTATATATATATTGTATGTATCAAGCTGTTTAGCAATGAAACAACTTTCCGGCATACTTATTCTTTCATTCCAGACGTATGCTTTTGTCATTATGGTTCATAATTAAATGTAAGAGCAGGGGGAAGTAGATAGGGTCAGTCTATGAGTAGTACCTATTTGGTTGTTCGCTAAGCTACTAACCAAGAAACGTGAGTAGTTAGGTTAGGTAGGAAATTGGTGTTGCTTTAATTATACCTGATTATAAACAGTGCAAGATTTTGCTTTACCTCTTTGCTAAGCCTACCTATAAATTGGTCTCTGTTATACCAAAAGAATTATTTACTCATTATGGAAGCACAGGAAGTGGATCATTATATCATGAAATGAGAAAGAGGGTATCCAAAGTCTCCTAATTTTCTAAAGGTACTAGTAAAATATAGTGTTTAAATTATATTTTAATCCCCTATAGTCTTTAAGTTATATTTTAATCCCTTTATAGAAGGTCTTTAAAGTATGGTGAAATATATATAACAGCATTTAAAACATACTGAATTATTTAAATAAGTTTTCTCCAACATTCATTTCGAGGTAGGTTGAGTTCTAATTAGTTTCAATTCTTTATAACTGCTAACTAGTTAAAACTGATTGAATTACTCAATAAAGAATATGCCTTAAATTTTCTATAATTGCATATTTTCTATATTTTTATTAATATTTTTTATATGTTAAAAATATATATAATATGATATTAAATCGAAATTATTACACGCCTCCAAAAAGTCGTCACTGGAGGCGTGAAATAATTTCGAGGAAAACCTACGTAGAACAATTTCCCTAATAAGTTTCGTAATCTAAAAGTATTAAAAAATGACATTTGGACTCGGGCATATTTTAATGACATTTAAGATGGGATTTTCTGGTTTCACACTTTCTTTAAATTTTTGTGGCTTAAAAACTTCAATAGGGTGTGGCGTAACTCTTAGGGTTATAAAATGGTTATTTAGCTATAACCGTTACTCATTGGAATAGGGTGTGCTCCTTTTGCATTTCTATTCTTTCATTTGTGTTCTTTTAGGATTGTATGTGTACTTGCACTTATGGTGCCCTGAGTTCTAAGTGCAGGATGTCTGTTAATTTTCATTTGATTTGACTATTTGTTTCGATGGGGATCTCGGGGCCTTGGGATGTCTTTTGGTTAGACCTGCATACTATTCAGAATGTTGCCCCTTGAGGTAAATGATTTTGTTAGGCCTCCTGATAAAGAGACCAGTCGGGTACCTCGTTATATGGTTTAGTTCCTTTACTGATACATAATCTTGCATTATGGTGCATTGAGCCCTAAGTGCGTGATTTCGGTTTAGTTTTCTCTGCTATCTTCCTGCTAATACAGGTAACCCTCCTATAACACGGTAGATAGGTTCGTAGAAAATGCCGTGTTGTATGAGACCCAGAGACAGTTAAAAAAAGGGGGGTTAAGTTCTGAAATATTAAAACAAATATTTTTAAAAAAAATTCCATATAAGAAACTTAATTTTTATTAAAAATATAAATGTATGTATAACACAAAACGAAAAGAAACAATAAAATATTATTTTCATTTAATGCGACCTTAATTTAATAAATTTCTTCAGCATCGCTGCTCAGTAGAATCAAACGAGAACGTTTTTTCGACTGAACGATATCACCTTCACTTTCAGAACCTCTATCTTCATTTAGATTTTTCGCACCCTCTATTCTCTTTAAAAAATCTGTAATTTTGGTTTATTTGCTGGTTCTTACAAGGTCATTGTAGATTCACGGTACGGAGATAGACAATTTTGAAAATCCCTTTTGAATTTTCGTCTTCTAGGGTCTGCATTCAGGAAAAATGATTCAAGATTTTCAGCTAAGCTTAGGCCGTCTTGAAATTTTATACAGTTATAAATGAATAAATTATAATTTGTTTATACATTTTCATGTAAAGCCATTATAGTTCATTATTCCTTCCCGTCATTATTTTAAGGTAATTTAGTTTTTAAATGTGTTAAACAAAAATCATGCTATCTAGTGCTATAGAAGTACAGCGTTGCACAATGGTTTTCGCAATTTTTTTATCGTGTTAGAGCAAAACCGTGTTACAGGTTGCAGTGTTATACGATGGTTCCCGCAATTTATCCTATCGTGTTAGAGCGAAACCGTGTTGTAAGATGCCGTGCTGTAGGAGGGCTACCTCTTATTATCTTGATTTGTTGAATTATTTACTTTTAGTTATATTTGTCTGTTTTCAGTATGAGGATATGTTGCAACTGCGCAATCTTTTTTTGAAAAGTTAAAATTTTTCGACGCTAGGGTAGATTTTCTGTCAATTTGTTCGGCATTCTATGCCCTCTTTATATGTATTATTTCGTGTTGAATTATTTACACTATTTGTGTTATGATATTAAATAAGCTGTCAAATAGTTTTACATTAAAAACTTCATCAGCAAAATTAATAGAGAATATATGCTCAAGCTACTTCCATTTGCTTCTACCTATGTGTACGAGACTGGGTTTAAAATTAGAAGCTAAAAAAGACCTAACAACCATCAAGACATAACCCGGGAGATGATAAAATGGTTTTTTTCCAACTCATATTGATGCACTTGTTATGAGAGATTCGCCTTCTGTTATTCACCCCGAAGTCTTGCTGGCTATTTTACTATGAGAGCACCATTTACGTGAGCCAGCATTGCTCCCTCTAAGGTAGGGGTTTCCCCACCTTTTTTCTACATCGATCCTTTTTAAATGAAGGATTTTCTTCTTCTAAACCTCTCACATTTTCTCTATAAATTGTTTACTTCCATTTTCTCTATTAATTGTTTCTCACATTTTCTCCATCACACAACATAATTATAATACAAATAATTACGCATAAAACAATTAAATATAACAATTGAATTGAGAATATGAAAAAAAAATTAGAAAAAGTGGTTCATTAGATTTATGTTTTACTAACTAAAAACCCGTACTTCGCTACGGAGCACATTCAAATTAAATACAACGGTCAAAATATGTAATTAATGCAAAAAAATATTTATAAAATATCGTAAAGGATATTTTAATAGACAAAATACTGTAAAAGAAAATATTGAAATTAAGGGGACTCACGACTCTTAAGTCGAGGAAATAAGGCATATTTTCATACATTTGACTCTTTGTAACTATTTCAATTTACTCCCAATTTTTCCAAATTTTATGTATATGATAAATTGATATATTTACTTTAATAAACAACTTTTCAACTCTCAAAATAATTTTAAATATTTTTTTTAAATACTTTAGATATAAATTGTTTTTTAAGTATTTTTAGTGTATACTGGCTTGCACGCAGAAGTAGGAAATTAATTTTACACTTCGATCTATAATTCCTTTTTTATATTTAAAATAAATTATTCAAAATACAATTTAAAATAAAACATTCAACATTAAAATAATTTTTCAATTTTTTTAAACAGGTTAAAATATACTTAAAATTTCCTTAAATTTGTGCATTAATTTAACTCTAAAAAAATAACAAAATGTGCAGTGATTGCAATAACTCTTGTTCAGACGCAATAAAATAACATGATTATGCAGTGATAAAAATTTCATGCAATTATGTTTTATAGTTTATGAGATATTAGTTGCGAAATGATGCAAAATAACATTTTGAGAAAAATTAGTTTAAAATTTTTCTTACCATAAACTTCATCAGTAATTAAATATTTAGAATATCAATATCTCCGGAACTAAGCGGAATATTTTTTATGCGGTTTGCTTTATTTTGTGCAGAAATTATCAGGCTTTAACTTATATTTTTTTCAAAAAACCGAATGTTTTAAATATTTAAGAGTAGTGAGTCCCCTTAAATCTAATAGAAAATTCTAAAGAATATAGTACAGTTAATATAGTACAGTTTGAGGAACATTTCTTTTACTGTATTTTAATATTTTTTTGGATTATGTCCAATCGTCTGCCACATTAGAAGAAGAAAAAACATTCTGTCAATTTATTTCGTTGTTATGCAAGTGACTATAATTTAATTTAAAGCATCAGAAAAAGAAAAGAAACACGTGATCAGCTTTTAATAAATTAAATTCTAAAACTTGATTTTTAAAAATTCACCAAAAATTAGAAAATGGAGGCAAAGATTTGAAAAGAATTTCATTTAAAAGGAATTTTTAGGATCTTTCTCGTGATATAAATTTTATAACCCTCCGATTATTATTTTTTAAATGCAAATTTTAAAGAATGTTTAAAAAAAGCTTAAAAATTTAATTTTAAAAAATCTAAGAAGAAGTTTTAAAAAATCTCTCTTAGTACACCCCTACACTATAAGAAGAATCGCCATGCAAAATTTTAGCCGTTTAGGTTCAGCGGTTTGGTCTGTGCGTTGTCTGTCAGTCAGTCAGTTACGGAACTGTTTTATATATATAAACTAGCTGAAAACCCGCACTTCGCTACGGAGTACATTCAATTTAAATACAACGATCAATGTATGCAATTAATGCCAATATATATATATATATATATATATATAATAAATACGACGATCGATGTATACAATTGATGTAAGAAAACAAAAGGACGTATTTATAAAAAAATCGTAAGGGATATTTTTATAGACAAAATAATGTAGAAGAAAATATTCAAATTAAATGTAATAGGACATACTAAAGAATATAGTACAGTTAATATTGTACAGTTTGAGGAACATAATATCTTTTGCTGTATTTATTTTTGGATATGTCCAATCGTCTGCCGCATTATCAAGAAAAAAAATATTTTTTTATCTATTTAGTTATTATGCACGTGACAATAAATTTATTTAAAGTACCAGAAAGAGAAATCACGTGATCAGCATTTAATAAATTAAATTATAAAAATTAATTTTTAAAAATTCAACAAAAATCCAAAAATGGAGGTAAAGATTTGAAAAAAATCTCATTTTAAAGGAATTTTTAGGATTTTTCTCGTGATATAAATTTTATAACCCTCAAATTATTATTTTAAATGCAAACTTAAAAAATGTTACTAAAACAGCTTAAAATTTTAATTTAAAAAAATCTAAGAAGAATTTTTCAAAAATCTTTCTTAGTGCACCCCTACACTATAAGAAGAATCGCCTTGCAAAATTTCAGCCCTTTAGGTCCAGCGGTTTGGTCTGTGTGTTGTATGTCAGTGAGTCAGTTAGTTACTGAGCTGTTTTATATATATAGATTATTTTTGTACTATTTTCATTTTTAATTTCACAAATATAAACAAGATTTCAGAAACACATATTGTAATTGCACAGAAGTTCGATTTGATCTAATGTGGTGGTTGTATTTGACGCATTGATACAATTTTTTTAATGTTTGTCCTGAAATTGCTTATCATCGTATAGTCGAAACAACTAACATGACGAATATAAATATATATTTTACTAAAAATTTTACTGACTTATATGTAAATATAATATAATTTTTTAAAAATTAATGTGATGGTTATGGTTGATGCTTTTTCATAATACATTTTATATTAGGTGTGAAATTAGTTAACAATAATCGTAAATCACTTCTTTCTGTAATATTTAATCGCTTTCTAGTTTTTCTTAACAAGCTGTTAACATGACTAAATCCTTCCTCAGTCAAGTAAGAACTAGAAAAAGTTAAAAATAATGATTCGGTAATATGGGTTAATTTGACGTATTTTTGAGAATATCTTTACAATTCCAAAATTTGGCATAACCAGTTGTTTGAAAATTGATTTTATCTTCCGACTTCTCTTTCAATTCAATCAATTCTTCTTGTAACGAAAAATCAATATTGGTCGTGTCGCTTTCAGATGGATTTATAATCCAAGACGGGATATCTAAAATTTCCAAATCTTTATAACAGACATTGATATCTTCTTTTAATTGTTTCGAGTTATCAGTGTAGATTTGAATTTCATCATCATTAGTCTTATCTTTTTCAGCAACTGAAAGCTGAATCAAATGTTCAATGTATCGAAAATCAATTCGATTTAAAGTGGAAATAAACAAATCCATTTTGGAGTGAAGCACAAATACAGAGGCTGTTCACACATTTTTTAGACGATGTATATTGTATTCACAAAACTAAATTACATAAAATTCTTGTGTTTTAAATGTTCTATTTGACATCCCTTATTCTGAACTATCTTTCGACACCGCAATTTCCAGGATAATAATGCCTTTTGAAGTGTCAGAAGAGGTATTCTATCCCATTCCTCCTGAACAGCTTTCCAGAGTCCTGTAAGGGTTTTGGGACGACGTTTGGATAATGCAGATTTTAAAAGTCCGAAAGCACAAAAATCCATAGGTGATACATCTGGAGATTTAGTAGGGATATCAGTGAAGGGTATGGCCTTGATAGCAGTTTTTTGTTCCATTTCATTTAGGAAATTTACAGTGGATTTTGATGTGTGACTGCTAGCTTTGTCCTGATGGAGTCTCACAGATTGATGGCACTGTGGGTAAAGCGATGGTATTTCATTCAGAAAAATTGGCGATAAAATATGTTCCTCATAGTATTTGGAGTTAATCTTGACATTTTTTCCACTCTCTTTATTTTTAACTTGTCATTATAAGAAAAACCAGCAACAATCATGAATCCCTTAGAAAAACTTTCTTTCGATTCTTTGAACCATGTACTTAAATATTTTTCTCCCCTTTAATGATAATAAATGGCTCATTTTGTTGCAATCATTTAAATACACCCATGATTCATCTATTGTGACAATTGTTTTCCATTTTTCTTTGGATAAGTGTTTCTCATATAGAATTCTGCAGCGTGTCCTGCGTTCAGCGATATGATTTGGAAGAAGACGATGCACATTGCGATTTTTCGCTTTCTTAAGATTTAAATCAACGTTTATCATTTTGTTTACAGTGGACACCGAGCATTTTAATGATTTTGCAACTGTGCTTTGACTAGGGGGATTTTCTTTTAACATTAAACAACGCACCTTTACAATAGTCGAAGATGTCCTTTTTTTCCTTGGATACTTGTTTGGAATTTTTGTCCCACTTGAGGCCCAATTTGACGTTTTTTTCCTTTCTTGTTGACGATATTACCTATCGAAGCTTTAGATATCACAAAACCATGACTCTAACATCGTTTTTGGATAACGGAGTATGCATATTTCTCTTCGGAAAGAGCATAAATGTAGCCTTCGAACCACTGCATTGTTAAAAACGCCATTTTGAATAAAAGCAAAACTTTCAAGCCGCAGACGATAATTTTGACTTTTAAAAACATAGTACAATTGCAATTATTTCTTTTGCAGCAAACGATTTTTTATTACCGCTTACCAAAATCGTCTAAAAAATGTGCGAACAGCCTCTGTATAAAACAGAAAAATTTATCATCGACCCCAGAATACTACATACCCTTTTTAAACTTCCATCGACCCCCAAGGGACCCCGCTGGGAATCCTTTCATTAACCTTTTCCTTACGGGGTGGGATAGCATGTATCCCAAGAATACGGGCCCAAGTATGAATGTATACATATATATATACATATACACACACATATATATACATATATGTATATATAAATATACACACACACACACACACACATATATATATATATATATAACCCCCTTAATGGCCGTTCTTACAAAGGGGTATGAGATTTCCCGTTCTAAAGAGGGAATCGAAAAAATGGGCCCCGTAAGCTAAAGGTTAAAGGGACATCACGAAAATAACCAAGCCTTGTTCAGGATTTGAGCCCAAGTCCACAGTGTGGAGGATCACGGCACTAACCACTATAATAATGTAGGCAGCCATGATACGATAGTAGCACCCTGAAATATTTCACAAAATACTGACTGGGGTCCAGGTTCAACCTCCTCATGATTTTTTTTTCTATTTTACTCTCATGTAATAAAAGGAAGCTTATGATTTTGAATTCATGCTCTATTATAATTTTAATTTTTGTTAATTTTTATCAAAATGAAATAAAAATGCATATATACATTTGAATATGAAATTTTTATCACACGATATTTGCCAAAAACTGGAACAGAAAGTGGGCACGACATATATTTATCGTTATTATGCAAAGTAAATACATTTCCAAGACATCATCATAAACTCATAATTATAAACTTTTATTAATGTACACTTAAACAATATTTTAAGTATATTTGTATTCTCATTTGATAACTTTAAATCCAGCGGAAGAACAAACGCTTTGTAAAAATCTTTGTTTGAAGTTTAAACATAATAAGGAACGAATATCACCACTGGAGTTTTAAACTGTTCGTGGATAGAATTTCATCGGCGAGGGAATTTATAAAAATCGTATATCATGAATTTTAATGCATACGTAATATTATTATCTAACTTTACAATTCACCAGAGTACGTGATGTAAGGTATATTATAAAGTGCCTGTTTTCCTTTTTCTTTTTCAGGATAAAGTTCGATGAACTTTGATACCTGATTGTGATTTGATTGAAGCCAAGTCTTCGAAATTTTCCGATTTACCACATTACGGAAAATAAAAGAAAAAACACTGAAATGGAATATTTTCAGAATTTCCGTATGGACTTCAAGTGAATTTTAAAAACAAAACGTTGAATTAAAAAGATATCGTTTCCGAAATCCTTTTCAAATAAGAAAGGATTTACTATAACTTAATAAAAAAAGTTGATATCCTTTAAGTTTCATAAAATATTATTCAAAGCAAATAAAGTGGTAAGATGAATAGCATTGAAATGAATGCTTTTGTATTATAATATGGAATTTTTGATGAAAGAATCCCATATAATTTTTCACTACATCGGGATGATATGACAGCAAAAAGTATTTTTATCTGTCTGCCAATTATAATCAAGCGCAAACAAAATGTTATAACCAGTTGTAATCTTCAAATATGAAAGCTCAGAGTGAGGACTTTTCAGAGGCATTTTTATCTATCTATCCAAATATATATACATACACACACACACACACACACACACACACACACACACACACACACATATATATATATATATATATATATATATATATATATATATAATACTTAAACTCTGTATTATATAATTAAGTAGAGAAAAAACAGCGAGAAAATGGAATGCTATTGTCTTCATTTGCAATACACGGGCTGAATTACCTAGAACTTACAGCTTAAAATCGAGCTGAAGCTATATATACATACCCCCCATATATATATAATCCCAATGTATAATGCGAAATTCGAACATCCACACTGGAATTCTCTGAACAGTGGCATAATTGCTCGGCATGGGTTCTATGTGACCAGCCCCTATTTTCAGAATTATAAAGAATATTCTCATAAACCCCTAGCTAAAACATTTTACTAACCTACACTTAAACGATATTTTAAGTAAATTTGAAAACTTATTAGATAAGTTTAAAACCAGCGGAAGAACAAACGTTTTATAAATCTGTGTTTGAAGTTTAAACGTAATAAGGAAGGAATATCAGCGCTGCAGTTTTAAACTGTTCGTGGATAGAATTTCAGCGGCGAGGGGATTTCATAATAATCGTATATCATGAATTTCAATGCATACGTAATATTATTATCCAACTTTACAATTCACCAGAGCACGTGATGTATAGTAGATTATAAAGTGCATTTTTTCTTTTTTGTTTTCCAGGATAAAGTTCGATGAACTTTGATTCCTTATTGTGATATGATTAAAGCCAAGTCTACGCAATTTTCCGATTTACCACATTACGGACAGTAAAAAAAAAAACAACTCTAAAATGGAATATTTTCAGAATTTTTGTGTTGACTTCAAGAGAATTTTAATAACAAAACGTTGAATTAAAAAGATATCGTTCCCGGAAACCTTTTCGAATAAGAAAGGATTTACTATAACTTAAAAAAAAAGTTTATTTCATTTCCTTTGAGTTTCATGAAATATTATTCAAAACAAATAAAATGGCAAGATCAATGACTTTGAAATGCATCCTTTCGTATTATAATATGGAATATTTGATGAAAGAATCCCATATAATTTTTCCCTATATCGGGTTGATATGGCATTAAAATGTATTTTTAGGTCTGTGAGCTGGAATCTAGCCGAAAGAAAATTTTATAGCTAGTTGTAATCTTCACACATGAAAGCTCAGAGCCGGAACTTTTCAGAGACCTTTTAATCTCTGTTTATAATACTAAAATTCTGAATTCTGCAATTCAGTCGAACAAAAAGTGTGAAAAGTTGAGGTGTTATATAAGCCATTTTTCACCGTTTCTGTGATAAAAATACTGTAAATATATTTATATATATATATATATATATATATATATATATATATATATATATATATATATATATATATATATATATATATATATTTAAATATATATAAAAATATTTCAGGTAGTCTTCTAACAAAAATACCACGGGTTATTAACGTAGGATTAGTTGTCGTTGCTTACCTTTTTTTTTTTTGACGCATTTTGGTACTTTTCTATTTAACTGTTTACTGCTACTGGGTTTGGCGCGCTGCTAAAATTATAACTCTCGACGACGCTGAAATTTTGCTTTCCGTAGGACAGTTATTGAGGAACGTAATCCTCCGTTAAAAAAGGTTACAAGCATCAGCATTTGAAAAAGTAATTATTGTGGAGGAAATACTTTTTCCCCAGAGTGTAGACAAATGGCACTAGTTGTCTTGCAGCGGATGTGTGGGTAGGTAGAGTAAGTTCGCAGACGTGCCAGAGCGATTGAAATGGCAAGACGTTTAGAAAAGTGGTCTCCCTGTGATTCCGTTCCCATACTGCTTGCCAAACTCAAGAATTGCTACTAAAGTTTAAGTGGGAAGTCTGGAGTCACCCCCATATAGCGCAGATTTGGCACCCAGTGACTATTTCCTTTTTCCAAAATTGAAGGAACATTTAATCTCTTCAGACAATGATGTGAAAACGGCTACCGAGAACTGGCTAAATGACCAGGGACGTGATTTCTACCAAGTTGGTCCTGAGTTCAGATAAATGCCTAAATAGATTTGGTGATTATGTGGAAAAATGATCGGAAAGTATACCCCTTAATTCCCCTTTTCATTTTCTGTCTATTGTTAATAAATAATTTTTTATTACCCTTGTAACCTTTTTTTGATCAACCCTCGTATATATATATATATATATATATATATGTAATAATAACGCCCCACTAATATTAATTGTCCTACATGAGACGCTTATCCTAAATTTTTCTCAATGACGCCCAGTCCTATTTCAAAAACGAAATCAGAAATCAAAATAACTTTATATTCTCTTTAATGCATGCACGCGCGGGAAAGTTATTTTTAGACTTCCATGATCACGATCCCCATTCGAAGAAATACCACATGATCGGGTCAACAAATTAAAAGAATTCTAGGTCTACCGACAAAATCAGAAGTTACTCAGTATAAAAGGTGAGACAGAGGATTCGCGTGGGCGTTGCTTCATTACTTCCGTGCTCGCTGTCCGCGTTCTGCTTCCAATCCTTTACTATAATGTAAAGTCTGTATTCTCAAGCCCCGGCAGCCGGCCCGGGTGCCGCCAGTATTGTTTGTGTGTGTCCTACTGAATCCGGAATGTCATCGTTATGTGGTATAATAAAAATAATATGTATCGCATCAGTGTCGTGCGTCTTCATCAATGCCTTTCCTCTCTGTGGTTATTTACTCCCCGATGCATTTTGGCCCCTGAAAAAGGTGTCGATCTCAAGTGTGTATGCGTACCTGCTCTTTCCTCGAATGTGTCCACCGCCACGTCTACAAAAGTGGGAATCCATCACCTGTACCGGTCTAATAGAAGAATTACCACTCTGTCTACGTCTACACTGTCGTGTCTTATCCTCTGCACAGTTAAAGTTATTTGTGCATGAAAGTACCCGTCAACATTATATACATATATATATATATATATATATATATATATATATATATATATATAAATATATATATATAAATATATATATATAAATATATATATAATATATATATATATATATATATATATATATATATATAAATATAAATATATAAATATAAATATATATATATATATATATATATATATAAATATAAATATATAAATATAAATATATATATATATATATATATATATATATATATATATATATATATATATATATATATATATATATATATATATATATATATATATATATATATATATATATATATATATATATATGACGAGCTCGCTACCTACACCCTTCCCAGTACGTCGTCTTACATCCAAACTTACTCCTTCTTAATCTATCTTTACTTAATTATTCAAGTTATGGCAGTCAATGAATTAAAAGGCCGGTGGCAAGAACTACAATTAATATATCTAACATCGTTTATTTCCAAAATCTTAAGCTACCTGATTCAATCTGATAAATTAAATCCAAGAATCATCAAGCTCCCAAGCAACGCGTGGCTGTCTTAATCAAGAGTTTCCCGCCGTCTGATTAAACGCTATTGTTTTTCTGCCATCCAAAGCCACCGCGCATGCCCACATGATCTCTGTGACGCATACACCGGCGTTGAATCATAGGCGTGGCCACAGATGTCAATCAATCCATAGGGAATTTCCCCGATTTCTCTCGATGTATTTCGAACCAAGATATGAGAATAGTGGCGAATTACGCCACGACAATAAATTAATTACTAAGCCCCCTTTAAATTTAGAATAATTATTTAGTTCCCGCTTAAGTCCGACAACTTTCCCCCCCCCCCTGAAGGCACGCACACAAATGGAGTAGCTAATTCCATCCGGCAAGTCTTCAGAAAAGAAAACACTAAGATTATATTTCAAAATCCCAAATAACTATCAACCGAAAAAGATTGCTGAGTAGGGACGTCTCCCCAGTCAACACAAATTAAATTAAACCTAACCCAAAATTTTATCTATTCACGCCTAGCCAGATTGAATCGAGGTACTGATACATTTTACACAAGTCTCCATTTGAGACACAATTGTCATTGACGAGCTATTAATCATCACAATATAAATTTCCAAAATTACAAAGATCACTAAAAAACACAATTATCATCAAATCTTATTAAAGAAAAACACAATAATACCTCAATCACAAGTAAATATAGTAACCACTCAGTTCTTGTGAACAAATGTAGAAGTCCAAATCTGTACAACCAAAAATAAAAATATCAACTCTGTAAATCAGACGCTGTACATCACTCTTCATCTGTGCACAAAACCCAAAAAACATATTTTTCGAAATTACATCATAATATTACACTTGTTTTATGAGATCCAAATTGATAAAATATACACAAAGTAGCTTAAAAAAGAGCGTTTAAACTTTTTTTTTCTTTTTCCTTATATAAACAACACATAAAGTTTAACCACATATATGGAGTCAAGAGGGTGTTAGGCACCCAACATGTAAAATCACTTAAGAAATGGATCTCTGAACTTTACATTATTGCTATTTCTTTATACAAAAAAAAGACACATCATAAAATTTTACCAACCCAATCAATAAAATCAAGAACACACAATTTGAATTTTAAAAATATATGAGAAACAGTAAATTGGAATCTAAAAATGTATGTAATCAACTTTCAAAATTATCTAGATTACTCAAAGCAGTTTCTTTTCTCAATGCTTATTACGCACTTTTCCTGATCACTCAATGACTTACTTAAAACTAATCCTAATGACATGAGGAGGCATGTGAAACAGGCTCATGCCTGGTCAAAACATTAATCATTTTATTATTTATTGACAAAACATGTTAAAAATTCACATTTTTCAATATGCTATCCAAATCTTACCAATTTCAAGGCCAAAATATTTCGTAACTTTCACATCTTACATTAATGCAAATTCCACACGTCATTTTTTTTTTTATTATAATTATTTCGATATAGTAATATACACTTAACAATCAGAGGCCCTCCTCATTAAGCTTGCCGGTCGACCAAAAATATACACTAAAAAAAACATTTAACACGATATTTATCAAAATGTAACTTAAAATACTACTCCATAACACTCAAATAAACACAAAAATATATACAAGGGATAAAAATGACCATCGTCACACCAGGAAATCAGAATCTGAAAAAATTTTAAAATTGCTCCTAATTTAGTACATTACTTTGCTTTCCCCCCCTCCCCAAGAACAAGATAGATACACAATTTAATTTCATAATATTATAACTTTAAAACATTCCGAATTGTTAACATATCAAGATTTTTTTTTTTTTTTTTTTTTTTTTTTGAGAACATGAATACGTCTATCAAACTCAAAATCCTTATCAAATCAAACAAAACCTTCACAAAAACAACAAATTTTTCAGCAGTCATTAAATCCGCTGAGAAAAATATGAAAATATTACTTATCCTTCACAGATCTTTTTTTAAAAATGTGTCAGTTAATATTCATCATTTAACCCAATCCTCAAGTTGTGACTAAAGTTTAACATACTCTTCAGTGAAACTGGGTGGGAAAGCTCTATGCTTATAAAATTGTATGGGTTTCAAAAATACAAAAATACTCATCAACTTAAAACTAATCTCATCAAAAATAATATTCCTAAAAAACCCATATCGTATTTAACATTCTGACACAGTATTATAATCAATGCACACATTATCGTTTTAATCAAACAGTTCTTTCGAAAACCAAGCTTAACTCATTTCACATTTAAAAGTTTAATAAAACGGAGCTTACCGGACTTTATTTATCCTGTCAAACTAAAAAAATTTTACTTTTTCTGCACGAATTTTTTATTTTTACACAAAATCTTCTTCTGTTCTCCGGATGATGTTTGATAAAAAGTCGCCTCTGCTTTAGATGACCGAAAACCATGGCGTTATCGTTTTGTTTTAAAACGCAGATCTGACAGAATTCCTGTTGCTTAGCAAATTCACAAACCACGCACCGCTGTCTTTAAAAACATAACTCAAGCTGGTTGCAGAGTCGGGAGAAAAAAAATTACATAACTTCCTCGTTTCGAGGTCTTTTGGCGAAAAACAGCGCAGAGAGAACGAAACTCACTGCGACACACCCACGATGACTCTCTCTGGGAGAAAAAATTTGAAGAACAACTCGTGAGCGCGATGATTCGACGACTGATGAAAATCGGAACGGCAAATTTATCCTCGCCGCGCAACGGTGTTGGCACAATTGGACACTCCGAAGGCACAATGAAGCAAACAGCAGGCAAAGCGTTGTTAATCCACACAATTGAAGTCGAAACATCATGTAGGTCGAATGGTATCCCGACTGGAACTCTGCGACGGCAATCGTTGTCATTGGTTTCTGCACGAAGCATCAGCACGAAAATTGCAGCTCCAAACCTAAATATTTTACTCTACCAACGCAGTCAACGCAGTCACTAGGGAGCATGACGAGAACTTGGATAAAATTTTATTTTTTAACTTACATTTTTAAAAGCTGTGGGGTGATTATTTTCCCTCGCGAGATCCCAAAATCCTGCGCGGCTGTTGACGAGCTCGCTACCTACACCCTTCCCAGTACGTCGTCTTACATCCAAACTTACTCCTTCTTAATCTATCTTTACTTAATTATTCAAGTTATGGCAGTCAATGAATTAAAAGGCCGGTGGAAAGAACTACAATTAATATATCTAACATCGTTTATTTCCAAAATCTTAAGCTACCTGATTCAATCTGATAAATTAAATCCAAGAATCATCAAGCTCCCAAGCAACGCGTGACTGTCTTAATCAAGAGTTTCCCGCCGTCTGATTAAACGCTATTGTTTTTCTGCCATCCAAAGCCACCGCGCATGCCCACATGATCTCTGTGACGCATATACCGGCGTTGAACCATAGGCGTGGCCACAGATGTCAATCAATCCAAAGGGAATTTCCCCGATTTCTCTCGATGTATTTCGAACCAAGATATGAGAATAGTGGCGAATTACGCCACGACAATAAATTAATTACTAAGCCCCCTTTAAATTTAGAATAATTATTTAGTTCCCGCTTAAGTCCGACATATATATATATATATATATATATATATATATATATATATATATATATACCTAAGTTATGTTATACATAAATAAATTACTATCCGCTATAGGGTTCTATTGTAAAGTTTCGATGCCATTAATAATTAAGGAACAACTAGCAAGGAGCCGAACCCTGGAGAAATATTACGAAATTTGCTATTTTTAGAAAAAAAAACTCCTACAAAAGCCCCCGAAGGAACTGAAATCGATAAATCGTAATTGGAACAAGGGTGTCTGCGATTTAGTTGCAATTTGTTCGGTGCCAAAAAGAAAATTATTCTCAGTTTGTTTTTATTGGTAGATAACGTTACTTACAATGCCGCATCACACACAGATAGGTTAAAAATCGATATCCATGATGATCTTATCACCCGAGGAAACACGTTTAAATTTTGGAGAAAATTAATATTTAAATTTTCTGCTTGAAAAATTATTTGTGTGCATGTATGGAACTACAGGAAGAAATATTAATAAAATACATCTGTCCAATAGGAAGATACAAAAACACCGGGAATGTGACACCCGGGTTGTCATGAAGATAGCTTTAATCGTTAACTAGCTAACAATCTCGTCGTCTTTACTTCACTGCGTATAATGATAGGCTAATATATATATATACCGGTGTCCCAAAAATGACCGACGATTTGAAAAATCAATTAAAGAAAAACGGATGGTGATAGAAAGGCACGGTTTGCTGCATTTTGCTTAGGTAACCAGGGAATTTTTTCTCTCCAATTTTCAAAATTAGTTACAAAGGTCGTCAACAGATGGTGCTGTTGACTGAGGAAAACTACAAAACAATGGTTTCAAAGCAAGAAGCATACGCAAAGTGGCATGGATTGGCCTCCCTATTCGCCAGATTTGACGCCATGAGATTTTTTCTTTGACCTCAGACTACGCCACGTTGTTGCTACAAACGGTGGTTATTTTGAAAACATTGTTTTACAGTTTTCCCAGTCAGAAGCGCCATCTGTTGACAAACTTTGTAACTAATTTTGAAAATTGGTGAGAAGAAATTCCCTGGTTACCTAAGCAGAATGCAGCAAACCGCACATTTCTATCGCCTTCCGTTTTTCTTTAATTGATCTTTCAAACCGTCGGTCATTTTTGGGACACCCGGTATATATATATATATATATATATATATATATATATATATATATATATATATATATATATATATATATATATATATATATATATATATATATATATATGCGTGACTTACAATGTGTCGTATAAGACACAGATAGGCAATCAGTCATTATTCATGATAGTGTTTCGCACGAAGAAAATGTTTTGAATGGTAGAGAAAAATAAATATTAAAATATTCTGGATGAAAAATTGTTTGCAAGCATGTATGAAACGACAGTAGTATATAGAACTATTAATAAAATATCATTAAAAGCCAGCGCCAAAATCCATGAAAGGTTTTATTTACTCTACTTGATGCACCTTCTTCCAGAGGGGTGATAAATGATCCGAGAGTGGGGGCGTTCTATAATATTTCACAAAAGAAATCGATATTTCCTGTAATGCAACTCCCGCTTTCGTAATTAATTGCTATAGTTTAGCATAACTGGGGTTTAGGACAACGCCTCCGAATTCTGCATGTAAGCAAAAATTATTTTAAAGCTCTCATAATATGTATTTATGAAATAAAATGCTAAACTAGTATAAATAAAATTCATCATACTGGTAGAATATATAAATTTGTTTAGCTATTGTCTATATGAAAGGATTTTAAGATATATTATAACCTCAAAATGCTAGCAACTATAAATTTATTTAAGACTGTCACGAACACTGCAACATACATATTTGCCTAATATAGTATTTTTAAAATATTTTCTGATTGATGCTAATTTTCTCCACTTTTAATACTTGGCTTATATATATATATATGTATACGGATACATTTAGTTAAAATAAATAAGAAGAATTATACTAATGGAGCGATGCACACAAATGGCCAGCGGGGGGTTGTGACCCCTCATCCCTAGTTGAACATGTTTTCTTGCCAAGGCAAACACTCCCAGTGGACCAGAGCATCACGAGACCGAAGACTCGATAAAAGAGTTCACCTAAATCATCTGTACAAAAACAGCTGAATAAAAGAGTAAATTTTTTATGCCTAAATGAAACTAAAAAATATATTTAAAAATATTAAAAAATACAAGACCAATTAACAATACATCAAGAACAACCGAGCCACTCTGCATGTACACAAATCCGCCAAATCTGTTACGCCCATAAATCCGTATACAGTCACTCACGCAGTTAACTCTATGATTTTCAGGAACTCATCCCTAGTAATATTTTAAAATCTACAGACGCTTTTCATTACGAAAAAGTACGGATAGTGATAATCTAATGATGATTTTTTATACTCGAATATATTATATTTTTTTATCTCGTTATCACTGTATACTCGAAGATATTATATTTTTTTATCTATACTCGAAGATATATTTTTTTATCTATACTCGAAGATATATTTTTTTATCTATACTCGAAGATATTATATTTTTTATCTATACTCGAATATATTATAAAGTCCTGTAAGATAATATAAAGTCATCATTAGATTATCACTATCCGTACCTTTTCGTAATGAAAAGCGTGTGTATATTTTAAAATATTACTAGGGATGAGTTCCTGAAAAACATAGAGTTAACTGCGTGAGTGACTGAATACGGATTTATGGGCTTAACAGATTTGGCGGATTTGTGTACATGCAGAGTGGCTCGGTTGTTCTTGATGTATTGTTAATTGGTCTTGTATTTTTAAATATTTTTAAATATATTTTTTAGTTTCATTTAGGCATAAAAAAATTTACTCTTTTATTCAGATTTTTTTGTACAGATGATTTAGATGAACTCTTTTATCGAGTCTTCGGTCTCGCGATGCTCTGGTCCACTGGGAGTGTTCGCCTTGGCAAGAAAATATGTTCAACCAGGGAAGAGGGGTCACAAACCCCCTCTGGCCATTTGTGTGCATCGCGCCAATAGTATAATTCTTCATATTTATTTTAACTAAATGTATCCGTATTGTGATAGGGAGTGTGTTGCTGTACGCGCAGGCACTTCTGTTTTTCGATTCTGTTTTACGATTTTAGTGTTTTCGTAGGTTTTTGTACCGCTTATATATATATATATATATATATATATATATATATATATATATATATATATATATATATATATATATGTATATATATTCAGTGGAGTCTCGATCTATCGTTTTCCGAGAGACCGACTCAATTGGACGATAAATGGGGAAAAACGATACATGGGGGAAAATAAAAAAGAAATATCGTCGGGACTGAGTGAAGTAAACGACACATACGGGAAAACGATGAATCGTGGAACGATCAATCGAGATTCTTATGTATATATATATATATATATATATATATATATATATATATATATATACACTCTGTCACAAAAAAATATGTGCACCCAGATGAAATCGAGCTACGTACTATCACGAAACTTGGCAGGAATGTAGGTGGTAAGAGATATGCAAATGATTAAAACTTCGACACCAATGAGACAAATTAAGCGCGTTATGCACATATGAGATGCGCAGCTGGGAGAGTTTAAAAGCATGATTGATCGTGCCATAGGGTTATTCAAACAAATCTGTCGCTTTCGATTCACGGAATTGTGACTAGAGATGCCTCTGAAACGTAACCGACGACATTACGAACAAGTGTCGGATTTTGAGAGGATGTGTATAGTAGGCCTCAGAGAAGCAGGTTGGTCGAACAGGCGTATAGGCCACCACCTCGGTCGGAGCGATATGGTAGTTGCTCGGTGTTGGGAACAATCGATCTCGGAAGGGATAGTCTGCCGTCTCGGAGGTCATGGCGCCCCAGGAACACAAATGCGCGCGGGGATCGCACAATTATAAGAGCGGCCACGTCCGCACCAACAACGACGCTAGAATCGGTTCGACGCCATTTACCACCTTCTAGACATCCGGTGGTATAAAGGGAAACCATTCGGAGACGACTGGTCGATGCAGGTATGAGGAGCCTACGTCCATTAAGACGCCTACCACTGACCCCACATCATAGGCAGTGCGAATTGGATTTTTGATTGGATTTGATTGGCTGATGACCAGCGCATACGCGGCCAGGTCACCGGTCCGATCCGGCATTTGTTGTCGAGAAGCATATGGATATTACACAAGGTGTGATAGTGTGGGGAGCGATTTGTTGGGACACACGATCACCTCTAGTCGACATTCAACGCCCTTCGACGGCACGCAGTTACGTGGACGAGATTTTAACGCCAGTTTTACTGCCAATGCTATCAAGTCACCCAGGTGCCATTTATCAGCAAGATAACGCTCGTCCACATACTGCGCGATTCTTCCAACAATGTCTTCAAGGATATGACGTACTCACACGGCCTGCCAGGTCACCAGACCTCTCGCCAAAAGAGCACGTCTGGGACGTGCTTGGAAAGCGACTGCAGCCGTCCCGGGATACTGGTGAATTAACAACCCAGTTGCAAAGATTATGGCATAATCTGCTGCAGGAGGTCATAGGTGACCGCACTGATTCGATAACACGCAGTGTTTCGGCTTGTATAAATGATAGAGGTGGAATTACTACTTACTGATTTGTAACCTTTTTCATGCCATATCTTCTTAATAAAACGGTCAGTTCTTTTGAATTTCCAATCATTTGCTTCCCTCCTCATACACTACATACATGTTAAGTTTCATGATAGTAGCTCATTTCCTTCTGGGTGTATATATTTTTTTGTGAAGAGTGTATTTATATATATATATATATATATATATATATATATATAAACATACATACATACACATATATATATACATATATATATATATATATACACACACATATATATACATGTGTGTGTATGTATATATATATGGGCCTGTGGCATCCTTGTGGCACAGCGCTTTGGCTTTCGGTGATGAGGGTGCTCGGATCTAATCCCAGCATAGGGCCACTAAAACGCCTCTCTTTTTGTCGCCCCTTCTTAGGGGGTAATGCTGGTTCTCTATATGGTGCTCCTATAATAAAATGGCCAGGAAAACTGCGGTGTTGTGTTCTCAGTAAAACAGCCATAACGCGTTATTTGTGTTGTGGCACTTATAAAAATAGACGAAACGCGTTGCGGCTAACTCAGAAAGACCACATTATTAAATTCGCGTCATGGCCCTCATGATATTTGACCACTGCACATTGTGGCCATTAAGAAAAGCCATAGCGTGTTTTGGACGTTAGTTGATTCAACCACGATACGACGGACACGTTGTAACCACATTTTCTGAATGCTAATTAATAAAGAGGTGATGTAAAAAAATAACCGTTATCGTTTACGTTATCGTATCGTTAACGTTATCGTTTCTTAATCTGTAATCATTATGTTTTATTGTTGGAAATACAATTATTGTTAAAATTGTTGTTTATATGTGGGAAATAAAATTATTACAATAATAAAATTAGTGATAAAATTTTCGAGGATGTCGCAGAGTTATTAATTTTACAATAACTATTACCGTGACATTTTGAGTTAAATTTATGTTCTTTGGGCGACATTTGCATTTTTTTATCAGTACAGTATCTTTTACAGTGACACATTATAAACCCTTGCTGCCTTCCACATGATAACGTAGATGCTGAGTGAAGTGTTAATGGATTTGAAGGTACGTCCGGAATGCTAATATAGTTACTCTCTGAAAGTGTATATTCATTACGAGACTAAAGTCGATCAAGAAGACCTTCCTTGTTTCCTAACTGATAGACACCTGAGGGATTAATGGTCATGGCAACAGCTAAAACATTTCTGGGAGCTGCACGTCCTCTATCAGCCTCGGTTTTTTTAACTAACACATTAAAACCGATTTTGAGTTGGATAGTGAAATCATTTTATGTACCTGTTTCTCTCGGCTGGATTTGGCTCATTCTCTGTCAGCGTTGATGCTGTACTTTCTTACGCGGAGTTTACAAGTAACTTTTGCACCAAATCCCTCATTCTCGTTGCTTTCTCCACAGATATCGTGAGTCACTTTCAATCAATTTTTCAGTCGCCAATTTTTAAGATATCATATCGCTTAATACGACGATACTGCTTTGTCGATAGAGATTGGTTGTTTTTTATAAGAAGCTGAGTCTCTTTTGTTTCTTGAAGTAACGTTTCGTATTGTTCGACACTGATTAAAAAACTGCGATCAGTACTTGTCTTCATTAACTCAGTTTATTTATCATAAAATATGCTCATTTTACTAGCCATGATTAGCGCACAGATGTTTACACTCGTAAATGACATTCAAAAATGAGCATAAACGGGAGTTTGCAATGCGCCAGTTGACAAGTTACAACCTATCCGTCGTATCGTGGTTGCATCGGCTAACGTTCAGAACGCATTATGGCTTTTCTTAATGACCACAAAATGCAGTGGTCGAATATCGTGAGATCCACGACGCGAATTTCGTATTGTGGTCTTTTCAGTTAGCCAGAACATCTTCTGGCTATTTTTATAAATGCCATAACGTGAATAACTCGTTGTGGCTGTTTTATAGAGACCACAAAGCGTTGTGGACATTTTTATCGCTCAATGAGCGTAACTAACACACACACACACACACACACACACACACACACACACACACACACACACACATACACACACACACACACACACACACACATACACACACATACACATACACACACACACACACATATATATATATATATATATATATATATATATATATATATATCCGTGTGCGGATTATTCGGTTCGACGATTATCAGTAAAGAAAAAATTCTGAATTTCTTTATACAATGTAATGACTACATAATTTATCAAAACGGGTTTCAATTATCTTCCGATATACATATATATATATATATAAAGAATTTTTTAAATAAAGGGTTTTAATTTAATGAGAACATTTTTATTTCATAAAAGATGCAAACAGTGTACTAAAAACACAGCACTTCTTTACTAAGAACTATTTTCTGAGGAAAGACCGATATGAAATGACTGATTTAATTAATATAGTGGCAAATTTAAAAGGGAATGTCTGGTAGGTTGAAGAAAACCTACCAGACTGATTAGAAAGTGATTTGCGTGAACTAGGGATTGAATATATGAGTAACCTTGATATTATAAATCCTGGTACGATTCAACCTCAGGAAGATGTTGAAGATGAAGAGAGTGAAGAACAGCCAGGTGATGCGATCGAACACAGCACAGCACTACCGTGTTTCGACACTTTGCTAGATTAAATGAATCGATAGAATTATGAATACAGCGATATCATATCTGTTAGGAAATTTCGTAGTGATATCAAAGATTCGGCAAAAACAAAACAAAACAAAACTATTTACGGATTACGGATTACATACATGCAGTAATATGTTTTTTAAATATACTAAAATTACATTACATGCAGTATTATGTTTTTTAAATATAATAAAATTGAATAAAAAGCGTAAAAATCCGTGTTTTTCGATTATTTTTGCTACTCCTTCCCTCCATTTACCCGGATAATCGAGAGCACAATGTATTCCAACGTTTGGGCGCATTTCACAATATTGCAACTTTTTAATTGCAACATATACAACTTTGTTTCTACGAGTGCGTAAATTAGATATAAACCCCTACTTGGAAACGGGAAATTACATTTTTACTTTTTAATATATTTAAATTAATTGACGGTCCGAACGTATTTGGAATACTTTATATAACAACGTAGAAAACTTTAAACATTTTTTTCCATCGGGTCAATGGGCGCAGTGAAATGCTATATTATTCAGAGAAAGTAATTTTAAATTTCTGAATAAGGGAAGTAATTTTAACTTTTTGCTAAGTACATTTGTAAGGGTATAATAGGTTTTCAATAATGCATTGGAATTACACAATACTCACAGAATACAAATTGACCACACTGATTTAAATATTAAGCATTTTATAAGTAATTTTTATGAAATTCCAGAATAGTAAAATTATTTTTGAAACATTATTAAGCATTTCCGTTAGGTCGACTTCATGAACAATGCATGATAGTTACCGTATCTTCCGGACCATAAGACGTTCCTTTTTGCATAAAAAGATCGACTTAAAACTGGGCTGCGTCGTATAGTCCGAAGGTAACTTTCCGAAGGTAAGGAGGGTGAGCGCTCGTATATGGAAAAAAAATATTCCAAATTTTCCTTACTAATAGAGATCAAAGTTTGACCTACCTATAGAGGAACAAAAAATGTATTACAATTTTTTTATTAATATTTTTCTTTTACCCGCGCATTCAGTTTGAAAATTTACACTTTTGCTAGCATAAAGATGAAACTTGAACGAGGATATTCTTCTAAATTCTATATAAACTATTGTTATTAAGAATAAAACGACTCACAAGGAACAAAATATTACTAATTTAATAAAAAAATCTTCACTTAAAACATAAAATATATATAAAACTAGTCAAAGTATACTTTAAAATCACGTTTGGTGTCGAATTTGGGCATCAACTTTCTTGACTTAATTTTGGAATTCATGAGACTTCTCTGGACTTTGTATCACATACCTGCATAGAAACCTCCATTAGTGTCTTTACTGAACGTTCTAAGGCTTCGGTATTATATCGAAATCTTAGAAAAGGTATCTTTTCACTTCGTTTGTTTCCACCGTAGAGAGCAAATCTTCATCCTTAACGTCTTTAAGAATGGGAGGTTGGAAATACTTTTGATGCCAATCTATAAGGTCTGTATAGGATTTGGCATTAAGTTTTATTTTAGGGATCTCAAAAACACGAGGAAGCATTCCATGATGAATCGGGTGTCTTGCTTTTAAGATTCTTATGGCAGCAAGTTCACGAATGTATTTTTCAGGATCTGAGAGTATCGATAATAGAACTTTCTCGGGATGAGCAAAGAAGATGTTCCGCTCAATGACAGGATCGACTACTTCTTTTAGTTGAGGTGGAAGGTATGGAGAATCTGAAACCAATTTGCATGACGGATCTTTGCATGACGGATGCATTTTAATTTGGAACCAAACAGGCGCGTAAACTCTAACAACAAACGTGGCAAGACGTTTAAGATTTTCAGAAGGTTTTTTTGTCGAAATATATAACCTTAATATCCTGTTGGCTTTAGTTATCCATTGAGCATGCGATATTTTCCCTAGATCTGTGTTTGCTAGATCGGAAGAACACTCAACACTAATTGCAGCTGATGCAATATCATACAAATAACGTTGATCCGAACTTAGATTTCTGATGATATCCGTCTGAATTTCCGGCAACACGCTTTCTGTCTTTTCATACTGGTGTCTTAAAGGCAAATCATTCGAGTGTAAAAGGCATATGATCCATTGTACAGGTTGATTCAAACGTTTTTCTAACAACCTTATAACACCACTGTGTTTTCCTGTATTTGTAACTGTTCTATCACCACCAACCGATACAGTTTCTCTCAATGAAATGTTTCAGAAGAAAGCAAGTCACATATAGCAAGTTCTATGCTCTTAGCTGTCCCAGTACTTGGGACAACGTAGCCAACATAAATAGAGTCTGGTTCCTTGATAACCGAAATGTGTTCTACCATCACTTGGTGGTATTTTTGACACCCCTTTTCACTATCGTTAAAACTTTATCCTGTCTGCCGTCGAAGAATAAAGTTGGAACCCTGAAAACTCGATGTTTAGCTAATGTTTCTGTGCGTTTTTTTTTGCTCTTTCACGGTGAAATTTTGAATTTATTATTTCGACATCTGATTTAATGTAATGAACTACCGACGCGATTTCTGTACCAGCGATATCAAATAGGCCATATCGGTCACATGTTTTTGACAAAGACGCAAGCTGAGATTTAACATTTTCTGGGGCACTTGGAGCTTTGGAGAACACGGTTCTAAATTATCGCCTATATCAATTATATCTCCTGACTCCTCGTTCGATATAACAGAGCTTCGTGGAGAAAATTCTGTAGTATTGCGTTTCTATCTATTTGTCACAGAAGCATAATATAGTTCTAACTTTATATTTATATCATTTCGATTTTCTATTTTTTTCGTTTGTGAAAACTCTATACCACCAATTATCATTTTTTCCGGTCCTCTGATCAGTCAAAAAAATTTGTTCTTCCTTACCTACTTTTATTCCTTTTGGACACTCACATTGTAGAAAATCTTTGCACTTACTAGAACAGATATCAAAAAGTTTCTTAGTACGGATGTGGAAATCTTTTTTATCGTCAGTCAATTGTTTCCAATATTTTATCAAATTTTTGCATTTCGAATGGTAAGCTCTTATCAACTGTATAATGCGGGTGTGGGATACGATTGGAATTGAAGCTTTTTGCCATATAGTTTCGATTCTCACAGCAACAATTTCCGCAATATGTAAAACAACTGGCTCCCTTCGAGTATCCGATTTAAGCTTTAGCTGAAATTTTACAAAATTATAAAATTTCATGACCTCCTTATACGTAGGTAACATATTACCTTTCACCTCTTCAATATCCCCAAAAATACAACAAGTAGTAGCTTTTCTTGTTTTATCCATATTCAACTCTGTAACAATTAGCAAACTAAACTCTAGATACGACCGAACTGTGACAATAATCGCGGGAAGTCACTGATTCAATCGCGGGAAGTCACTGATTCTGACCAAAGAAGTGTGTATTGCGCATGTGCACGGGCAGAGCAGTAATCACCGGACAAAAATATTTTTAATTTCATCCCAACACACCTATAGGGTAGACGGGTCGTTGGCTACTTAATTGATTCTGGTTTCCTCGCTCTTTCGTGGTTACAAATGATATAGAAAAGAGAAATTTGATCAGATTTTGAGAAATTCAAATCAAAGATAGATTCAAAATAAATTAGAAATATTTTGGGACACACTTTTTGAACGGTTGAGTCAAATTATTTTGGCTATTAGGAAACAATTTGGCAAAATATGTTTTTTCTCTCCACCCTAATATATATATGTATATGTATATATATGACACGCCCGTTACTCACCCATTCCCAATACGTCGTCTTAAATCCAAACTTACTCTTTCTTAATATATTTCTACATAATTATTAAAGTTATAGCAGTCAATGAATTAAAAGGCCGGTGGCAAAGAACCACAATTAATACATCTAACATATTTTATTTTCCCAATAATTTCCTACCTGATTCAATCTGTTAATTTTATCAAGAACACATCAAGCTCCCGCGCGACGCGTGACTGTCTTAATCAAGAATTTCCCGCCGTCTGACCAAAATGCTATTGTTTTTTACCATCTAAAGCTATCGCGCATGCGTGTGACGTTTGCACCGAAGATGAGGCCGAGGCGGTCCTAGTTTTGTTACTATTTATAGATTCCCTTCCTGGTTCTTTAATTTACGTGAATCAAGTTCACCCCGTAAAATACTTTCTCTGCTATATCCTATCCCGATATCTCGTAATTTCACCGATTTAAATTGTTAATTTCTTATTTCTATCTAAACAAAAGCCCCCCCATATTTTAGCCTTAGGTTTTGGCCTTACTTACACACACACACACACACACACACACACACACACACACATATATATATATATATGGTGCCTTGTAGAAAAGGCTGAAGAAAAAAAAAGTGATTTTTAGATATTTATCAGTATTGATAAAAAACAAAAATATTTTGACGTGTATAAAAAGCTGAAAGTCTATCAATTTTGTATACAAAAGTACATTTCTTTGTACAAAAGACTCAAGTCGAAATTATATGTCTGGGATTGTTATAAATGCCAATATCTTGGTATATTTAAATCACTGCTTTTATTTTCATTAATTCAACTTTCAATCATTCTATAAAATACCCTCTCCGTGTTATTTTTATTGGTTTCACTTTTCATAATCTTATGTCAAACACTAGTTGATGTTTGGGGAGAGCTTTATTTAAAGCCAAAAGGAAAAGTGGGAAGATTAAAGTTCCTTCACCTTTTTTTCATTTTAGGAGAATAGACACTGGAATGATGAAAAAAGATCCTTTTTAAGATAAAAGTACTAAAGAAGGAATGAATTTTTCTAATATTTGACAGATGAAAATGGTAAACAAATATTCAACGTATTTCAGATAAAAATATTAGAGTGAGGTTGCTCTCTGCAAAGATCTTGTTTATTACTGACGGAGAGCAATCTGAAAAAATGAAGAAGATAAAGTGGTAAAAAGTAAATCAAGAATAAAAAAAAACACATTTGACTAAATAATATCACCTTCTTTATTGGTAGCATTGGCGGTAAAAATAAAGACGAAGGGTAAAATAGTTTAGCTTAAATTTTAACTAGTTTCACACGAGAGGGAAACTTTCATTTTTTGTGTGATAACGAATAACTTACCTGGATCTGTTACTACAGCGCATGAAGAACTCATTTTACCATGTTTTTATTAACTCGGTTTCTTATTTGTGTGTGTGTTTGTCCAGTACAAATCTTGCAATCGATTTTTAACTAACTTCCCGGCTAGCTAGACATTTGAAACTTTTAGAATAGCTCAGAACACGATGACAATGCATTATTTTAATAATTTTAGCCATCTTTAAGCAGAATTGTATTTATTTTTAGTTGATTTTGTTTTGTAGAATGGTGCAGTCATCTATCGGCCGGGACGGGAACGAAAAGTTAAACGCAAGTTAACTGCCAATTAGCTTCATTTTCTTTCAATTAGATGGGATAATTCCTCAAAAAAATTTTTAAAAAGTATTCATTAATACATAGAATTGTCAAGTTTATATGATTGAACAGAAAATTTAAAAACATGGTATATAAAAAGTTCTTTTTATATTTTAATTATTAAACCTAATAAACTAATCTTCCGTTTAAAAAGATAAAAAGAAATACTGCAGTGTGATGTTAGCGACTAGCGACAGATAGGCTACAACAGTGGTGACCTAGGGTAGTTTGGCGTCGAGGATAGTTTAAAGTTACCTTATATCATACTGAATTATTTAATTAAAAATTTTGCTTTAAATTTTGTTTAGATCACAGTGTCCTGGTTGGGAAAGGCTGTGAGCCAGTGATCTGAACGTCCCTTGTTTCATGGCGGTCGCTGAGAAATCCACTGTCGTGTACACTAACGGCGGTTGGTGCATGAAAAATCTGTCAAAGCTGCAATGTCCTCCAAGTTCTCAAATTTACCCCTGGAGGTGCGAGGTCAAGTGTTTCCGGTCTCGTCACTTGACTCGGTTCAAAATTTCGTGACCGGTTCATAGGGGGCGAAGCTGGTCCACCTATATTGTGCCCCCACAATAAAGAGGCCAGCAATACCGTGGTTATAACAGGCGAATGTCTAAAGACGAGGTCTCCGCATTGGAAATTTTTTTTGTATTAATTATACATTCTAAATATTTTTATTTATTTAATTTATATGTTAAAAATATATGATACGATATTGTTAAATAAGGTTTCAAACAATCTGCAAGGCGACACATACATTCCTTCCATTCGCTTCTACCTGAAACTGGGTGTTCAAAAATGTCGCTATAAAATCCAGCAATCAAGACCTAACCGGAAGATGATATGAACGTAGCATGCTGAAATATTTCACCAAATATTGAACAAATATTATCTGTCATTCATTATTTTGTGTTAGTATTTTATAAATAAATGAGGTTTATAATTTTAAAAGCTTTAATGTGAAGTATATAATTTTGAAATTCTGATATTATTTTTTAAATTTTCGTTATATTTTACCTAAATGAAATACAAATACATACTAATAGTTAAATATGAAGTTTTAGTCACGAGAATTAGCAAAAGCAAGTGAAGAACGTAAGCAGGACTTTTCTATTGTGATTTTGCAAACTATACACCCCAAATCCATCTATTTTTAAAACAACTTGTCAAAATTTGCTAATTTCTTTGTTCTATTTTTCGCTAATATTTCCTAAATTTTCAAAAAATGTTTGCTATTTCAAAAACATTTTTCAATAGGTCGAGTTATTTTTTGTTTAAAGAAAATGAGTCGTGGTCAAGAAAAAGTTTTATTTTTAAAATAAATTGGCAAAATTTGCTTATTTCGTTTTTCCATTTTTTGCTAACATTTTCCTAATTTCCAAAAAGATTTTGCTATTATAAAAAATTTTTCATTGGGTCCATTTATTTATTATTTAAAGAAAGTGAGTTGTGGTCGAGAAAAAGTTTTATTTTTAAAATAGCTTCTGAAAAGTTGCTAATTTCTTTTTCTCTATTTTTTGCTAACATTTTCCTAATTTTCAAAAATTTTTTGCTATTACAAAAAAAAAAAAATCATTGGGTCGAGTTATGTATTATTCAAAAAAAGTGAATCGTAGCCGAAAAAAAGTTTAGTTGTTAAAAAGCTTGTAAAAATTTGAATTGTTTCTTTTTTCTATATTTTGCTAACATTTTCCTAATTTTCAAAAAAAAATTTCTATTACAAAAAAAAAATATATCATTGGGTCAAGTTATTTTTTATTTAAAGAAAAGGAATCGCAGTCGAAAAATGTTTGGGCACCAGTGGGCCATATCACAAACATAAATCGTATCGATTTTAATTGGGCATTCAGTCAAAATAATGTTCCGCGTTAAATAAATAATTAACAATAAGCGCAGACACAGGGTCTCGGGCAATAACTAGAAACATGGTACGTAGTCGATAAACACATGACGCCAGATGAAAAGTACACATTTATTTCTCATAATCTCAAATTCAGCAGTTTATTAAAAAATCTTATACATATTTACATATTTTTATGCATTGCGTATTATATGTCATTAAATTTCAAGTATTGTTTCCTTATTGGTTAAAATTTCGTATTTTTACTGTGTATCCTTTTGCGCCTTTTTCAGTTCGGTGCCTGAGGCACTCGTCGCCTAACCGAAGAAACATATATATATATATATATATATATATATATATATATATATATGTATATAGGGTGGGTGTCCCAAATACCGCCCCTGTGCCTAATATCGCCTACTCGTGTTTCCAAAGTATAATTCGCGGTATGTATGAGAAAATGCAGTAACTTCTTAGTTCTGGGTTTGTACTGACAGCGGCGATAGCGACAACGGTCTTATCACTAACAACAGAAACTATATGGCGTCTGAAGTTGTTTTGGCTGTTGTCTTCGTAAACTTTGGCTCCAAAGAATCAGAATCCAGATAATGAACAGGTAGGGGCATCCAAATTCTAATTTTGCTTATACCATTTGAAAGTGCATTCAACAAAAACTTTGCTAGCAACGCCTTTTAACAGGGGCTCCTAATTTCAGCTAGTAGGCGGTAGTAGGAATAGAGGTAGGCGATATTAGGAACTATTCTGGGGTTGACTGGAAATTTAAATTTTTCCAATTTAACTACATAACTTAAACTGGCATTGGTCTTGGAGCTGGTTGATCTCAGGATACCAAAAGAAATAGTTCTTAGGGATGTTCTTTGAGTTTCCAGCCTAATCAGAAACTAAAATTGGATGAAATGTCGAAAAAAAGTTAGAGTAGGCGATATTTGGGATACTTACCCTATATATATATATATATATATATATATATATATATATATATATATATATATATTTATATATATTTATATATATTGTATTTAATTTAAGTAATTTATTTGTTTTCGCATTTGAACAATATCATACCCAAGCTTTCTATTACTGAACCAGTTTTATTCCTTCTTTAGTAGCTGATATTTAGAAAGAAAATTTTCCTACCGGCAATTTTTATAAGAATCATTTGCTAACTGAAAAGGAAGTTCCGACAATCCATTGTCTCTCGAATGCGCATCTCCAGAAACTTCCTCGAAAAGCAAAAACAAAAATCATAAAGTCAGAAATATATTCGAGCCATTTTCTCTAGCTCCAACGAAATAGATTCACAAGTTTTTATCTCCTCTTTGAGACTGAGACTACGCCGCTTTGCGTCCGCAGAGAATTTCTGTCATTGCTTCGGAAAAATAGGGAGAGAGCCTTATAGCTCTCTCAATCCGAACACTAAACATGGGAATGATAATATATAGGAAACATCGCGTATTATGCACGTAATAGCTGTATTTTGAAATTGAGAATTTACAGCCAAAGAGTGTCAAAGAACCTGGTTTTTTTGCTTCGCTAACAAAAAGTGTTATGGGTTTCCAACAATAAAACAAAAAAAAATATTTTGTATCTAATACATCAGACAAAATTTTAGGTTTTGGGAGACTTTCCAGGGGCTCTTATATTTTCTCTGTTACTTTTATTCTATTACTTATTTTGACATTTCACCGTAGATTACTATTTAGAATTTACGCTATATATATATATATATATATATATATATATATATATTTATATATATTTATATATATATATATATATATATATGTATATTTATATATATATACGAGGGTTATTCGGAAACTAAGGTCCATTTACTTATAAAACAGAAAATATTACAGATTTTTTCAAAAAACTTTATTTTTTAAATTCCTTACATGTGTCTATTTTTCTACAGAGTTTCCATAATTTTTTGAACATTTGTCAT
Organism: Dolomedes plantarius; assembly: GCA_907164885.2. Taxonomy (NCBI): domain Eukaryota; kingdom Metazoa; phylum Arthropoda; class Arachnida; order Araneae; family Dolomedidae; genus Dolomedes; species Dolomedes plantarius. The sequence goes on from OU015490.1 coordinate 186,986,334, forward strand.
AACGTTCTACAAGCTTCTGTATGCCTAAGTCGTAGACGTCTGCCGCCTGTGAGGATAACCAGTCTTGAACTGCTTCTTTCACCTCGTCATCTGTGGCGAATCTCTTGCCGCCGAGAAACTCTTTTAGGTAGCGGAATAAGTGAAAATCACTCGGCGACAAGTCTGGACTGTACGGTGGGTGGTCAATCTGTTCCCATCCAAAAGATCTGAACAGAGCTTTCAAGGTGAGCGGGTGAGAGCTTTCAAGGACGGACGGGAAAATGCTCATGATGAACCGCGTTCAGGTCGACCATGAGTGATCACAGATGATTTGGTCAATGCCGTGGATGAAAAGATTCGTGAAGACCGGCTATTCACAATTTCAACTTTAGTATTGGAATTTCCGAATGTGGATAGAACAACTTTGCACAAAATCGCTTCCGAAAAGTTGAAATTTCGCAGATTGTGCGCACGTTGGGTTCCCAGTCTGCTTACTGAGGAACACAAACTGAAAAGAATGGCTTGTGCTCTTGATTTTTTGGATCGATATCATAAAGAAGGTGATCAATTTTTAGAGAAGATTGTCACAGGGAACGATAAGTGGGTTTCTCACAGAACCCCAGAGTCTAAACGTCACTCAATGAAATGGCGTCACACAACATCACCAGTCAGAGTCAAGGCCAAGCAGACAATCTCAACACAAGATCATGGCAACCGTGTTTTGGGATAGACATGGGGTCTTGTTAGTCGAGTTTATGCAGCAAGGGACAACAATAAATGCAGCCGCTTACTGCGTTACCCTAACTAAACTTAGACGTGCAATACAGAATAAGCGACGTGGTCTTCTGATGTCTGGAGTTTTGTTGCTGCATGACAATGCCAGACCCCATTCTGCCATTCACACCCAAAATCTGTTCAGATCATTTGGATGGGAACAGATTGACCACCCACCGTACAGTCCAGACTTGTCGCCGAGTGATTTTCACTTATTCCGCTACCTAAAAGAGTTTCTCGGCGGCAAGAGATTCGCCACAGATGACGAGGTGAAAGAAGCAGTTCAAGACTGGTTATCCTCACAGGCGGCAGACGTCTACGACTTAAGCATACAGAAGCTTGTAGAACGTTATGACAAATGGTTAAAAAAATATGGAAACTATGTAGAAAAATAGAGACACATGTAAGGAATTTAAAAAATAAAGTTTTTTGAAAAAATCTGTAATGTTTTCTGTTTTATAAGTAAACGGACCTTAGTTTCCGAATAACCCTCGTATATATGTATGTATATATATATATATATATACATACATATATATATATATATATATATATATATATGTATATATATATATGTATATATACATACATATATATATATATATATATATATATATATATATATATATATATATATATATATATATATATATATATATATATATATATATATATATATATATATATATATATATATATATATACTAAATCATCATATATACATATACTAAATCTTTCAAATTTTCAATCCTCAAAAAGTATTGCAAATTCGTTAAAAGTCCAGAAATGAGGAGCTTAGTGACTAAACATGAAAATTATACCAAGACAGAATTTATCGCACGCAACTCTTAAACAAGATTCCAGTGTTTTTATTCCGTTTATCATCGTTTATCATTAGCGGAACGGATACACTTATGGAAAGTTATGTTACGCGTATGCGCAACTGCTTGTGTGAACATATATTTCAAAGCCGTTTTAAGCCGTTTTGCCCTTCACAGTTGTTTAGATTTTAAATCCAACGTGGGTGTTCCATATTTTTCTCCCCCGCGACTGCAATTTCATTTTATCTTTTCATATTTTCTCGCAGCATCGAAATGCTTTCCACATATTTTACCTATTGAATGTTGTTCTTTTGAAGTTATTTTAAAAACCTGGGTCTACTGGGAAATATTTAAAAAAAGTTTTGCTGCGAAATACCTCACATAAACTTTGTTTGGGCGTTTTTACACTTAAATTCTGGCTTCAAGCATTTTGTGATAGCATTCATATTTTGACCTAAAAATGGATGAAAATCAAATGAGGTTTCTGAAATGTCATGGCTGCTGTGTACTAACCCTATTGGATTCGCTCACCTCAATGTTAACTTATGGATAAAATGTGTGTCCAAGGATTGGCGAATTGGATTGAAAGAATTTTTTAAAACTATACTCCGCAATAGCGAAAGAAATTTTTCACCTTGGGGCATTTTCGTTTTTAAAAAATGTAATTTAATAATATTTTAAAATTTCAAGTATTAGGGGGAAAAATCTGGTATAGTGTGTTTTAAGGCTGCTATGTACTAACCTCATTGGGTTCGCTCACCTCCATGTTAACCTATGGAGAAAATTTGTCCACGGATTGCCGACTTGGATTTAAAGATTTTTTTTAAAAACTGTACTCCGTCATAGAGAAAGAAATCTTACATTTGTGTACATTTTTCGTTTTTTTAAATGCAATTAATATTTTAAAATTTAAATTATTCGGGGAAAAATCTATTATAGTGTGTTTTAAATGCTCATAAATTCCTTCGGTGGACGAAATTTATAAAATGAATCCTGTAGCGCTTTGCAGAAAAGTTCAGGCTATCTGACAATACCAATTTTATTTGATTACTAGAAGGTAACCCGTCATTTTGACGTCATAATACTAAAAATGACGTCATAATGGAAAATGTATATGAAAGTTAAAAAATATCCCGAATTATGTAACAATATTGCATTTAATCCGCACCTTGTAAAAACAAACCCTTTCATTAATTTCTTATTTATTTAGTTTTTCATGCGATTGGAGTAGTAGACTGCCATCCAACCCGTCATTTTGACGTCATAATACTAAAAATGACGTCATAATGGAAAATGTATATGAAAGTTAAAAAATATCCCGAATTATGTAACAATATTGCATTTAATCCGCACCTTGTAAAAACAAACCCTTTCATTAATTTCTTATTTATTTAGTTTTTCATGCGATTGGAGTAGTAGACTGCCATCCAACCCGTCATTTTGACGTCATAATACTAAAAATGACGTCATAATGGAAAATGTATATGAAAGTTAAAAAATATCCCGAATTATGTAACAATATTGCATTTAATCCGCACCTTGTAAAAACAAACCCTTTCATTAATTTCTTATTTATTTAGTTTTTCATGCGATTTGAGTAGTAGACTGCCATCCAACCCGTCATTTTGACGTCATAATACTAATAATGACGTCATAATGGAAAAAGTATATGAAAGTTAAAAAATATCCCGAATTATCTAACAATATTGCCTTTAATCCGCACCTTGTAAAAACAAACCCTTTCATTAATTTCTTATTTATTTAGTTTTTCATGCGATTGGAGTAGTAGACTGCCATCCAACCCGTCATTTTGACGTCATAATACTAATAATGACGTCATAATGGAAAAAGTATATGGAAGTTAAAAAATATTCCGAATTATCTAATAATATTGCATTTAATCCACACCTTGTAAAAGCACACCCTTTCATTCTTTTTAATTTATTTAGTTTTGCATGCGATTAGAGTAGTAGACTGCCATCCAACCCGTCATTTTGACGTCATAATACTAATAATGACGTGATAATGTAAAAAGTATATGAAAGTTAAAAAATATCCCGAATTATCTGACAATATTGCATTTAATCCACACCTTGTAAAAGCAAACCCTTTCATTATTTTTTATTTATTTATTTAGTTTTTCATGCGATTGGAGTAGTAGACTGCCATCCAGTTTTTTACAGCTCACTACGCGATATGAATACTTGAGCTTCTTGATTCATTCACATTCAAGTTTGTTTACTTTCAGAATTCATCGCAAAAGTAAACAGATTTTTAAAAACTGTTAAATATGCAGCTAAAAGCATCCATTTTTTTTAGTTCTGAATGTTTTAAAGAAAAATAGGCTGAACAAACGTGATTTGATGGAGAAGATATTAGTTTTTAGGTAAGAAAAAATTCTGATCCACATCTGAAATTGAAATTAAGCCTCACCAGCCGTTTGTTTACTGAGGGCTTCAATTGAAAGATGAGTACAGCCCGGAAGTGTTATACAGAGACAACGGCTATTATATATATAATCAGCATTTATGTCCCTATAAATAGTTGACAAAAATATATTTTAAATAAAAAAATTGGGGGCAGCGCTTAACCCCCCTACAAAGAAAGAGCCATTACAATCCCTCAAAATGTTAATCCTAGGGGGGGGGGTGGAATTCTCGAACTGTCAACTGGACTCCTCCCACCCACGAAAAGGAAAAGGTAAATACGATTTTTTTTTTAGTACATAGCAACCTTAAACGTTCGTAAATTCCTTTGTTGGACGAAATTTATAAAATGAATCCTGTTGCAAGGTGCAGAAAGTTCAGGCTATCTGAAAATACCCTTTTTATTGGAATATCAGAATTTATGTAGCTGTAAATACTAGACACGTTTTCTCCATAGGTTAACATTGAGGTGAGCGAATCCAGTTGGGTTAGTACACGGTAGACTTAATTCATTGAAATATATGAAGAGGAAGGAATCATTCCAATACTTTTAAACAGTGATAAAATAAAATAAAATTGGATGGTATGCATCGTTAGAGTGGAGATATAATTACAGCTGAAGTTTCATTGAGGAAAAACTCATGTCATATTACTCAATAATAACTGTAAGTGAACAGACTAAACATAAGAAAGAAATGTTACTGCCGTCCACTCCCGGAGGTTATACGGCCCTTCAGTAATGAAATCTAATCATCCCAACGGCAATCCAGCCCAGCCCGGTCCCGCAGGATCCCAAGCGAGGGCTTTACGACCTACCTCCAAGCTGGAAAAAATCCATTTCAGCTCCAATCAATACAAATTTTCCAATATCTCTGGCAACAACGGAAAGCAAAGGAAGCAAAGGTTTTTACAAAATACAACTTATGCTAAAATACAACACATATTTCTACATATACAACTTATACAATACCATACTCTATATAATAACATCTATATACCACCTATACAGCGGTACACACAATATGCAATTAATATTATATACAATATGTACAATCTATATACATAAAATAGTTCCGTAATTGACTGACTCACTGACTGACTGATTGACTGACTGACATACAACTCACAGACCAAACCGCTGGACCTAAAGTTCTGAATTTTGCATTGCGATTCTTCTTATAGTGTAGAGGTGCACTAAGAAAGATTTATGAAAAATTCTTTTTAGATTTTTAAAAATTAAATTTTTAAATGTTTTAGTGACTTCTTTTAAGTTTGCATTTAAAATAATAATCTGACGGTTATAAAATTTATATCACGAGAAAGACCATAAAAATTCGTTTAAAATAAATTATTTTTTGAATCTTTACCTTCATTTTCTGATTTTTGGTGAATTTTTAAAGAATAATTTTTAGGATTTAATTTATTAAATTCTGATCACGTGATTTCTTTTTCTTGTACTTTAAATAAATTTATCGTCACGTCCATAACAACGCCATACACAAAAAAATATTTTTTTTCTTGCTAATGCGGCAGACGATTGGACATTATCCAAAAAAGTATTAAAATACAGTAAAAGGTATGTTCCTCAAACAGTAATATATTAACTGTACTATATTCTTTAGTATGTCCTATTAGATTTAATTTCAATATTTTCTTCTACATTATTTTGTCTATAAAAATATCCCTCACGATTTTTTCATAAATATATAATTTTTTTACATCAATTGTATACATTGATCGTCGTATTTATTATAAATAAATAAATAAATAAATAAATATATATGTATATATATATATATATATATATATATATATATATATATATATATATATATATATATATATATTGGCATTAATTGCATATATTGACCGTTGTATTTAATTTGAATGTTCTCCATAGCGAAGTGCGGGTTTTCAGCTAGTAACTTTATATACAGCTTATATCTTTATACCTACAACAGATTCGTTTATAATACACCCTACACTTTATTGTACCTTACTCACCATATTACTTATACAACATCTTACAATGCGTACTTGCAATTCAGTACAATCTGTTACATATACCTTCATAATTTCATTTATTATCAAATCATTACTTTTACTGCCGTGAGTTTCATTTGTTTACAATGCGTAGCCTATTGTATCAACCATACTTTCTTTTATTCATATATAGTTTATAACATTTTTACATATGGGTCCACTAAGCAAACCTCTAAACAGGAGTAAAATGAACATAACTCAGTCTAGTACATAAGGTTATGAACAGCACAAAAAATTTCATAAAATTGCGGTATACCCACGGGGACTGACTACAAATTTATACCGATTTCCATTTATAGCAGAATCATTAGCTTTTATGTTGATTCTGACGAAATCTCTGGAAGAAAATAGTCACACTGCTAGTAATTTTACCATGTTTTTATTAACTCGCTTTCTTGTTTGTGTTTGTGTGTTAGTCCAGTAAAAATATTGCAATCGATTTTTAACTAACTTCCGGTCTAGCTAGACATTTGAAACTTTTAGAATAGCTCAGAACACGATGACAATGCATTATTTTAATACTTTTAGCCATCTTTAAGCAGATTTGAATTCATTTACAGGCAATTTTGTTTTGTACACTGGTGCAGCCATCTATCGACCGGGACGGGAACGAAAAGTTAAACGCAAGTTAACTTCCAATTAACTTCATTTTCTTTCACGTTGATGTGTTAATTCATCAAAAAAATTTTTAAAAAGTATTTATGAATACATAGAATTGTCAATTTTTATGATTCAGTAGACAATTTAAAAACATGGTATATAAAAAGTTCATTTTATCTTGTAATTATTCACTGACATTGGGCCGAAAGAACGGTTAAGAAATACCAAAGCATTTTTTTTTAATACGGAGGCACTTCTTCTGAAACATTCGTTTTTTGTTATTCACCGCTAAGTCTTGCTGGTTACTTTATTATGGGAACACCATTTAGTAAGCCAGCATTGTTCCTTATGAGGGGACAACACATTAACGACCAAGCCTTATTCGGGATTTGAACCCAAGCCCACTCCGTGGAAGTTCAAGACTCTAACCACTATACCAGAGGTGGGGAACGCGCGGCCTCCATGATATTCTTGTGCGGACTTCATAAAAGCTAGCACTTGTATTAATTAATACTTAATTTTATAGATTACAAAAATTTGGAAATCTATGGAATTTAATATAGATCGGCATGAATGTATGTACTTCGCGTTACGAAGCTTGGTCCAAATATTCAATTACTTTCAAGCAAGAAATAAATGCAAATATCCCACTAGCTTAAATTTTCCATCGGATTTTAAAATTATTTCAGGAATTGTTGCTTATGTCAGTTATTTATAATTTAATACTATTATTCTTGTATTGTATTTCTTTATAATGTTAAAATTATTTTAAAATATTTCTATTTTATTATTTTTATTTGAAGTGGTATTTAAATATGTAGTTGTTTATTAAAATTTAAAAATCTGGATTTATATATATATATATATATATATATATATATATATATATATATATATATATATATATGTGTGTGTGTGTGTGTCTGTGTCTGTGTGTGTGTGTGCTTACATAAATAAAAATACCACCAGTGAAATATAAAAAATTACAGTGGTATCTATGAATCTAATAATTTTATAAAAAAATAATAACTAATGATTAATGTTATAGCAAGTTTTTACCCTTATGCGAATACAAAAATATTTTATATTGTAACTTTTTAAGTCAAATAATAAATAAATATGGACTTAATTTTTTTTTTGTTATTTTTCTATATAATGCACCAAATTGTTAAAACTATACCTAACTATAATAATTTCATAAAAGTTGCATTTATAGGTACATGAGCTTAATGCGGCCTCCTTTATTACTACCTAATTTACATGTGGCCTCTAATGGTAAAAAGATTCCCCACCTGTGCACTATACCATGAGGGTGGCATACCATTAAAGTTAATAATGACAACTTGTCTGAAAGCATCTTTCTAACTAATTAATATACAGGGTGTGTCACAATTCCCTGCGGGGTTTGGAAGGCTTATAAAAAAAAATATTACCAATACAGCAACAAAGTTGACTTTCCTGGAGAAAGAAACATTACAAGTTTTGTTTCACAAATGTGTCAGTAGATGGCGGCACTAGGTCTGGTATCAGTATGCGTGGTTCATGCGTGGTTTCGGAAATTTCAGGAAAGTGGTTGCTTGTGTGATGGAAAACGAACTGGTCGTCCAAGCGCTTCGGCGGAAAAGGTAAACTAGTATACGAGATGCGTTTGTGCGAATCCCGAGAAAGTCAATTCGTCAAGCTAGTGCGGACTTACAGATCTCTGGAAAAAACGAGCGAAACAAATATTTGATTTTAGACTTGATATCTGCCGCATCACGAAAGGTTCACATATTGAATATTTGTGAAACAAAACTTGTAATGTTTCTTTCTCCAGTAAAGTCAACTTTTGTTGCTGTATTGGTAATATGATTTTTTTATAAGCCTTCCAAACGCCGGAGGGAATTGTGACACACCCTATAGTTTTTCGTCCGGCGGTAGTGTATTAGGCACGATTGTCTGTTAAAGCGATTCACGTATGCAAAGACTGATCTATACAGTTCGATATAAACAGGGGATAAGATCGATAAGATTAATATAAGTTGTGTATACAACAGAACTTTCCTCAACTTCGTGAGAGTCACGGGCAGAATCAGTTATTTTACAAGACAAAATATTATGAGCCCGGGCCAAGCCAAATGGACATATCAGACAATAAATAGGGTGGCGCGAGAGGGTGGTAAAATAGAACAGGGATGGCGAAATTATGAAATAAAACAAATTAAAGAAACAGATAGCGGAGAAAGGGAGTATTACGGGGACGATTTATGTGAAAAATGCAGTGCTGTTGTTGTTACTAACGAGCAGGATAAATTCTAATCAGGTCCATTGAAAGCTGCAGCTTGAAGAGGTGAAGTTCATGTTTACTCCGAGGCTATTGCAAACCTCAAGGGTTGGGGACCAAATTTTTGATCGGAGTCACCACAATTTTTACAGAACACCACCAGAGAACGACCGCCAGAGGGAAAATCCAACAACAGAAAATGCAGAATCCACTCGAAAACGCTGTTGTTGTTGTTTCTAATGCCCACTGGCTGGAATTTATCCCAGACCAGGTCCATATAGGCTAGCGGTCTCAGGGGAGCGGCTCCTGTTTATAATGGCACCACAAGGGTTGGAGTCCGATTTACCCAGGTGCCACAGCAATTTTGACCGAGAAACCCTAGGGGCGACATCAAGGGGATCGTACCCTCTCTCAATATCTCTGATCTATTAGAAGGATAGAGATGGTGGGAGAATACCTCGAAAATATTCCAGTGAATATGCAAACAAACCACACCCCGGGGCAACACCTAGGAGCTCGTACCCTCCTTCCACACATACAAACACTCCGGAGGGGCTTTCCGGCAATCAGAATTAACATGCGTATACCCGACTTAAACAGGAAAGCATCCAATGGCACTTGTCGGAATTCTAGCCGAGCACCTTCAGTGTCGAATTCACACGGTCTAATCATCAAAATGATCGGCATCCTATTTGAATTTTTTTCTCCATTTAGCTAATAAATATAAAGTAAACAGGCCATTCACTAAAACAGGGAAATGTATACTGATGATGGCAAAATGTTTTAGAAAATATAATTCAAATGCAGAGATTGTACGGGGAAAATTTCAACATCAGAAAATTTAAGTTAAGTTTTCTAAACGTGTTTAACAATGACCGATTTCGATTTTTTTAATATTTAACATAATATAATTGCTGTTTAGTGCGTGTCTCTTGTGAGAATCCGTGTGCTCATTTAAGATTATCCACAGAGACAATCACACACAACATTCCTTGGTCCGATGATAAATTAATTAGTTATTTTTTATATTGTTCGGACTAGTTACCATCCTGAAATTTACTGTGTATTTTCAGATGCTGTTTTTTTCTGTCATTACCATTTTAACACTTTCATACATGTAATATACACTAAAGAGCCAAAACATTATGACCACCTGTCAATAACGAGTTGGCCCACCTTTGGCGCGCAACACAGCTTCAACCCGCCTTGGCTTGGATGCCACAAGTCCTTGGTAGATGGCCGGAGACAGATTGTACCAGATGTTTAAGCAACGGTCATGCAAATCCGAGATATTGCGAATTGGTGGTCTTTGAACTCTGAGCTGCCGCCCCATGACATCCCAAATGTGTTCTATCGGATTGAGATCCGGTGAGTTAGGCAGCCAGGACATTAACAGGAATTCAGCATCATGTTCCTGGAACCACTCCAACACAATTTTAGCCTTGTGACACGGGGCGTTGTCCTGTTGGAACATTCCATTTCCAGCTGGAAAAACAGAGGCCATGTAAGGATGCAACTGGTCCGCAATGATGTTCAGATATCCTGTAGCATTCATGGTCTGCTCTACCACAACCACGGGTCCCAGAGACGCCCAAGAGAATGTCCCCCAAAGCATAATACCGCCACCACCGGCCTGTGTATGACCTACTGTACATTGAGGGAGCAACAGTTCGCCTGGAAGACGGCGTATCCTGACACGGCCATCGGCGTGATGAATGACAAACCGTGATTCATCTGACCAGGCAACTCTCTCCCACTGATCCATGGACCAGTCGCGATGTTCCCGGGCCCAGCGCAGGCGCAGTTGGCGATGACGCTTGGTCAGCAAAGGCACACGAGTGGGACGTTTTCTGCGTAGCCCCATATCCAACAGGGTCCGCTGAACAGTGTGCTGCGATACTATTCTACTTGGCCCTGCATTGTATTGGGCTGTCAGCTGAGCCACTGTCTGGCTCCGGTTTTGCTTCACCATGCGAGACAGTCTCCGACGACCTTTTTCTTTGATAGCGTGTGGACGTCCAACACCATGTCGTCTACCGCTGGTTTCACCGTCATCCATCCACTTTGCATAAGTACTAACAACTGTAGGTCGCGAACAACCCACGAGTCGTGCAGTTTCGGAAATACTTGTTCCGAGCCTTCGAGCCATTACAATCTGCCCTCTATCAAAGTCGCTTAGATCCGCAGCCTTTGCCATCACACACAGAAGTAAATGAAAGAATGATTCTTCAGACTCTCCAGCAGCAGTTAAATACCACTTCCACCTGATCACGTGCCTTCCACGTCATCCAGGCGAATTCATTGCAAAATGTAGGAGTGGTCATAATGTTTTGGCTCTTGAGTGTATATATATAGCAGTGATTTTCAGCCATTTAAAAAATCATTTGGTCTGAATTTATGGAAACCTTCGATCTTTGTTATAATTTTATTGTTTCACCCGTGCTTCTCTACGGAGTACATTCAAATTAAATACAACGGTCAATGTATGCATTTAATGCCAAATATATATATATATTCCGTATTTTAATATTTTTTTCAATTTATTTCGTTGTTATGCACGGGGCGCACAATTAATTTAAAGTTTCACAACAAGAAAAGAAATCACGTGATCAGCATTTAATAAATTAAATTCTAAAAGTTAATCTTTAAAAATTCACCCAAAATCCTAAAATGAGGTAAAGATTTTTAAAAAAATCATTTTTAATGAATTTTTATTATTTTTCTCGTGAAAATAATTTTTATAATCCTCAGATTATTATTATTATACATGCAAACTTAAAAAAAAGTAACAAAAACAGCTTTAAAATTTCATTTAAAAAAATCTAAGATGAATTTTTCAAAAATCTTTCTTATTGCACCCCTACACTATAAGAAGAATCGGCATGCAAAATTTCAGCCCTTTAGGTCAAGCGGTTTGGTCTGTGCGTTATCTGTCAGTTAGTCATTCACTGACCTGTTTTATATACATAGATTACGATGAAAATTTCCTTGAATCACAATAATAAAAGAAAGGACTACTAGGAAAATTATCGAGGAATTTAGTGTGTTAAAAAGATATCAGTAATAAAAAATATCACAAATGTGGTAAATGAAATGTGGTTTAAAGAATAGCCTTTTCTTGAAAATTTTAATGATAACTTAGAGAAATTAAATAAAATCATAATTTTAATGTAGAGTATATTTAAGGCATTAAAATCTAGAAAGAATTGAGCTTGTGGCGGCCCAGTGGTACAGCGCGCTAGTTTTCGGAGCTAGGGGTGCTCGGATCGAATCCTAGCGTCGCGCCACGATAAAAAAATGCCTCCGGTCGTGTCGTCCCTTCATAGGGGGTAATGCTGTCCGCTTATATGGTGCCCTCATAAAAAAGTGGGCAGTAAAATTGCGGCCTAGTATAGGCGTTTGAGACAGGTGCCTCCGCTTTGAAAAAAAATAATGTAGAATATATTAAATTCCATTTATTTATTTTAGGTATTTGTTCAACATTCCCTCTTTCTTTCAGCTGTTGGAAATATATGAAAATTCTTTTTCAGATTCTTTTAAATTAACTACTTATTCAACTCGTCGGATTCTAGAAAATATTGAAAAAGAGTACTCAAAGACTACAGTTTGCAAAAAGAAGCTAAAAACTAGATGTGAACAATAGAAAGCAAAATACATCAGTACTTCCCCAGTCACTAAAAAAGTAGCTTTGCACCAGATTGTAAAAAATACCGCACTTTCACAGTACAATAAAATATATAAGGAGATTTCAAATACCACCTGCGGGACGGGAAATTAAATATTGATCTTCTAAATCTCTAGACCCGTATCCTACAAACTGGAATATATAGGAAATGGGGGGAACCTCTTCTTTTTGAATTTCAGTATTTATGTGTTTCCAAAATGTTTTGGAGGACGAATACACACTATACTGGCCAGTACATAGGCATGGGTTTATTTGTTTTTTATTATTTTCTTTCGACACTGCGGAATTATTGTACCAGCATAAGTATTTACTACACGCTTCCTAACTGAAATTTGGTCAGAAAATAAAAAATTGGTCACTGGGGATGAACCCCGCCATACAATGTCATCGCATTTATGGCCACCTAGCGCCCGAAATTAACATTAGAGATGCCATTCAAAGTATTTCTTAAGCTGTAGTAGGCGCGGAGGTCTACGTGCAGCCGAATCAGTCTCGAAAGTAAACCCCGGGGGAGCAGTCCTTAATTACCCTTAAAAATCTCAAGTATAATACGCACTTTTTTTTCACAATTTATTCCTCAAAAATGAGGGTGCTTATTATACTCGCGTACAAAAAACAAAAACGTAGTTTTAAACAATGGATAAACGAACGTACAACAGCTGTAAGACATTGTAGCAACACGGGTGCGTGCGCATCTGCACTCCGGTATTCATCCACTCGTTTACTAATCAGGTATTCCTTTTAAACAAACGGAACTCACAGTTCGTATCGTTAAGTCAGGATGATGATGGCGATATATATTACGACGGCAACAATAATTATGACATGGACGCAATAAAAATAGATGTGCTGTATTCTAGTGACTAATAATTTGACAGTATTGCTTGTTTTGAATTAACAATTTAAGATTTTTGACTTTTTCGTTTAGAATTCGACGTTTTCGTTCGTTTTTATTAAAAATTTTATTTGTTAATAAATATTTGTGCAATTTTGAAATAAAATATTGAAAAGTTATGGGTCCGTATTATAGTCGAATTTTAATTTTTTCCGAAAATTTCGCGCAAAATCAAGCTTGCGTATTATACTCGGGTGCGTATTATAGTCGAGATTTTAAGGTAATCGTAAAAGCGGTGACGTTATAGAACCAAAAGCACGGAAATTTTCGCTCTGAATCGGACAAAAAAGTAAGTATTGGGAAGATGAGACGTCTATCTTAATTGCAATTAGATTGGTGGGGGTGAGAGGTGGTCTGGGAAGCTCGGCTCCACTCGAATTCGCTCCGAAATTAAAACCCCTGGGCGCAGGGGGTGATCGGCGAAGTCGGCGATTCCGCTATACGGCGAGATCGCTTTTTTTGGCCACTTAGCGGTCAAAGAGTGTTAGAGAGACGCTGTTCTTAATGCTTACTCCACACCAACGGCGATGGAGACGAAAATCATGTATCTTCGTTGTTGCGCATGCGTATTACAAACAAATTGTCACTCCCCGGTTCGTTTCCGTCTCTGGTCTCTGCGGTTTCAAGTTGGAAAAAGTTGAACTTTTGTCTCTGCTGCCATGCTCGACAGCCAATCAGAATAGAAAGAGAAGATTATGCGCATGCGCAAATAAATTGCCTCTTCTCCCCGTCTTCTAGCGGTGTGAAGGGTTTTATGACAGCCACAGAGACAGGTGGCAAAATGTGTCTGTCTTTCGTTGCTGTCGCCGTTGGTGTGGAGGAAGCATAGGTGTTTATTGACGCTCTTGTATGTCCAAAGGCCTATACACAACCATATTTGTTTTGAAAATGAACTCCGAGTGCGCCAGCTCCGAATTAACCGTAAAATCGGTGAAGGTACAACTGAAAGTACCGATTTTTTGGCTACTGACTGGGGAAAAACGGCTACTTAGCTAACACGCCTCGAGCGGCTGCTCGCAAACTCCTTTCACTTCCTTTCGCTTCCTTCGACCCTTCCTAGCTCCTTTTTTCCTGTACTTTATCTGCTCGGTATTTATACCAACGCGTATGCTGAAATTAGCATATCTTAAGCCGCTTTTTTAACTTTATTCACTTAAAAGATTCGATTATTGTGAATCGAATCTTATGTAAACCTTACAATTTTAATGAATTTAGGTGACTGCTTACGTTCGGAGTCAATTTTTTGAAAAAAATAATTTTTAAGGCCCTTTGTTGCTCTCTTATGGATAAAACAGCACTTAAAAATTAAAAAAATGAGCAAAAACTTACTTGTAAATACCATACTTTTTTATAAATTGGTCAATTTGACGTAATTTTTAATGAAATTTAGATAAAACACCTATAACTCTGCCCAAAATTGTAATACTACTGTCTTAATTTCCTACTCACACATGATGGATATATCAGTTTACTTCAAAATGACCAGCAATCCAAGAAAAATTTTAAATAAAATGCAAAAGTAATACCGCCGATTTTATCTTCCAATATGAAAATTTTCCCCGATTCGTCATTCCATTCCTTATAAAAACAACCCCAAATAAAAATCTATTTATAATACATCAATTACTTTAGGTCATTTCATTAAAAATAGTATCTAAAACATGCCCTGAAAATTTCCTCAAATTGTATGCATTATTATGTGAGATATCATGATAACGGTAGAGATTTGTGCTAAAAAGTACAATTTTGAGAAAAACACATTTAGAGTTTTAAAAAAGAAATAAACGCTGAAGTGAATGACAAAGTTGCCAATTTCTATCAAGAAATCAATTACATAACTGCAGCAAAGTAATGGCTGTGCACTACCAACATAATGGCGCATATTATTTATCAATTAGAGAAAAAATCGTAAAAGCCAGAAGCTGTAATTTACGATAATTTCTTGTTTCAAAACCAAACTTCCGGTTCAATTTTGTTGCAGATGATGTTTTTTAAAATAGCTATAACTCTGCTTCTAATGGATGTAAAATGAAAATCAAAACGGTTTTGAAAAGAGAAAAGAGAAAATTACACGATTCTTGCAAAAAATAAAATTGACTAAAGTAGTCAAAAACTAACCTTTTCAACGTAGGCAGTCACCTTAAATGCATAATTTAAAATTGTTTATGAAAGTAAAAAAAAAGTTTAGGCTGCTGTCATGGATAAATAACGTGTGCTGTTTCTTGTACAGACCTAGATTGGACGGTTAGGATTGAAATGCTAGAAATGAATAGAACTTCAGGACATCTAAATGTTTTTGTCGTAATTTCTCATAATAAATTTTTGCTGATTGTTATCCCAACAATAACATTCCTTTTTTTGAGTACTTTAAAAAGAATATTTTAAATTTAAAGCAGGGGACCTACTTTGAAAATTGCTTTAAACTCCAAAAATATATTTGAATTTTCTTTTGCTCCAAGAAGCAAAATACTAATGGCACACAAAAGAATGGCTTTCATCCAAGAAGAACTTAAAAACTCGCTTTAAACGTTGAGTTTAGTGAACTTCCTGCTGAGTTTTATTCCGAGTGTAACTGAGATTTAAAACTCACATTTCTAATCCATCATGTATTTTGAAAAAAAAAATAAAAGACTTCCTTTTCTGTCATATGCAATTTTATAGAAGAGCGCAGGGTATCGTGGCACTTCCCGAAGAATTTGGGTTAATGATAACTGATTAAACTAAATATCTCCCTTAATGAAATGTTTTTGCAGATAAAGATTTGGTTTTCTGATTATAAGTGACAAACATTAAAAACAAAAAACAAAAACAAATAAGCAGCACGTCTTAATATCCACAATAATAAAAAATAGGGGACACCACTAGCTACGATCTAATTAGTAGTTCTCATTAGGTCGAGAAGTATCAGATGTGATTGCCATTATGGGTACTTTTCTGAAATGCTTTTGTAAAATGTCCAGTGAGACAATCGCACCTAATGCTCTCCTAAGGTGGGATTTTACTCTTTTCTTATATAGTGAAACTTCTCTATGGCGGCCAGTAATGCTTCCGAATACAAGTAGTCGTTTTTAAGAGTGGCCGACGAAAAGAGGTTTCTTCCATAACATTGGCTCAATGGAGTCTTTAATTGGTTCTGAACAAAATAGGTCCGCCTAAAGAGGTGGGCCATTAGAGAAGTTTCCCTGCATATATATATACATACATACAACATATATATATATATATATATATATATATATATATAACACGTAAAAACACGTTTAGCCCCCCTAACCCCCTTGGGGCCGAATTTTGAAAATTCCTGAATTGATTTTTAGGTATTAATGTTCCTTACATTTTAAAGCAAGAATCTTATGGATATCTGTTTCTTTCTTTGAGTTATGAGGGAATATGTAAAAAACACGTTTTGCCCCCTCGCCTCCTATGAGGGGCCGAATTTTGAAAAATCCTGAAATTGGTTTTAATGTATTCGTGTTCCTTACATTTTAAAGCAAGAATCTTATGGATATCTGTTTCTTTCTTTGAGATATGAAGGAATATGTGAAAAAACGTTAAGACCCCCCCCCCCCCCCTGGGGCCATATTTTAAAAAATCCTGAAATTGGATTTAAGGTATTCGTGTTCCTTACATTTTAAAGTAAGAATCTTATGGATATCTGTTTTTTTTTTCTCTCTAAGATATGAGGGAATATGGGATAAAAACGTTTTGCCCCCCCCCCCCATGGGGGCCGAATTTTGAAAAATCCTGAAATTGATTTTTAGGTTTTCGTGTTCCTTTCATTTTAAATCAAGAAACTTATGGATATAAATATCCTTCTTTGAGATATGAAGGAATATGTAAAAAGCACGTTTTGCTCCCCCCCCCTCCTCCTTGGAGGGCGAAGTTTGAAAAATCCTGAAACTGATTTTTCGGTAATCGTCTTCCTTTCATTTTAAAGCAAGAATCTTATGTATATCCGTTTCGTACTTTCAGATATGAAGGTATATGTGAAAAACACGTTTAACCCCCCTCCCACCCCTTGGGGCCGAATTTTGAAAAATCTTGATATCGATTTTAGATAATCAAGTTCTTTTCATTTTAAAGCAAAAATCTTATGTATATCTGTTTAATTTCTTTGAGATATAAGGGAATATGTGAAAAACACGTTATGCCCCCTCCTCCCCTTGGGGGACAAATTTTGAAAAATCGCTTCATAAAAGACGCTTTCAGCACAAAAGTAATAAGCTCCTAAAATTTGATATCTGTATCTCCAATAGTTTTATCTGGGCGTTGATTCCTTTATATATTTAGATAAAACACGTAAAAATACGTTTAGCCCCCTCCCCCCCTTAGGGGCCGAATTTTGAAATATCCTGAAACTGGTTTTTAGGTATTCATGTTTCTTACATTTTTAGAATCTTATGGATATCAATTTTCTTCTTTGAGATATAAAGGAATATGTAAAAAACACGTTTTGCCCCCCTCCCCCCTTTGGAGGGCGAATTTTGAAAAATCTCTTCTTAAATGACACCTTCAGCACAAAAGTAATAATCTCCTAAAATTTGATATCTGTATATCCAATAGTTTTTGCTGGGCGTTGATACGTGAATAAGTCATGACTTCTTCCTTTATGTAAAAAACACGATTTTCCCTCCTCCCCCCCTTGAGGGGTGAATTTTGAAAAATCACTTCTTGAATGACGCCTTCAGCACAGAAGTAATAAGCTCCTAAAATTTGATATCTGTACCTCCAATAGTTTTTGCTGGGCGTTGATACGTGTATAAGTCAGGACTTCTTCCTTTATATATATATAATATATATATATATATATATATATATATATATATATATATATATATATATATATATATGTATATATATTGTAGGGTTCGCGTGTTGCTCAGATGCAAATTTCTGGTAGCTGCGCAGTGCAGGCCAGTCGAAGTGAGTTTGGAGCAGGTGTCTGATCTATTTAAGTGACACACGCTGAGTTGGCAAGAGCCCAAGAAGGGAGTGGTGATTAGTACGGTAGTACGTTACCCTATTAGTAGGGATACGCAAGAGTCGATAGAAGTTAGATTGAAGGCGATAGCGGTATTTAACTGATAGAGCACGTATTAGTATTTAGCCTAGGTGGCTGCACGATTTCGATAGTTATTTCAGACCCCGAGGGTTACGGGTATTGTTAGTGAACGTATATTCTGCCTGAACGGGTTCAGTACGACTTTAAAGTTCAGTTTCTTAGTACCGCAAGTTGCGCTACTGTTGTGTTATTATTTGACGCCCCCAGTCGGTCTATGTTAGTCTACCTCTACGTAGAAAATAAAGGAATTATTTATATTTATGCCTCTTACTTTATAGTGTGCCTGGACAGTTAGAGGATTCACAGGGTAAATAAGAAATAGAACCATATAATATATATTTAAACACACACATGGCTCATGAGCCGAATGTGGCTGTTTGTCACGTTCGTTGCGGCCCATTATACCATGATCTTACAAAAATGTCTTTTACATAGAAGTTTTGTCAATAATTTTTTTAATTTTCCCCTTTTTCGTCCAGTAATAATTAACACTTAATTCAATTGTTACGAACTACCACATCTCCTTAAATGCGAGTTTTGAGTGATTTAGTAAAGCAACTAAAAGAAAATCAGTTTTCAAACTTATTTAAGAAATAATAAATTTTAATTATTCCAACAACTGAACAATGATATTTCTAATAAAAGCATTAGAAAAAAACGCTTAAAATTTCTTTCGTATCAAGTATATTCGTTTTCTGTTTTGGGTTCTTTTGAGTATGTAGGCACTCTAAAATGTTTGGTTCTAAGCACTGTTTATCTTGGTCACCTTTGGTATATAACTTAAATAATTTCCAGATAAAAAGAACTTTTTGTATACCATGTTTTTAAATTTTCTGTTGAGGCATATAAACTTGACAATTCTATGTATTAATAAATACTTCTTAAAAATTTTTTTGATGAAATATCCCATCAACTTGAAAGAAAATGAATTGGAAGTTAACTTGCGTTTAACTTTTTTTTCCCGTCCCGGCCGATAGATGACTGCACGAGTCTACAAAACAAAATTAACTGAAAATGAATTCAAACTGCTTAAAGATGGCGAAAAGTATTAAAATAATGCATTGTCATCGTGTTCTGAGCTATTCTAAGAGTTTCAAATGTCTAGCTAGTCGGGAAGTTAGTTAAAAATCGATTGCAAGATTTGTACTGGACAAACACACACACAAACAAGAGAGCGAGTTAATAAAGACATGGTAAAAATAAGAATTATTTTCAAGAAAGATTTAAAAATATTTTTAATTCTATGAAACCAGGAAAGCGATTATTACAAGTATGATTTCATTGGAAAGCAATAAAATAGATTTCAGGAGATTAAATGCACTATTTAGGAGTTATTTTCATTAAGAATAAGTTTAGCATTATTATAATTGCTAAACAACCAACTTCAGCTCTGGACACAGAACAGATTTACGTAATTGATCCTTTTTAGCATATACAGATGAAAAAACTACACCTACGTTCCTGACCATTTTCCGTTTTGCACCTACTTTCAATAGTCTTAAGGTTGTTTGTTATCATCATTAAGTTTGGTTGCAGCCAGAAGTTCGCAGAACTGGTAAGGACTGTTTGAGTTTCGTATTTACTTTCATGCGTTCGTGGTCCGTGGGTTAAATTAATTGAGACGACGCAGTTTGTGAACTTATCCGCTGTGGTCGCAAAGTGAGCCAGTTAATTTTAGTTTTACGCCAGAGAGAGCCAGTTGTACGCTAAATTTAAACTGTTTTGTAGATAAGTTACATTCTCGAGAAATTTTGGACTTTCACATGCAATTAATTGTGTTTGGTCGAAATGGTTTGTATATTTTGGAAGACGAAAGGCTTATTTTATTATTTATCTTCTAGCCAAAATTCGATATGAAAAAAGTACAAAATAATAGTGTTTTCAGTTAACGTAGTTTAAAAAACTGCTGTTTCATGTAGACTAAATCGGTAAAAAAAAGGCTGTATGTACTTGCGAGGTAAAAATTAAGGTCATGGTCATTGTCTCTCTTGAAAGTCAAAAAAAAATTCAGGTAGTCTCTTCTAACTACAGCTTTAAATGACCTTTAAATCATGTTTCTATCTTAATTAGAACAGGAAATATTAATTTTTTTTGTTTTGAAATCTTCTAATGGCATCAAATCTTAGTTTAAACCTTTAAATGCATTCACCATTTCTCGCATTTAAATTGTTATAAGTCAAGAACCGTGAAAGATAAAAGGTTCAAACTTGGAACATGTCTTTTTCAATTCTTTTTATTTAATTTTAATTCAGAAAATTTTATAAAATATTTATTTTTGAAAATATGATTTTTTAAAAATACGTTACATTATTATTTTTTTAAATTTACGTTATATTTTTATTTTTTACTCTAAATATTTAAAATTCTTAAAAAGTTAACACTTAAAAAAATGCTAAATTAAAATTAAAACTTATATATTTCTGTTTAATTAAATGGCAAAAGTTTTGAAATTCGACAAATAATATTTCGAGTTATAACGATTTTAAATTACCCCTTTTTTTAAATTTTTAATTAAAAATCTTTTTAAAACTTTATGAGAAGTTTTATGATGTGATTTTGTTTACAAATTATATGGTTAACCATCACAAAAAATTCAAAATTTTAACTCAATAAATAAAAAAAATTAAATGTGACCTCCTTAAAAAAGAATTTTAGAAAAAAAAGTAGAAAATTTCAAATATTAATTATTTTACCTGAATTCACTTCATGTCTAAAATAAATGTTGAAAAAATGTTTTTAAGGACTATCACCACTATTTAAATTGGGTGTGAATCTGAAAACGGAAAGAGCAATTTTAATTTCTACAAAATTCTTCCTCATATGAAAAGGTCTGCACAAAAACCAAGTTTTAACAGTTTTATTAGCAGAGTGAAAATATCTATCTTTTAACATATTCCAGCGGAAAATAATCAACTCACCTCAAGGAATCATCGGAAGGGGTGAAAAGAAATATATTTTCCCTAACAATGGAGCGTAAGTCTTTAATTTTTTTCCCTTTTCTCAAAGTTTCCGAAAATGTGCTATCATATTTTATTGCTCATTCTTCCGAAAGTAGCTAATGAGTCGTAATATTTCAATCAAAAACTGAGTAGATGTAAGGAAGGAGAAAAACTGGAATTTAGCTGCGCAGGAAGTATGGAATATTTTCAAGCAGGGATTTTGCGAGGGATTTTAAATGATGATTATTTATGTAATCGGAACTGTAGTCAGATGCTTAGGTCCTCCTATCAAGTAAGAAGAAATCTTTTAAAATCAATGATATGACTCTATTTTTTTAAAGCCATATAGCTATATTAAAAAATAAGCTATCGTACTTGAGGATGTAGATTACCTCAGAGAAATGTGTGACTTATCAGAGACAGAGATGTGCTAGGCTTTTGAACAGGTATTAGGGATCTGCTCAGACGTGAAATAAAAATTCTACCTATATATGTTCCTTGAAAACTTTTAAAGTGTTCTCTCTGGTGATAATCATTACATCGTGTAAGTTGTTTGTAACTAGAGAAGTTAGAAGTTGTGTATAACTATTAAAGTTGTGTTAAACTATTCAGAACGATAGCAGTTGTGTTTAACTATTCATATTTATTGAAATTGTGTGTCACTATTCAGAGCCACTGGAGTTCTTTTTAACTATGCAAATTTAAAAACCATATTATTTTAATAAACCTGTCTCATTTTCTAATTCCTTTCGAAATAAATATTGCTTGTTAGCTTTGCTGATGTTTTAAAATCTTTACCATTGGTATTTGCGTATGTGTTAAGATAAGTATTATATATGTCTCTTCAAAATGTTTAAATTGTTCAGATGTTTAAATGTTGCGTTGCTCTCTACTCTTGGTTTTTCGGGAATATTTGTAAACAGTAATTACGTTTTATATTTCGAGTAACAGTTATAAGGTTTGTTCTGTTAATTTTTCACCCTTCAAACAACTTCAAGGTTCAATAAATAACCCCCTACACACAAATATATTGGTGTATCTATATTTGTAAATTATAAGAATATATTAAACTTCTCCTTACGGGGTAGGATAGCATGTATCCCAAGAATACGGGACAAGAATGAATATATATATATATATATAATATATATATATTATATATATATATATATATATATATATATATATATATATATATATAAGCCCTAATGGCCTTTCTTACAAGGGAGGTAGGAAATTTCTCATTCTTAAGAGGGAATCAAAAAAGGGGCCCCGTAAGCTAATGGTTAATTGTTTAAAAGAGCATCGCTATTATATCATGTTTTAGCTATTAGCTATTTCAGATATTATCGAAATCCCCATTCCCAAAAACATTTGTGGCTGATATATTTTCTGAAATTAACCTACAATTACAACAGCGTTATTCGGATCTTCATGGAAGTGCAATAGATATTTCCACGTTTCAAAATCGATTTGGCTCTACAATTCAGGAGCTTCCGTCAGATCTTCAGTTGGAAGTGATTGATCTGCAAAGTGATGATATGCTAAAAATGAGGTTTAAAGGAATGGATCTAACCCAATTCTATAAATATCTTACGGAAGATAAATATGGTTAATTAAAATCATATTCTCGGGGATTTATATCTGCGTTTGGGAGTACTCAATGTAAAAGGACATTTTCGAAATTGAAGTACGTAAAATCGCAATACAGATCATTATTAACAACCAACCATTTACAAACAACTTTAATTATAGAAAGTACAAATTTCGAACTCCAATATGATGAAATATTATCTCAGAAGAAACAATTGCATTCATCGCACTAATACAAAATTTAACCAGTTCTATAATACGTTTATTAATAAATGGAAAGATTTTATTCTTTATTTTTGTAAGTCTCCGCATGTGTATATAAATATTATTTTAAAATATCACTTCCTAATTAAAAAAAAGTAACCTTTTTGTTTTGCTGCCTTACTAGTAGAATTTCCCATGTAAATATCTTCGAGTCAGCTGGTCCACCTTGTCCAAAAAATTTTATGATCTGACCCTTACCAAAAGATGTTTGCCGAGCCCTGACTTAGAGGTTCAAAAAAGCTCACTCAAGTACTGCCACAAGTTTTCCTAATCTATATATATAAAACAGTTCAGTGACTGACTGTCTGACTGACAGATAACGCACAGACCAAACCGCTGGACCTAGAGGGCTGAAATTTTGCAATCAATGCCAATATATATATATATATATATATATATATATATATATATACAGTGTAGTGCCACCGAATTAGGGATACCAACCTAGTAATGAGTTGGGCCTCCTCTGGTCTTGATAACTGCTGCCACACGACGAGGCATAGATTCAACAAGTTTCTGGAAACGTTCCACGGGAATGCCTTGCCAAATATTGGCTAAAGCTGTCCATAATTCAATAAGGTTCTTTGGTGCTGTGTGATGGCCTTTCACGCCTTGTTCCAAAACATCCCAAAGATGCTAAATAGGATTTAAGTCTGAGCTTCTAGATGGCCAATTCATGACAGAGAAGTCAGAGGAATGCTCATCCAACCAGCCAGTAGCCAACCGGGACTTGTGAGAGGTACAGTTGTCTTGCTGGAAAACTCCATTACCGTGCGGATAACAGAACAGCATAAACGGATGGAGGTGATCACCCAGCAACTCTACGTACCGAATTGCATTGTGGGAGGTTGGTACACGCACCAAAGATCCCAAACTGTGCCACGAGAAAACACCCCCAGACCATGATTGAGCCCCCATGCCCTTGTACAGTTCCAGCCAGGCATGCAGGATCCATGACTTCATGAGCCTGACGCCATATTCTCAGCCTCCCGTCGGCGTTAAGTAGTCGGAATCGAGACTCATCACTCCATGCTACTCGTTTCCATTTCTCTACAATCCAGTCTCTGTACTCTCTTGCCCAGGCAAGACGTGCAGCCCGATGGCGAGTATAGAGCAATGGTACTCTCGTAGGTCGACTGCTCCCGAAACACATACGGTGAAGCGAGCGCTGCACAGTCCGTTTACTGACTGTACGACTGGCACCGTCATTAAACTGAGTGGTAATATGAGCTAATGTTTGGCTTCGCTGGCTACGTACAATACGCCTGAGCCGTCTCTCACCACGCACTGTCACGGCTAATTGTCCTTTGCAGTTTGCCCGATCGCTAGTTTTTTTTCCACAATCCATGTATTCTTGGTATACTCTTGACACTGTCGACCTTGAAAATCCTAGCTGTCTGACGATTTCGGAAATTGTATGGCCCATGCGTCGCGCACCTACGATTTGTCCGCGATCGAAGGCGTCTAAATCAGGCAGTTTACCCATACTGGCAATTCCAACAACTAATTCTGAACAACCACAGTACGCGCTATATATGCAGTTACCACAGCGCCCTCACTTGCGCATACATGATGCGCAGCGCTACACAATTTGCATAGGCTTTGCTATCCCTAATTCAGTGGTACTTCAGTGTATATGTGTGTGTGTAACAAGAAATCCCGTCCTTCTCTAAATTTACATTTACCGCGTATTCTAAATTATCTTGTTAATAAAGCACGACTCCTTTTCCAAAATTACAACCTAAAACTAAAGTATGTTATAATTTATATTAGACCTGCTGATCATTTAGCAGGCATGTGAACTATCTGAACTCAATAACATCCCCAGATATGAGTGTTCGACGTTATGAGATTCCGAATGTCAGTGTAATGTTCTTGAAGAGCCCTCGAACCACTCGGGAGTTATGCATTCTATAACGTCGAAACCACCTTTTACAAGAAATTTAGGGCCACTTATCCTGCGTCCAGGTCAATAGGTCGCAGCTCTAACAAGCGCGGGATCTAGCAATAAAGTAATCTCCGGGAAAACCGAAGTGGACACGTGAACTCCACGAACCAAAGTCTTCCAATTAAAAATTTAGTAGTTTAGGCCCTCTGGCGTCAATATCGCAAAACACCCATTTAATATTTGCCTGAACGGAAGACTCCTCTCTTCGTTTCTAACTCTCGTTGCTGTCGGACCTGCTGTCCACAGTCCGTTGGTTATATCGCTCTTGTCTTAACTTTGTCATGTAACCAGCTCTCCGGGCCCCGTCAGGGCAATTCCAGTGCCACTGCAGCCTTCGTAATGCTTCATAAGTAAATAAAAAGGATTTCCTGGATATCGTCTGAAATCGGTGTTCTTCTTCTCTGGCTCCATGTGTGTATTTATCTCCTAAATTTCGTAAGTGCTTCCCTGAATCAACACTACGCCCGACTGCATCTCTCCAAGTTGTACGCAGCAATTTACTGTATGATCAACACCCTCGTGCCGACTGCATCTCCGATAAGTTCTACGCATCAATTCCCTTGTGTTAATTTTCCGATTGCGATTATTATCACACACACATGTATATATATATATATATATATATATATATATATATATATATATGTATGTGTGTGTGTGTGTGTGTGTGTGTGTGTGTGTATGTGTGTGTGCGAGTGAGAGTGTGTGTATATATATATATATATATATATATATATATATATATATATATATATATATATATATATATATATATATATACAAATATATTTGGAATTAATTCCATACACTGATCGTTGTAGTTAATTTGAATGTACTCCGTAGCGAAGCATGGTTATTCAGTTATCATCTTAATGTATTCAAGAAATTATCAGCGTCACTATGCTCAGGTAAAGGAAAAAGTCACACGAAGTAGGCTATAAAATGTGGTGTCTGTCCTAAAAATGCTGATTTGTAATCATAGCTATCAGCGAAAAGAGTCGATATTTATAAAGCACTTTTTGAGACTAAGCCATTAATGCCACACATGCCAAATAAAAGCAATATTCTTTGACAAGTTTAAGAAGCTTTGCCCTTCTCTTTTTTGAATGATGGACGGAATAGCATGACAAAATCTCAAGGATCATTCATGTAGGGTGTGGCTGTTACGGTACAGGTCGGTAACCTGTAGCAAAATTCTGAATGGAGATACTGTACATTTTTCCCCCGGAAATCCTGCCGCATTAGACATTTGGTTTCAAAATTTTTCGCCAAGCAGAAGACTCGAGGCTGTTTATTGTAAATGCACGTGCTTAAGGCATCTGCCTATATTCGGAGCACTTTTTTCAAAATATATACACACAGCTGGCCATTAAAATTGCAATACCAGGAAGGAAAACAAATAACAAAACTTTACTTATTGTACTATACAACATGGTAGGAAGAAAAAAATGATTAAATTTTAGGCAGTTTGGGGTTATACAGGGTATGAAATTAGCACACACACCAGCCGCCTCTAGCAGCTAAAACGGCTCTAACCAACACCCCCTATATCCGATATAGGGGGTGTTGCTCTAACCCGGTTATGCATCGCGTCGAAGTGCTCTTCGATGACAGATACGGGCAAGTCATTCCATGTTAATTCAAGCCTATGCCACACTTCATCAATCGTAGTTACGCCAGATACCCTACAATGAATTCAACTCAATATATTTTAATTTTCTTTAAACTATATACTACTGTGGCGTTTACCTGTGTTCTGAAGTAAAAGTTTTAAAACATTTCCTAAAGTCACCGAAATATACCAAAAAAGTGGAAAACACTGATTTAAAAAAAATCTCTTTTTAAGTACAGGTACTTGCAGAATGATAAAAATTAACACACTTAGCTTAGTTTTTGGTTGAAAACATAGTTAGTAATATGTAGAACACTATTGCAAAATTGCGTTGAAATATATTGAATTTTTAAAAATTTTTTAGTTTTCTCGTTTACAAAAGTAAATGAAAAATTCTAGAAAATGCATTAAAAGATGGTACAGAGAGTGTTCCAACATTTTTGTAACGATTTTGGAAAAGAAATATATAGACAAAGATAATAATTTTGTTTTCTAATGTGTTCGATCTGATAGGCCTTTCTTAATTTATCATATTGCATCTTGATGTCCACGATAAAAGAGCTTTTCTTAAAATATCAAGGTTGATTTTGTTCCACCTCTTCACTTCAATCTTCCAGAGCCCATACAGCCGTTTGGGACGCCGCTTATAAAGAGCTTGTTATAAAATTCCAAGTGCACAGAAATCCATAGGAGACACGTTCAGGTACTTGGGTAGGATGCATTTAAATGAAATAGCCTCAATTCCGGTTTCATTTCTCATTTATATGTATAAAACAGTTCCGAAACTGAAGATAACGCACAGACCAAACTGCTGGACCTAAAGGGCTTAAATTTTGCATGGCGAATTTTCTTATAGTGTAGGGGTGCACAAAGACAGATTTTTGAAAAATTCTTCTTAGATATTTTTAAATAAAATTTTTAAGCTGTCTTTTTAATTTTTTAAAAGTTTACATTTAAAATAATAATTTGGAGGTTATAAAATTTATTTCACGAGAAAGACCATAAAAATTCCTTTAAAATGAAATCTTTTTCTAATCTTTACCTCCATTTTCTGATTTTTGGTGAATTTTTAAAGATAAATTTTTAGAATTTAATTTATTAAATGCTGATCACGTAGTTTCATTTCTTTTGTGATACTTAAAATGAATTTTGCGTCAAGTGCATAACAACGAAATATATTGACAAAAGAAATATTGAAATACGGTAAATGATAAAATTTAACCACTAGACTAATTAAGATGGAAGTTTTTTAAGATTTTAATTCAAATGAGTCTCTTTTATGGGTATTAAACATACAAATTAATAGCATACATTGACCGTTGTATTTAATTTGAATATTTTCTTCTACATTATTTTGTCTATAAAAATATCCGTTACGACTTTTTTATAAATATATTATTTTACATTAATTCTTTAATTTCATACATTGACCGTTGTATTTATTATAAGTAAATAAATAAATATTATATATATATATATATTGGCATTAATTGCATACATTGACCGTTGTATTTAATTTGAATGTACTCCGTAGTGAATTACGGGTATTCAGCTAGTATTTTATAAAGTTATAGCAGTAGATTTAGAAGTATGGCTAGTAACCTTATCCTGTCGGAACTTAACCTTTTAAACGCCGCACTATGATCGGAGATCAATCAGTGCTATTAATTCATAAAAATTACGTTTAGAGACAATTATAAGAACTATGGAAGAAAAAAATTCCGGAAAAAAAATTTTTATCCCTGATTTTCAGCATGTTCCCATTTGGGAACATTGGCGTGTAACGCTATACTTTTCAACATGTTTTCGGACGTAAAGCACTCGGTTTAAAACTTAGTTTCTTTACACAAAATTTAAATTGTTATAACTATAAACTTTTAATTTATTATAGAATTACACATTTTAAGCTTAAAAAATCTATAAACTATATTATAAATTTGTTTTTAAATGTACCTATAAAAGAAAATATAAATAAGAAAAATGAAAACACAGGTTTTTCTATACAAATTTTAAACAGTTCTATATAAAATTTTAAGGTTTATTATAAAAATGACACAAGTTAAATTTATATCATACATAAATTTAGCTATACAATTATTTATCAATACAATTACAAAAAAAATGTAGAAATGAAAAAATATGAAAGCAGATGCAATTATAGACTAAAATTACAGGAAATATTTCACACTAGTGTATAAAAACTAATAAGTATAAAAACTAAAATATAAGAAATAGAAAAACAACAATCTTACCGACCGTTTCACAAGATACTTTCTTTTTTTACATTTAAAAAAAATTTTGTTTACTGTCCGTGGTACTGGGGAAAACAGTTTACGTGCAATCTTTTTTCGCATTCATAGCACCCTTTTCTTGTGTTTTTCTGGCACACAACACAACGTCCCTGAGAAAAGTCTACAATATAATGTGCATCAGATTTTCTTAAAGATTTTGACTGATGCACACGAGGTCCAGGAATGGTATGAATTTTTGGTTTCATCCGTAGTAAATTTAAAGTTACTTCTCTCCGAAAATTGAGATGTGACAATACTTGTGCTGTGTTCTTGTGTGCATATGTGTGTAGAATCCATCCAGCAACAACAGCCATGTTCAAGGCATTGTTAAACAAATTCCAGTACCATTTTTTGCTGCGAAACTGGGGTCTGTAAGTCCCAAGAAGTCTATCTAATAAATCGACGCCTCCCATTCCTTCATTATACATCTTTATAAGATGTGGCTGAGGGATATCAGTTTTTTTCTTTTGAACTCGACAAAAGCGTTTTGCTTTGCTTAGAGGTTCATGGGATGAATAATTGGATGCTATAGTTACTACAGCACTGTCTTTCCAACGGCACATGTATACTTTGCCGTCACTTCGAAAATCAAACCCTCCCCTTTGCCATTTTGAAACTACCTTAGAAGATACTAGAGGGCATCTTCCTGTTCGATTTTCTCGAATCGTTCCAGTAGCTTTGAAGCCCTTATCGGATAAGTCACTCATGAGCTTATGTGAAGTAAAAAAATTATCAAAAAACACTTGGTGTTTTTCAGGGTTTCTAACATGGGATAAAAGTTCCCATACGACTCGTGATCCAAGTGGTGAATTTTCATTTTCAGAACTTCTTCCACTATATATATTCATTGCATAGGGATAACCACTTGCAGAACAAAGCATCCAAATTTTATAACCAAAACGTATTGGTTTACCCTTGATAAACATTTTGGCCGAATGATGACCATAATAAGGCACCATCGACTCATCAATACTCAGCTTATCGTGGAACACGCCAAACTGACGAAAATTTTTCTGAAGTTCTTCATAAATGGGAGAAATTTTTCCCATTTTATCGCCAGGAACCAACTTTGTATTATCCACAATATGAAAGTATTTTTTTAATTTTCTAAATCTGTTCCTTGGCATAACAGATGGCACAATTGGAACCATAAGATCGTCTTGTGTGCTCCAATATAAATCCTCGCCTGGTAAGCTATGGTACCCACTAAACAGCAGTAGTCCGAAAAACTGACCTATATCATTTTCATCCAAATCCAGTGTTTCACCTTTCTGTAAGGCATATAGTTCTGTCATTTTCGCCAAATGAATGAAATAGTCTATGGGTAAAAATTTATGAAAAATTTCAATTGGGGAAAGGGTAACAATCTCTGGGAAAACTTGACATATATCTTCAATGCCTGCATTTTCCACACTTTTCTTTTCAAAAGTTGTAGATTTATTCCAGCGATAGTCGGTGCTTTTCTGTGTACCCGATAATCGTTTTCTCTTAGATTTTGGCTGTTCTTTCGAAGTTGAAGGAACATCCGCATATCCTATGGAATCGTTATCCGAAATGTTCGCGAAAACTTCAACTTCTCCACAAACATCTGCAGGCATAACACATTCAAAAGTTTCCTCATTTATATCTTCTTCATCTGTGATGCATCCACTTTCTTCAGGGGGGAATTGGCATATATCAATAACATCTCCATCAGAGTCATCTGATAAAGTTTCCAGGTAATCTAAAGCCTCTTCAACAGTTAAAAATCGCTTTGGATTCGGCATGTCCGACCCAGAGAAGTATAGATTCCAAAATGCTGTGGCGGTGTATTTAGAAAGAGAAAAGAAAAAAACAATCACGAGGTTTCCCCATGAACGCTGTTCTTAAATGTCCTATTCCATGATAGGAGAAAAGAAAATATAAAAAGCAAAGTTTGCCGTGAAATAAACAAGAGTTTCACAGCTGCAGCCATAAACACTCTTTACCCCTTCCGCCCAAACCCCCCCCCTCCCCCCCGAGACGTGGGTGTGGGGAGACACAGGGGAACATGAAACAACAACTAGACACGTTTTCCATAGTGTATTGAACCACGTAATACTTTATTTGAAGTTTTAAACATTTTTTTCAACAGTTTCATTGAGATTTAAAAAACATGTACTTTTCTACTACTTTACACGCCAATGTTCCCTTTTGGGAACATTCAAATTTGGTTTCTTATATAAAGCGCATTTTTTCTCCGAATTTCGATATCTATTTTTTTATCATTAAAGTGAACCCTTATAAGAATAGTTTACGTTATTTTAAAAAATTTAGTTTATTTTTCTATTTTTGGAGAATTTTTAAGTAATGCCATGTCGAAAGTGCTAAAAAAGCTGTTTTTTGCGAATTTCTGTACACTACTGATTTTATTTTTGGAACATAATTCTTATGTCAAAAAATCAAGTATGTCTTTATTTGTAATGAGAAATTTTTACAAGACTGATATAATGAAACTTTTTTTTAAATTGAATTTTAAACTGTATGTTCCCATTTGGGAACATTGGCGTGTAAAAGGTTAATACAATGACGATTGTTTGGGCAAAGTGTTGGAATGTCTTTCTTGAAAACAGGTGTTAAAACATATTTCTGATAAGAATCCAAGTAAATTTTGACATTTTTCTACTTTCCTTATTTTAAGTTTTCCGCTACAAGAGAATCCAGCAATAAGCATAAAACTTTAGCAAAACTTTCCTTGTTTTCTCTGAAGAAACAATTTAGGCCTTTTTCTCCTCGTATCCGGTAGCAAATCGGTCTTTTTCTATTGCAATCAGATAAAGCCTCATCTATTGTAACTACATAGTTCAATTTTTCAGCTCCCAAGTGATATTCATACAAGAATCTGGACATAGTCTTACGCTGAGAAACATGTTATGCATTTTATCTTGAGCATAGTTTTTTTTTGTTTTTGTTTGTTTGTTTGTTTTGATAGGCCTTAACACCGGAAAGCCGGATGATGTAAAAATGATCCTTTTCAAATTTTGGATTTACATAACTTCCGTTCTATAAATATTAGCAATCTAGCTTTCTATGACTTTTTCTAAATAATTCATTTATTTAAAATTACGATGTATTTTAAAAGATTGATGAAAAAATGTAAATAACGATGTATTTTAAGATTTTTAATTCGGCAAAATCAATACATTCTTATACGTGCACTGTATTTTGTAATCGTTGAACTGCTATTACTTCACGTAATAAACAATCCATTACCATTATAAAAGCAGAAATCCTCATTCCTCGAGAGTCACAATATTAGCAAATTAATGACATTTTGCTACTACCGTCTTGCAGATTGCATTCATCTACACATATAAAACAGTTCCGTAACTGACTGACTGACATATAACGCACAGGTCAAACCGCTGGACCTAAAGGGCTTAAAATTTTGCATGGCGATTCTCCTTAATAGTGTAGGGGGGCACTAAGAAAGATTTTTGAAAAACTCCTCTTAGATTTTTCAAAATTAAATTTTTAAGCTGTTTTTGTAACATTCTTTAAAGTTTGCATTTAAAATAATAATTTGAGGGTTATAAAATTTATAACACGAGAAAGGTCATAAAAATTCCTTTAAAATGAAATCTTTTTCGAATCTTTACCTCCATTTTCTGATTTTTGGTGAATTTTTAAAGATAAATGTTTAGAATTTAATTTATTAAATGCTGATCACGTGGTTTCTTTTCTTTTTTTTTGTGATACTTTAAATTAATTTATCGTCATGTGCATAACAACAAAATAAATTGACAAAAAACATTTTGAAATATAGTAAAAGATAAAATTTAACCGCTAGACTAATTGAGATGGAAGTTTTTTAAGAATTTAATTCAAATTAGTAAGTTTTATGGATATTAAAAAGACAAATTCATTGCATACATTGACCGTTGTATTTAATTTCAATATTTTCTTCTATATTATTTTGTTTATTAAAATATACTTTACGATTTTTTATAAATATATATATATATAGGCATTAATTGCATACAATAACAGTTGTATTTAATTTGAATGTACTCCTTAGCGAAGTACGGATATTTAGCTAGTCATTTCATATACACTTGCAACGGAGAGCAGCTGCTAGTGATTACATGAGATGTTCGACGATACAGATGTAATCCGTCGACGCATCGTTATTAAATAATATATAAAATGAAACTACAATTAAATTCTGGTAATTCTGTAAGGTATTTAAAATAATTTTCTTAGCACCTTGAAAATATGATTCTAAATTGGACATTTTGATATCAAGACATGCATAAAAAGGAGTACGCGACAAATGGATGTTGTTTTCACAAAGATGCTCATGTTGCTTGTGAAACATCTCTTTGTTTACGATACTTTACGAATAGAATGAACTAGGGTTTGTGACATGGAATTCGACTTTGTAAATATATTTTATTATCTCATAGTCTTGATACAGCATTGATTCGGTTCCATGCACATTCTAGTGTATCTGTTTTATTATGTATGTCCTAAGATGTATGTGTGTTGGGTTCGCGCCTGTATTTTGTACCGGTTTCTGGAAGAAAGGAATGTACCTCCCGGAGGCAAATTCAGCTTATCGTAAAGAGAGTTTTTTTTTGTATAAGAATAAAAGCATGACTTGCCACCCCTTCTCTGCTGTAAAGGGGTCTAGCGTCCCCATAGCAACGGCCTAGCAACATCTTTTAGCCAATGAGAGCTGAAAGGTGTTTGTTCGAGGATAGCTGACCTCTGCTCGCCCCAGTTCAAAAAGAAGTAATAAGAAAACGTTTTTTAGTCAGTTGGAGTTTTAGCAGCGACAGATATAGGACCTCGTGGTGGTCCTATCGATCCAGATCCGCCATTTTTTTTTTGGCTTGCATCGCCGATTCCGTTGGTCGATTTATGAGAAACGAGATGCTTGGATTCCATACGAAGGTGGTGATAAGTTAATATTATTTTGTGTTATATTTATCAGGTGAGAGCACTGTGATATTATTTTATGTAATTTGAATTTTATGTGTTATAATAATCTTTTAATGTATAATATTAATTGATATGATTATCTCTGTAAAAGTTTGTAGTCAGTATAAATTAATGTAAGTAATATTAAGAGAAATTAAATGGTTACAATAGATATTAAATTTGAGTACGTGTTCTTCAGTTATTCTCAGACATGTGTCAGAGTGTATTACTCAAATTAATAATTTAGCAAAAAGAATAAATAATTAAATAATAAGCCACTATACAGAATATGCTAATTAGCATATGTTCTAACTTCACTTAATAGGGTTCAAAATGAGTTGCAGTAAGTTTAAAAGTCCAGGCGTTCTAGTGTAAAAATGAAAATAAAATTAGAAGTGATACAGAGAACTTTAAAAAGAGTTAAAATTTATAAGAGATATGCTTGGACGTATCTTTCGTCCTTCTTATGGGTAAAGCAATTTAGCAACAGCATGTTATTTAGGTTCGTTAGATTTTTAAATCAACATGACGAATTAGAATTCCAGGTAAGCTTCACTGAACTAAAAAAGCTGTATTGGGGGATAGAAATATTTCGCAAGTGCTTTTGAAGAACTCTAATAGACGGCTGGTTCTTGGATATGATCTAAAATCATGTAAATATTCCTTTTCGGGATTTATGCGGGCTGTTCGCAATTCATAAAAACCACTCGTCTAAGTGGCTATGAAGTGATTTCATACAAATATTTAAATTTTTATTGTTTAGAGGAATTTCAAAGACGTAATAAAACAAAGCTTTTATATAAGAAGATTGGTAATTTGGTCAAATCAATACGTTCTTATACGGACACTGCATTTTGTATTTATTGAACTGTTATTACTTCACGTAATAAAGAGTCCATTACCAATATAAAAGCAGAGAGCCTCATTCCTTCAGAGTAGTATTTTTAGCAAACTAATGACATGTAAACATTACCGTCTTTCAGATTGCATTCATTATTGCATATGCACTTGCAGCTGAAAGCAGCTGCTAGTGTTTACAAGAGACGTTCAGCGATACCAATTGAATTCGTCGAAGCGGCGTAATGAAATAACATATAAAATGAAACTAAAATTAAATTCTGGTAATTCTGTAAGGTGTTTAAAATAATTTTCTTAGCACTTTGAAAATATGCTTCTAAAATGGACGTTTTGAATAGGGATGCGACATCGATGTCGATATTTTCAAAACATCGCTGTTTCGATAAAAACATCGATAAAAACATCAATGTTCTAAAAATCGATTCATTGAAGCCGATTTTTTTTAACATCGACGCTTTGTGCTCGATGTTTTACGTTGTTCGATGGTTGTTTTTTAATGAAAAAGCACCATAATAAAAAAAATTAACCACCTAGCATATTTTTCACACTCAGTAAATGTAAACTTAAAAATTCTTTTAAAGGATTTTGCCGTATTCTCTATTGATATAAAACCAATTCTTTTGTCTTGTGTTACAGTCATGAACTTCAGAATTTTATTTTATTTTATTTTACAAAATTATTTAAGCCTCCTGGAAGTAAATTATTTTCCAACTTGTAAATTAATGACTTGATATTTACAATAATTTTTCACATTAAACCAAATTAAATTAGAAAACATTGCGGATTTTTCTTTAAGGCTTTGGTCCTATCAATTGTTTTTATAGCAATAATTTCTTCCTCCATTTCGTTTTAAAAGTAATAAAATGTATCATGGAAATTCTGTGATATGCGCTGACTCTAGTAACCAAGTTTTGGTCATTCGTGTCAACCCAATCAAAGAGTAACTTCAATTGACACCTCGGCCCCCTCCGCTTTCGCGTATCGGCCCATGAATCACTCAAGACCAGTCGCTACGTAGCAGTACCGGAATACGCAGTCGAGGATTAATTTCCCAAGTTCGGTGACATTTTTCATTGCTGTGGGGCTCGAGGATGCCGGACAAACAGTACAGATCTGTCTTCCACTCAATCAAAGAGTAAAATTAAATCAACGCCTCTACCCACGACTAACCGAAGTAACATTAATGTTAGAGGTGACTAAACCAGTTTAAAAAAAACGGATGTTCCAAAACATCGATGTTTAAAAATATCGATAGTTTTTCGGAGATGTTTTATTAGCATCGGTGTTTTAATATTGAATATCGATGTTTCAAAACATCGATGTTTTGTTGTCGATATCGCATCCCTAGTTTTTATATAAAGGCATGTATAAGAAAGAGTACACGACAAAAGGATGTTGTTTTCACAAGGAAGTTCATATTGCTTGTGAAACATCTCTTTGTTTTCGAAACTTTACGAATAGAATGACATATAATATCGGTTTTCTCATTAGATGTCTTTATATTAAATGCAATCTTAACTAGACCAAATTTAACACTAGAACGCCGGATGAGGTCAAAATGATACTTTTCAAATTTTGGATTTTCAAAACTTTCGTTCTATAAATGTTAGCAATCTAGCTTTTTACGTCTCACCTTAAATAAATCATTTATTTAAAATAACGATGTATTTTGCTTTTCTTTTGCTGTCTTAAAAACTGTAACCAAATTTATCTAGATCGCAGGGAAGGATCATAAAAACCCATTTCATATATTATGGGTAAATTAAAAATAATAATTTGGCGCGAATGTTCTAATCAGATATTAATAGTTATGTATAACCTCTACTACTGTTTATAGAGGTTATTAGAGTAGTTTGGGGAAAAGGAATATTCTAATTGAGGTCAAGCCCTCTGCATTTAGTCTAAAATGCATAGTTTTAACATAAATACTGTTACAACTTTAGGAATGAATTATAAAAGTATTTTGAAAGGAATTTTAACAAGCAACTATTTCAGCTTTGTTGAATCGCTCTATAGTTCGTTAAGCAAACATTCTGCTGAAATGAAGTTTTTTATAGAATTTAAAAAATGTGCGAAGCTGGCTTGTTGAATTTCTGCATCGCTATTACCACTACGCGATTTTCAAAATCTCCCCACTCCATTGCTAGGAATGCCATTGAAGTAAAGCATCATCGTCGAAAAATACGTAATTTTTGCTGGACACGGATGTAGAAACTAAGTATATGCTCAATGATTTTCACAGTGCCAGAAGACATCCCTAGTTTCGATGCAATGGATCTTTGAGTTGGCGAATTTTCTTTTAGGATCAGAGACTTCACTTTCTTGATATTTACCTGCGTTCGAACAGTCTTAGGATGAAGTTTATGGTCATGTTTTCATTTTTACTTTCAGTTCTACGTTTTTTCAATCTTTCAAATTTAATATATTATAAATACCTATTTTTGAAATGCCATAATCGCAATTTTTACACCGCTTTATATTTTGTTGATACGAATATTTCTCCCTGGAAAGTACAGTTACGTAAACCTTCGAGCCATCTATCAATTTTAGGAGCCATTTTCAAAATA
Source organism: Dolomedes plantarius (assembly GCA_907164885.2). Lineage (NCBI taxonomy): Eukaryota > Metazoa > Arthropoda > Arachnida > Araneae > Dolomedidae > Dolomedes > Dolomedes plantarius. Next base: position 187,023,895 of record OU015490.1, read on the forward strand.
AATCTTTTATTTTACATTCCAATCAAAGCAATACGATTATTCAGATACGATTATAGCAGACGATTATGCTGAAGTTGCCAAATATTTATCTCAAAATGCAAACTCCAAAAAAAAATTACAAAATCGTTTCCATAAAGTGCGAACGACCTTCTGTATAAATACTGTTACAACTTTTGGAATGAATTATGAAGTATTTTTCAGGAAATTTTAACAAGCAACTGCTCCAGCTTTGTTGAATCGCTCTGTAGTTCGTTAAACAAACATTCTGCTCATATTAAGTTTTTTTCAGAGTTTAAAAAATCTCTGCTGAATTTACGCAGCGCTATTACCACTTCACGATTTTCAAAATATCTCCATTCCATTGCTCAGAATGCCATGAAAGTAAAGCGTCGTCATCGTACAAATACGGAATTTTGGCTGGCCTCGGATGCAGAAACTAAGTATATAAGTACTCATTTATTTTACATATTTAAGGAAAATAGAACTGCGTCCAGCTAAACCAGAGATTCCCAACGGGGTCCAGGTGGATCCCTTTGGGTTCGATGGAAGTTGTAAAAGGGTCTATAGTATTCCAGGGATCTATTGGGGGTCGATGATAAATTTTTCTGTTCTAAAATTTAATTTAAATTTTTAGGAATGCAATTATTAGATAATAATATCCATTTGAATATGTATAAAGACAGGTTTGTAGAGGGCGGAATGATCCACCCATCTAGAGTCGAATGTCATGACGCTTTTGTATATGTGTCAAATGAAATTATATTATAATTATATATGTCAGTAAAATTGTTTATTAAAATATATATTTATATTCGGTATGTTAGTTATTGTGACTATACGATGATAAGAAATTTCAGGCCAAACATTAAAAAAATTGTATCAATGCATTAAACAGAACCCCCACATTAATTGAAATCGAACTTTTGTGGAATTACAATCTGTGTTTCTGAAATCTTGTTTATATTTGTGAAATTAAAAATTAAAATAGTACAAAAATAACAAAACATAAACCTAATGAACCACTTTTTCAAAATGTTTGTTCATATTCTTAGTCAAATTGTCATCTTTATGTGTTTTATGTGCAATTATTAGTATTATAATTATGTTGTATGCTGCATATTATAGAGAAAAATGTGAGGGGGGTCGATGAAGAAAACTATTCTTTTAAAAGGGATTTATGTAGGAAAAAGGTTGGGAACCCTGAGATTAACAATCCCTAAGAGAGTATGTAGGTAGTTGACTCGTGGAACCATAGAAAGGTATAAACATAACTACTACCAATTTCTTTACTTTACTTTCTCTGTCAACAGATCTAAAAATGATCAAAACCCTTGCCAGTAGGATAAATCGGCCATGGAAGGAAATCCCCCAAGAAAAAAAAATTGCAAAATTTTCACATTATCTTTCAATTTTTTCAAAAATGATCAAGATATTACATTGAAAGTGTATCAAGGTAAAAAGACCATGAACGTTCTTTTGCTGAGTTCTCTTCAGGAAAATGTTACTGTTTCCGATAATACGAAAAAAAACCCCAGAAAAATTCCAGAAAAAGCAGAGTACTACAAAAACATAAAATACAGCGTTGATGTTTTAGAAAACCTGGCTCGAATGTACAATTCTAAATCAAGTCCACGAAGATGGCCTGTCCTCCTAATCTTCAACATTTTGGATTTAGTTGCTATAAATGCTTGGAATATTTAACAAAATGTTACAAGAATTAAAATTAGTAGAAGATTTACCTACCCTGTATTTAGGAGATAAAATATGCCAACTTTGTTCAAGATGTAAACCTAAATGGTACTAATTCTCAGTAAAATTGCAATGTTGGTAACTGTCAGAGAAATAAACCTTAAATATTTGGCAGAAATGTAGAGAGCCCGTTTGCGGCAAAGTTTGGGACAAAAAGTGTTTACTTGCGGGAAGTGCATAACAGAATTATATTGGTGTTAATATTAATTTAAATTAATTTAAATTTAAATTAGTTTAATTTATATTTGTAAAGGTTTGAAAAATAAATATTCTTAATTAAAAATGCAATTGCTGAATATATTACCTTAATTTGAACTAGGGATCCGAATCAGTTGCAGTAAGTTTAAAAGTCCATGCGTTCTAATGTTAAAATGAAAATAAAATTAGACGTGATACAAAGAACATTGAAAGAGTTAAAATTTATAACAGATGCTTGGACGCCATGATATAGAGAACTTTAAAAGAGTTAAAATTTATAACAGATATTCTTGTACACTGTGATACAGAGAACTTTAAAAGAGTTAAAATTTATAACAGATATGCCTGGACGCCGTGCTACAGAGACCTTTCAAAGAGCTAAAATTTATAACAGATATTCTTGGACACTGTGATACAAAGAACTTTAAAAGTGTTAAAATTTATAACAGATATGTTTGGACGCCGTGAAATAGAGAACTTTAAAATAGTTAAAATTTATAACAGATATGCTTGGGCGCCGTGATACAGAGAACTTTAAAAGAGTTAAAATTTATAACAGATATGTTTGGACGCCGTGATATAGAGAACTTTAGAAGAGTTAAAATTTATAACAGATATGTTTGGACGCCGTGATACAGAGAACTTTAAAAGAGTTAAAATTTATAACAGATATGCTTGGGCGTCGTGATACAGAGAACTTTGAAAGAGTTAAAATTTATAACAGATATGCTTGGACGCAGGTTTCGTGCTTGTTATGAGTAAAACAATTTAGCGACAGCATGTTTTTTTAGATTCTTTAGATCCTTAAACCCACCCGACGAATAAGAATTCCCAGCTAGTATCACTGGACTAAAAAAGTTACATTCGGGGATAGAAATATTTCACAAGTGCTTTTGAAGCATCCGAATTTAGTGATGGCAGGTTCTTGGATATGATCTAAAATCATATAAATATTTGTTTTGGGAATTTATGCAGACTGTTCGCAGTGGATAAAAACCACTTGTCTAAGTGGCTATCAAGTGATATAATAATTTTTTATTGTTTAGATAAATTTCAAAGACGTAATAAAGCTTTTATTAAAGAAGATTGTTAATTTTGGTCGCTATATGTAGTAGATATGATGGGCAAATCAATACATTCTTATACGCACACTGTATGTTGTATTTGTTGAACTGTTATTACTTCGCGTAATAAAGAATCCATTTCCAATATAAAAGCAGAGAGCCTCATTCCTTACGAGTCATAATTTTAGCAAATTAATGAGATCTTATCTTTGCCGAGTTCCATTGCATTCATTATTTCAAATACACTTGCAGCGGAAAGCTGCTGCCAGCGTTAACATGAGACGTCCGACGATATTAGCAGTAGTACGCAGTAGTGACGTTCAAGCAATGTAAAATAATATATAGATGAAACTAAAATTAAAATTCTGGTAATTCTGTAAGGTATTTAAAATAATTTTCTCAGCACCTTGAAAATATACTTCTAAATTGGACGTTTTCACATCAAGACATGAAGGAGTACACGAAAAAAGGATATAATTTTCACAAAGAAGTTCGTGTTCCTTGTGAAACATCTCTTTGTTTACGAAACTTGGAATAAAATAAAATATAAAATCGGTTTTATCATTGAATGTCTTTATATTAAATATACTCTCCAGTTGATAGCATTTAAATTCTATCAGCTGGAGTTATCGAAACCCATATTATATTTCATTCTACTCGTAAAGTTTCGTAAATAAAGAGAGAATCCCACTAGTTCTGAAGTAGATTTTTCATCGTTCAGACTACAGGTTAATTTTATCCATTCTGCATATATTAATATGCGTAACCGCTGCTTCATCAAATGGAAGCTTCGGATATTCAAATTTCTATTAAATCGAAAAACTGATATTAATTTATTGGGTCCGGACGAAAGACGGACAGTTATTAAGCACTTCTGTCGAAGAACATGATCTCGCCGATGCTGGTTAGATTAGCTAAATTATTACTATAAGAAAATGGAAAAACTTTGATTTTTAATATACTACCTCCTAAAATTGTGAGGCTTATGGAATTTGGTTAGAATTTAATTTTGATTTTGGGAGTGTCTAAAATTTAGACAACGCATTCGCTATATGTAGTAGATATGATGGGGCAATAAATCCGATGAAGCCGAAATGGCGATGCCTTTTGGGCTATCTATAAAATATAGAAATGCCTCATAATGTACATGATCAGTCATTAATATTTATTCAAAATTAATTTAGAACGTTTTGGAACTATAACATACAATATTTGAAAAAATTACAACTATACGCGTAAAAATTATGAATATTTTTTCATAGATTCTGTAATACAAATGAGTGATATTTATGTCTGGAGAGTATGCACACACACACACACACACATATATATATATATATATATATATGTATGTATGTATATATATATGTATAATGTATGTGTATGTATATATAAATATGTATATATATATATAAATATATATATATATATATCTATATATATATACACACACATATATATATATATATATATATATGTATGTATATATATATATATATATATATATATGTATAATGTAAGTGTATGTATATATAAATATGTATATATATATATATATATATATATATATATATATATATATATATATATATATATATATATATATATATATATATATATATACATATATATATATATATATACATATATATATATATATATATATATATATATATATATAAATATATATATATATATATATATATATATATATATATATATATATATATATATATATATATATAAATATATATATATATATATACATATATATATATATATATATATATATATATATATATATATATATATATATATATATATATATATATATATATATATATATATATGATATAAGGAAATATCATTCTTTGTCAGCAAGTACCTTCTTTTAAACGTACTTGGCGGGTTTCCAGCTCTCAGTAAAGCATAAAAAGGGAACAATAAGCTACTTTCCATATTTCTGCGGGGTATAAGATATGGAGGATAAAATTGTCAGGGACTTCCTTTTGCGTAGATACTTAGCCAAGTCATTATTGAAATAGCTTTTTAACTTTATTTAGCGTGCTAATATTTTTTCCATAAATAATATTGAGAGAAATATTTTCCTGAATTTATGGCTTTCATCCAAATCTCCCTATTGTAATAGACCGAAAGCATTTAAAAAACAATATTCGGAGGGTTTTCCTTCTTATACGTGTTAGAAAACTCCATTCAGTATATTATCTGTTTTTTACTTGATTAACATGCTAAAGAAATGTTTTCATTGTTATTGCTATGTAACTAATAACATTATATTCCCTATTGCACATATAAGTATAAAATATATATATATATATATATATATATATATATATATATATATATGTACATATATATATGTATATATATATGTATATATATATGTATATATATATATATGTATATACACTCATGGACAAAAAAATTAGCGCACCAAGAAATAAATGCGAGATTGTAACGAAACTTGCAATGAAGGTACATGTCGGGGAGATATGCAAATGATTAGAAATGCAGCGTGATTGCGCATTACGTATAGCCGGTAGAGGGCGTTGAACATCGTACTCTGTGGAGTATAAAACAGGTAACCAAAGCTTGTTTGAGTGTGCTGAATCATTTACAAAGGAAGAGCTGAGATAGTCATGCCATTACGCAGTGTTCGAAGACTATATAAGCAGTTGTCGCAGTTTGAGAGGGGGAGAATCGTCGGGATGATGGAAGCTGGGTGGTCAGCTTTCATCGACGAGCTAGGCGAGTAGCTCGTCAATTAGGCCGCTCTGATTGTGTTGTGAGGAGGTGTTGGGACCAGTGGACCGGAGAGATGTCATGTACACGAAGACCCGGCTCAGGACGTCCTCGACAGACCAGTCGTCGAGAAGACCGCCACATCGTAAGAAATGCACGCGTACAGCCAACTGCTTCATCGGCCGCCATCCAGGCACAGGTAGCACCTTCACTAGGGGCCTCTGTGTCTTCTCGAACCATACGAAGGCGCCTGGCTGAAGGACAGTTGGTATCGCGGCGCCCATTACGTGTGTTGCCCTTGACGCCCACCCATCGACGCCTCCGTTTGAAGTTTTGCCGCGCACGAGGAAACTGGGCTGCAGCGGAATGGAACCAGGTCGTCTTTAGCGACGAATCCAGATTCAATCTCGGCAGTGATGACAATCGTGTTCGTGTGTGGAGAGCCCGTGGTGAACGCTTCAATCCTGCCTTTGCTGTACAGCGACACATCGCTCCCACAGCTGGTGTGATGGTATGGGGTGCCATTGCCTACAATAGACGGTCACCCCTAGTATTGTTCCGTTGCACCATGACAGCCCAGCGGTATGTTCATGAAATCCTGCAACCACATGTGTTGCCACTCATGCAACGGCTCCCAGGAGCCATTTTTCAACAAGACAATGCTCGGCCTCATGCGGCAAGGGTGTCACAAGACTGTCTCCGCACTGTTACTGCCCTTCCTTGGCCTGCCCGATCCCCAGAGTTGTCTCCAATCGAGCATATCTGGGATCATTTGGGACGACGAGTTGGGCATCCCACGAGTTTGAACGAACTAGAGGCAAGGTTACAGCAAATATGGAGCGAAATGTCTCAAGACATCATACAGAACTTGTATGACTCAATGCCCGATCGTATCGCATCGTGCATTCGCGCTAGAGGGGGTCCAACGGAGTATTAACTCCTCCGTTCTGTTGCCTTTTTCTCTGAAATAAATTATCCTTTTTCTTTGATTTTCTTATCATTTACTTATATTAAAGTAGTCATTACGTATGTAAAATTTCGTTTCATTTTGACGACTCTTTCTTGGTGCGCTAATTTTTTTGTCCATAAGTGTATATATATATAAATATATATATATATATATATATATATGTATATATATAGATGTATATATATAGATGTGTATATATATATGTGTATATCTTATATATATATTTCTTCTGTCCGTGTGTATGTAACTGAACTCCTCCTAAACGACTGGACTGATTTTTATGAAATTTTGTGTGTGCAATTTAGTTGATTCGAGAATGGTTTAGATTCACAATTTGATCCGATAGATTATGTTTTTATATTTTTAATTAATTAATAAAAAACCAACAATTTATAAGGGGGTGCGTCCGGTAAATGGAAGTTTTTACAGTTTGTGAAATCACCCCTCTAGATAATGGCGTCCACGTTAGGTTTAGTTAGCAAACAGCGAGCGAAAAAATAAAAATAAATAAAATCAAAAAGTTTCAAGTCATGTATTAAACCAGAATAATAAATAAAAATAATAATCTTTCAAGTCAGATTTTATACTCTAAAATAGATCAGATCCAACGGCAAATTGATACTCTCGACACGCGATGGAAAATTCGAATCAACCACGTTAAGTGACACGAGATCTTTTTTAATCGCTACTGCAATTCTCCTCGCCTATATCTTTGTGTCTATTGAAGAGCTAAAGACTAAGCTTCTATCCTGCTAACTTATTTCTGACTAAAAACTCCTCTAACATGTATAATCACCAGCCCACAACAACTTTCCAATAGCGAATATGTTTCACTTTACCCAGTAGAACACCGTGTCATCGTGGCGCGTTCGGAAGGTCGCCAATTTGGAAAGTACCATGCTCTCGACCCGGATTCGAATCCAGAGTTGTGCAAATTTTGCTAGACCTGTTATTTCGGCTTTTTTTTTAAGGCTTTTATATTTTGAGCTTTTATTTTATTATTTTTTTAATTATTTAATTATTATTTTATTTTATTTTATTATTTTTTTATTTTAATTTTTTTAAATTATTATTTTTATTTATTTTTATTTTTTTCAGCTTTTTTATGATGAAATACCGAATATAGCTGAAATCTGAGGAGTTTATTATACATTTATACATTTTTAATTGGGTTTTCATATTATTAATATGTATAACATTTCGTATGCTTTTTTTTATGTTATTTATACTGTGTTAATTTTTAAATTGATTTTGGTTAACAAACATTCTTAAAATTCCGGGCATCGCCGGGTACTTCAGCTAGAATTACAACGTTTGAACAGGACAACGTCTGTCGGGTCCGCTAGTATATATATATATATATATATATATATATATATATATATATATATGTCATTGAAAGAAGTATTTATCATTTCCTATCTTATTTAAGCTGATTTCCTAACTTAATTTGTTAGATAATTTACTAATTTTATCACCCCTTTTAAAATTTACGTAATTTTTATATTTACCCTCAGACGATCGCTGAGCTGAAAATTACCCTTGAGTAAATCAACTGTTTTCAGTTTTAAGAATACAGACTGTTTGCCATATAATACCAAGTATATATTAGGTATTTGCTGTCCTAATGACAATTATGATCACTGGAAGGGGCCACTTCGAGAACACGGGATATGATGTGATGTATAATTACGTTTTAATATTTACACTTCTACAGGCAGAACGTAAGGATCCATTTTTGGGTAGACCTCATCGCGCCCCCACAATGACTTAATACATTTGTTTTTTTATACGAAACTGTGTATACTGTTGAAGTTTGACCATATGTGGCGCCATGACTATAATTTTATAATGTATTGAAGTTTGACCACATGTGGCGCCATGACTATAATTTCATAATGTGTTATGGTCCCGCATCTACCATTTTCCCGAATTTA
>OU015490.1:187037575-187152575 GCA_907164885.2 Dolomedes plantarius
TTTTGACTCTCTTATATAATACATGCAATCTTGTTTTGAATTTAGAGACAAAATTTAATATCTGTCTAGTTATCAAATCACACTCTGTTTTTCAATTTAGATATTTCTTATTGGGCTTGCTTATTATTTCATGACGTCACATTCCTCCCCATTTCTAGACGGTGGATGTACTTGATGAATTGAATGTGGATGAATTGACGGTGGATGTACTCGATATAATGAAATTGGGATATTAAACGGTTATAAGGAGGTTTCTGACATGGTGGCTCTGAACAGCATTTCTAAGCGGAAGTGTATTAACTATTCACCGGGTGCGCCGTGTATAAAGTGCAACATTTTCGTTATATTGAATGGTTTGTTTTTACATGTAAGGTTTGAATGTTCTATTAGTTCAGTTTCTATTTATAGCTCCACCCTTTCTAATGCAGGTCTGATTTTCAGACCCGTGTATTCCTTTCCATTCATTTCTTAGTTGTGATTTAGCCGTGGTAAACCAGTCATTATACTGGATAACAGTACTACAAAAGCAGGACTTGATGTACTCGATCAAATGTGCAGCTATTACAGGGTATCCCGCATATCATGAAGATGGACAATCTCTTTGTGTTTTAGGTTTTTGGACATAATAGGAATTAATTCGCAAGTTGTCCTTAGATCCAACAAACCAGACAATTTTGAAATAAAGCGATTGTATCTGCATTCTTTGGCCTTAAATTATAAATATATATAAATATTATCAAAATTTTATATCTTGTCATAAAACTCAGAATGATTATTTTCAATTTCAAAAGAAAAAGTTTATTATAGAAGGAATAATCAAAGTTGAAAGAGACTTTGCACTTTGTGCCACGCGCGCCTGCTTGTGTTCCAAAAATTGGCGCGCCCGCTGAAGGGTTAAATTATAGAATATCCCTAAAATGACATCACAGTGAAATGCTTCAGCTAACGTTTAAAAAACGCATGTTTTTTCTCAGTCACAAACACTGTTTTGCTTCGTCCTTGGCAATAATTTATTTTCCACCAAGCGCTTACACTAGTGCAAATTCCGATGAAACTACTGTATATTGATTAAAGCTAACAGCGTTCATATTGACAAAGAATCTCTTATCCCCCTAAATTACATGAGTTCAGACTGCTGTGTACTAACCCTATTGGATTCGCTCACCTCACTGTTAACCTATGGAGAAAACATGTCCAAGGATTGACCGACTTGGATTTTAGGATTTAAAAAAAATTGTACTCTGTGATTAAGAAAGAAATTTTACACCTTGGGATATTTTTCGTTTTTTATTAAATGCAGATATATTTTTTAATTTAAATTATTTAGGGGAAAAAAATCCAGTATAGCGTGTTTTAAACTCTCACAATTACTTTAATGGACGAAATTAATAAAGTAAATCCCGTTGCAAGATGCAGAAAAATTCAGGCTATCTGAAGATACCATTTTAATTCAACTATCAGCATTTATGTAGCTGTAAATACTCGACAAATTTTTTCCATTGGTCAACATTGAGGTGAGCGAATCTAATAGAGTTAGTACACAGCAGCCTTAACTTTCTACGTCTCATATCAAATACTGTTAGCAATATAAAAGCGGGCAGTATATAAAAAAAGAATGTACTCACTCCTTGTTCTTTTATACGTCTTCATGACAATATCCTTGAGGGTGGTGTTGTCTTTCGTGAGGTAGTCTCCAGGCAGAATGAACGTTTCGACGATGTCTATATCGTACAGAATTGCGAGATGGGAAAGCGCATCGGCTGTTTGCATGTGAGAGTGTTTATCAGACACAAGCAGCATTAGACGATTCCAGTTGAAGTGCTTGAGTAAGGAAATGATGGACTTGGACACTTTAGAGCTTGGTGGCAGCGTCCGGGCAAACGTAGAAAAAATGGTCTTGTCGGATACGGCTCGGTCGACGCATTTCTGGAACGGCAGAAAAATAATTGATTGAACTCACAAGTTTTCGATGAAATGAGAATGAAAAATTAGAGTGAAAAGTTTATTTAAAAATTGAACCTAGCATTAAGACGTTCATAATATTGAAACTTTCACTGGTCAAACGTACTCAAATAAATTATGCTTTTTTCTTTCTTTTTTTTTTTTGCTAATGTCCTTGGGGGCTGAGGACATTACACCCCAGTCCGGTGTACATACGAATACAAAGAAATAGAAGCACACAAATCACAGACGAATTTTTTCTATTAAGAAACGATGACACCGGCGATGGACGATGGGTTGCAGCTCCCCTTTCTAGACGAAGCTCCTTTTGCAGACGGAAGACTGACCGGTCCCCCAGAATACAACCAAGTATTATGCGGGAATCGAACCCGCGCCCCCGGTGTGGCAGACTGATGCCTTAACCATTTAGCCACTGGGCGACATAATGCTTTTGTTTATGTAGTATTGCTCTTGTTGCTTATGCCCATTGGCCTGAAATGTATTCCAGATCAGGTCCATATAGGCTTGCGGACTGACAAGTGCTTTATAATGGCACCACAAGGGTCGGAGTCCGACTTAGCCAAGTGCCACCTCAATTTTGACCGAGCACCCCCAGGGATGACATCTGGGGGGATCGTACCTTCCCCATCCACTGACCTCAAAGAAGGACTTTCCGGTCTACAGATTTAACGTTCCTATATCCGGCCTAGACACGAAGCTATTTAACGGCGCTTGTCGGGATTCGATTCGAGCACCCTCAGTACCGAAAGCCAACACACTACCGCTAGGCTACCTCTGGCCCTTATTTAGTATATTATGGGATATGTATATTTATGGAGGAACCGGAGATTAAAAAGAAAATTCTTTCAAGATTTCCGTTTAATCTTTGAGAGATAGATTGAATGGGGTATTACCTATAAAATGGAATTTTACCTACTAGTGTTGATGTATTAGTGGTACCTATTGGTGCTACCTATTACTCATTAGTGTTGTGTTCATTAGAAGGCTCCCTAATAAGCAAAATTAGTTATTGTAAAAACAATTTTCATTTGAAATTAATTGTCATAGAAATATGGACCCGTGCACCCTCAATACCGAAAGCCAACACGCTAACGCTAGGCTACCCTTGGCCCTTATTTAGTATATTTATGGAAGAACCGAAGATGAGAAAGAAAATTCTTTCAAGGTTTCCGTTTAATCTTTGAGAGATAGATTGAATGGGATATTACTTATAAAGAGGGATTTTACCTACTAGTGGTAACGTATTAGTGTTGCCTATTAATGGCACCTATTACTTATTAGTGCTTACTTAGAAGCCTCCCTAATAAGGAAAATTGGTTATTGTAAAAACAATTTGCAGTTGCAATTAATTGTCATACAAATCTGATTAATTGTTGCATTCATGTAATCAGACTCATCAAAAATATTTTTCTTTTCAAAATTTATCCTGAAGTAGATCGTAAAATTTCCCTGATTTTTAATATTTATTCTGAAGGTGTTGTTATATCAATTCGCAGAAGCATAAAAGGAAAATTTTGTGACAAATTTGAGACAAAAGAATGAATGAAGGATTCGAAACTAGAATCATTCAAATAACTGCAGTCGACTTCCTGAAAGACAGCTTTTGAAATAGTTTTGAAATATGATTCTCGATTTGAAAGTTAAAATATTTATTTGAAATTGAATCTGGATGCCAGGATATTTCAATCCATTTTCCTGTGAGGATCCATTAATAAAATATTACTACCAGAAAATGCAGAAAATGGTGAGCTGTTTAAGGCGGAAAAAAAAAAAAACGCTTGTACCTGGCTTCGAAAATTTAAAATGCAAAGGACACTATCTGCCATCAAAGAATGAAACTGAATGTGCGCATTCCAAATATCCTGAAAGGGACATACCTTAAAGTATAATGTCCATCCAAAAAGAAATTCGTAGAACATCTGTCGTAAAGAGCTCAAAAGTTTCTGTATTTTAATTTGTAAAGTGAAATTTACAGTCAGACGTTATGAAGATTTCAAATATTCAAACCCGTGAAAGACTGACAAGAAAATATCTTATATTTTACTCTAGACATCTGCTGCTATGTTATATGACTACAAGCAGTAAAAAGGTATTTTTAAACTAAAGCACGGAATCCTGAATTTTTCTTTGTAAAATTTTAAAAGAGAGACGTTAGCCTATCCCTAGGTTAAAAGGAAATGTCATAGAACCCTGTTTTTACTCGTTTTAAAATTAAAATAGCTGAAAACCCTCACTTCGCTAAGGAGTACATTCAAATTAAATACAACGGACAATGTATGCAATTAATTCCAATATATATATATATATATATATATATATATATATATATAATAAATACGACAATGAATGTATACAATTGATGTAAAAAAAATATTTATAAAAACTCGTAAGGGATATTTTTATAGACAAAATAATGTAGAAGAAAATATTCAAATTAAATGTAGTAGAACATACTAAAGAATATAGTACAGTTAATATAGTACAGTTTGAGGAACATAACATCTTTTACTGTATTTTAATATTTTGTTGGATAGTGTCCAATCGTCTGCCGCATTAGCAAGAAAAAAATTTTTTTTTGTCTATTTAGTTGTTATGCACATGACGATAAATTTATTTTAAGTACCAGAAAAAGAAATCACGTGATCAGAATTTAATAAATTTAATTCTAAAAATTCAGCTTTAAAAATTCACCGTAAATCCGAAAATAGAGGTAAAAGTTCGAAAAATATCTCATAGAAATTTTTATGATCTTTCCGTGATATAAATTTTATAACCCTCGGATTATAAAATGCTATTATTTTAAATGCAAACTTAAAAAAAGTCCCTAAAACAGCTTAAAAATTTAATTAAAAAAAATCTAAGAAGAATTTTTCAAAATCTTTCTTAGTGCACTTCTACACCATAAGAAGAATGCCATGCAAAATTTCAGCCCTTTAGGTTCCCCTTTAGGTTCCCCTTTAGGTTTCAGCCCTTTAGGTCAGCCCTTTAGGCAAAATTTCAGCCCCAGAGGTATATATATATATATATATATATATATATGTAATAGCACGGGCGCGGGCCGACGAATGAAGGACCGAGTGGCATAGTTTTGATTATGGTTCATCTTGCTTCATCTAATTTAGGGTAAAATGGATGACTTGTCGCCCGGCCGTGCATCACAAATGTTTAAATCCATTCCCGCTTCATCTCAACCCTCGGACACAAATCATAACACAACTTTATCGAACTACATTTTTATTGAGATCACCGACCGCTCCGCCGATATGAATGCAGCAAGAGAAAGTACAGGAATCCGTTCTAATTCTGGACGTCAAGATTTATATAAACTTCAGTCCATCACGTGATTAAAGGGTGTGTCTTAATAGTTGATTGGTTTAAAGTTGTTGTTGATGTGCAGAACTGATTTAAATTTGTACTGACGCCGCGCCGTGTCCCTTTACTTAAAAAAGACAGCCATCTTGAATGATTTTGCCGAAGGCTGTAATAATGGAATTTAACACGAAGGCCCAAAGGGAATTAAATAACTTAAGGGATTAAAAAAGGGTATGTAATTTTGAATAGTAAAGTGAGGAATTAATAGTTTTTAAATGTTAAGGGTGTTGAATTAAGAAATTACTAGTTTTTTAATATTATATATATATATATTTTAACGAGAGCAATATGAAATTATTCACGAAAGCTTTTTTTTTCCTAATGCGGAGGCACTTGCCATGAGACATTCGCCGTCTCTAAACGTCTGTTATTCACCTCGAAGTTTTGCTGGTTGCTTTATTATAGGATCCCAATTTAAGCGAGGTAGCATTGCTCCCTATGAGGGGACAACACGGTAACGACCAAACCTTATTCGGGATTTGAACCCTAGCCCACTTCGTGAAAGCTCATGATGCTAAGCACTACACCATGTGGGCGGCTTATCGTTGGGAAACAAATTGGACAAAGGAAACAAATTGGACTGTATCCTTTCGCATAAGTATTGACGGTGTATAGAAAGCTGGTGAGTAGGCAGATTACAGTAGCAATTACTTGCTGGTTAAGGGTGTTATGTAATAATCCTATTGGATTAACCTCAATGTTAACTTATGGAGAAAATGTGTCCTTGGATTGAAAGATTTTTAAAAAAACTGTACTCCGTAATAGAGAAAGAAATTTTACACCTTGGAACATTTTACTTTTTTTTAAAAATAGACCAAATAATAGCTTAAAATTTAAATTATTCGGGTAAAATATCTGGTATAGTGTGTTTTAAATGCTCCTAAACTACTTTGGTGGACGCAGTCTATAAAATTAATCTTGTTGCAAGGTGCAGAAAAATTCAAGCTATCTGAAAATACCATTTTTATTGGATTATCAGCATTTATGTAGAACGATTTTGTAATTTATTTTTGTCGATTGCATTTTAAGATGAAAATTCGGCAAACTTTCGATTATTCATATGCTACTGTTTTGTTTTGATTGTAATGTAAAATAAAAGATTTATTTAGAAAATGGTCCTAAAATTGACAGATAGCTCGAACGCCACGTAACTGCACTTTCCGAGGAGAAATATTCGTCTCAACAACTTATAAAGCGGTGTAAAAATCGCGGTTATGGCATTTCAAATAAAGGTATTTATAATACATTAAATTTGAATGGAAAAAAATGTCTAACTGAAAGTAAAAATGAAAACATGACCTCGAAACCTCAGCCTAAGATTGTTCGAACGCAGGTAAATATCAAGAAAGTAATGTCTCTGATTCTAAAAGAAAATCCGCCGACTCAAAGATCATTTGCATCGAAGCTAGGAATGTCTTCCGGCACTGTAAGTAAAATCATTCATAAAGATTTGAAGTTAAAAAAGATGTTTAAATCTAAAGTTCATCTGCTTTTTGCCAAAGCATATTGCTGAAAGAAAAACAAATCGTAGGAAATTATATGAAAAACACCTAGCTGCTGAAAAATGAAACTTTGTGGTAACAATCGATAAGGCATGGGTGTATTTAAGTGACTGTAATAAAATAAGATCAATTTTCTATTGCTCAACTGACAGGAATGACCGTTTGAAATGGCCTCGTAAGTATACAGAAAACTTCCCAAAGGGATTCATGATAGTTGCAGGATTTTGTTACAACGGCAAATTAAAAACCAAAAAAGTCTCAAGTAGAGCCAAAATTAATTCACTCTATTATCAGCAGAATATTTTAGAACCAATTTTTGATGAAAAAATTCCAGTATTATATGGAAAGGACACTGATAAAGTTCAGTTTCATATGCGCAAAGTCTCTAGTCACACCCTTAAATCAACTGCCACTTATTTAGCAAAGAAAGAATAAGAAACAGGAATAAATTGTATCCCATTTAATGAAATACCCGTAAAATCACCTGACGCTCCTCCAAGGTACTATTGTGCTTTCAGTTTATTAAAGCGAGCCTTACGAAAACGGCATCCAAGAACACTGAACGGACTTCGGTAATCGGTCGAAGAGGAATGGTGTGAAATTTACATGACAGTGCTAAGAAAAAGTTTACTTTCATGGGAAAATTCGACCTAGAGTTATTGTCAAGAACCATGGCTATCAGATAGAAGCAAATCGCCGCAAATTATGGCATTTTTACATGAAATGTAACTATCAAAATCGTTTCCATAAAGTGCGAAGGACCTTCTGTAGTAGACAAATTTTCTCCATAGGTTAACATTGAGGTGAGCGAATCCAAAAGGGTTAGCACACAGCCCCCTTAATGCTCGGTGATAAACTTACGCCTAGACATATATGAACACTTCTAGAGCCTTAATATAATTTCATTAACCCAGAAAATGCATTTTTGAATACCAAAGAGGTATTTTAGATACTGGACATTTTTTGCAGATTTTATATTGGGACACTAACAACGAAATGGCTTGTGGAAAACATTTGCATATATCAGAAATTTTTAAGCAAAACAACGATTTTTTCGGTACTCGAAATGTCAGAAAGCTGAAGAAATACGAAATTTTTTAGAATTTGAACAAAATTGTAAAGTTTTGGGAAAATGGGAGCCAAAAAAAATTTTTTTTGTGCTCCCATTTTTAAATGATTGTTTAAGTTTGCGGTGTTTTTGAAACGATGAAACCAATTTTTTTATCACCTGACCTAACGGACCACTTTCTAGGTTCTCTCGGACCACCACTTGCCCGCGGACCCCCGGTTAGGAACCACTGTGCTAGATTCTTTTAATTCCATTTCTTCCTGTGCCACTACTAAGTGAATAGCTAGTGAACCCCCGCTAAATACGTAACTTCCGTTATCTACAAACTTAAACTACTCTCCGTTTCCCAAACCTTTCCTCCGATGGGGCACTTCGTAAATCCTGAAATTTTAACGGAACACCTTGTTTATTTTGTAGGGTATGTAGTAACACATAATCAATAAAATTTTTTAAAAAATGGGGAAAAACATAAATTATTTATTTAGTATTTAGAAATTAGGCGTGAATACGTATTTTTTTTAAATTTTAGAGCATTTATCCGTCGAACATGCTTGAATTTCTTGTAGCCTTTGCAGGATATAAAACAATTCCAGGTTTTTGGTGGAACACCTATTAACATTCCTGGGAACACCAGTGTTCCATGGAATACAGTTTGGGAAATTCTGCTCTACCCCCCACACCAATGATACTTGATCGCTTCCACACTTCTTCCTTTGAACAAAACTTTCTTTGAAATTCCTTTGAAATGAGACTTATTGCATGAAGATGTATAAAGGAAATAAGGCCAAACTTAAAGCTGCGTTTATAACAGGTTATTACAATCCCTAAAATATGGAGATCTGAATTCCTTAGGGCTGCTGTGTACTAACCTTAATGGATTCGCTCATCTCAATGTTAAACCATGGAAAAAAATGTGTCCACAGATTGCCGACTTGGATTTAAAGATTTTTTAAAAATTCTACTCCGTAATAGAGAAAGAAATTTTACACCTTGAGGCATTTTCCATCTAAAAATATGCAAATAATATTTTAAAATTTAAATTTTTTTGTTGGGGGGGGGGATTTGGTATAATATATTTTAAACGCTCCTAAATTCCTTTGGTGAACGAAATTCATAAGATGAATCCTGTCGCAAGGTGCAGGAAAGTTCATTCTATCTGAAAATACCATTTTTATTGGATTATCAGCATTTATGTAACTGTAAATAGTAGACACATTTTCTGCATATGTTAGCATTGCAGTGAGCAAATCCAATAGGGTTAGTAAATAACATTTAACCGATTGAATTCATATTCAATAATCAAAAACCCATAACATAAATGCAAGACGGGAAATAAACATTAATGGGTTTTGAATAATCCATTTCCTAAAACAAAGAATTTAAATTACGAGTAAAACTATGAGAAATAACAATTCTTGGAAATAAATTAAAAGCATTCATTGAACGACTAATCATAACGCCAGAATTAATTAGACTCTTTTCCGTTCTCTAAACTTTTAGCATTTCAAACTTAGTAATCTCCTGGAATGACATCTTTGATGTATTTCGTAGAATCTTACTAATAATAGAATTTTTAACATTTGATATCACGCACAGAATTTAAACAGTTTCGTAAATATTTTATCTGTATGTACAACTGTCGTAGAAAAGAGTTTAATAAATTGTGTTTGAGAATAAACTCCTTTGATTAATTATTATTAAAATGACGGAGTTATGTGTTTTGTATTTCTGAGAAATTACTCATTTCAAATTAGTTCAGAAATTTTTATCGAAAGCTGTCAAAAAATGCACGCTGAGCTCGGTAACTTCATTAAGATAAAGCTTAAGTAATCAGTTCTCAAAATAATGAAACTGAAATCATTTGTAATTTTTTAGCGATAACAACTATCATTTTCAAAATCATGTTCGTGAAGAGGTCATTGTAAAAATCTTTAGTAAACAAGAACTTTTTCAGTTTGAAATATGTTTGAAATTAGGAGTGTTTTTATATAAATAAAATAATATGAAGTTGATTAAAGTTAACGCAGAGGTCTGAAAAACAATAGTTCCTGAGTTTTTTTTTAAGTTATCATCCACGTATATTGTTTTTTCAAGATAAATCTTGCAAAATTTGTTGCAACCTTAATTTTAATGTAATTTCACATATTTCCCCACAATTTATTATAAATTTAATAACACTGGAAAATAAAACATCTCGTGTTATTTAGACAGCAGGAATCAGATTCAAATTTTTCACAGATGAACTTCCCAGTTTTGAATAAGATAACATGCGAAATCGGCTGGAATGTTAATGTAAGGTGAATTTTAAATTCAGGATATGAGAGAGAATGATTATGAAACTAATCACCCAACGTGGCCCAATATATATATATACACATACACACACACACACACACACACACACATATATATATATATATATATATATATATATATATATATACATGTATATATATATACATATATATATGTGTGTGTATATATGTATATATATGTATATATATATATATATATATATATATATATATATATATATATATATATATATATATATATATATACATATATATATATATATATATATATATATATATATATGTGTGTGTGTGTGTGTGTGTGTGTGTGTCGGTGTGTGTGTGTGTGTGTGTGTGTGTCGGTGTGTAACAATACACATTTACTGCCAAAAAATATATCGTGGAAAAGGGCCATCCTTAAATATGCAGGTACACCAAAGGTAAACGAGCATACTTCAGGACATGAAAGCCTTTGTGCTTTGGCAGATTAGAAGGTTTTCGTAAATATTAGATCACATAACAGTAAATCAATAAACAAACTATAACAGGAACACACTAACATATTATAACAGGGAAAAGAAAAAGTTTGATTTAAGTGACAATAAACTAATCGCTTAATGTTACATCAATCGTCAAATTTTACAATTACTAATTCTAAATACTTGCAGACATTTGTTTCAGAAAAAAAAATAACTTTCCCAAACAAAGATTTATGTGTACTCTGTTTTGACTGAAATAATTTTTCGAAATAAATTTTTAAAAGCGCTTATGAATGCCTAGGTTTTTTTTAAAATCAATAATAGAATGATACCCAGAAATACCCCGATCGCGAATCAGTTATGGACGGTCCAGGACATGAAAAAAAAGTTCCATCTGTGTTGCATCGGCTTTTACGTTTTAAAGAAACGCTTTTAAACAGAAAAATGCGTTAAATTATCAAGTTGTCATTTTTCACTTGACATTGAAATGTCTTCCCCATCACGTGACACAGCGAAAACAGAAAAAAGGGGGTAATTTGAATGACTAATTTATTTCTCACTCCTCTTTATGATTTACGTAAGAGTTTTCCTGCAACCATTGTTTGTCATAAAATGAGAAAGTGACGGAGAATTTCTGGGAAAATGCTGAAGTAGACGGTTTAAAATGTTTAAAAAATATGCCTGAAAAGAGTTTGAAAGATTTTATGATGAATTCCTAAAGTTTGTGTCTGCTGCATTTTCAATTTTAGAAATAATTTTTTTTCAAATAACAGAAACAGTAAACTTGGCCGTTATGAGTTTTGAATATCAAAAGTTATATAAGTTTTTAATATCTAAAGAATTTGTTCTGTTTCAAAATTTCTATAAAGGTTAAACTTTAAAGTTTAAGAGAAAGATACGTTTCATAATCTTTTTACAAGGTTTATATATATATATATACATATATATATATGTATATATGTATATATATATATATATATATATATATATATATATATATATATATATATATATATGTATATATATATATATATATATATATATATATATATATATATATATATATATATATATATGTGTGTGTGTGTGTGTGTGTGTGTGTGTGTCTGTGTCTACGTATTCATTAAGAAATTGTTATCGTATATATGTAGTCTTACCTATATATGCTAGGGAAATAGTTTATATATTCATCTGTATGAAATTGTGACTAAAGTTAGTCCTTTAAAATGTTGAACATTAATTATGATTGATTTCATTAAGATTGAGTTTTACAAAGAGGAGATAGGTAATAAAAATTTTTTTTTTTTATATCTCTTCCCGCGTTGAAAGGAAAGACAAAAGCTTGGAACCAAGACGATGTATAATGTCAAAGAATTATATAATCGAAGGAAATGTCACAACGAAGTTTTTCCCACTCTTTCTTCCACCTCTGAAAAACATCTTAAAAGGAATTGCAGTATGGATCTCCTGTTTTATGGTTTCGTGCTTTATCTAACACCACTAAATCATAGTATGATTTCCTTAATAAATAACGATGCGTGAGATAATATATAGCGTACCTTGAGTTTATTAATTTATTGTATTTTTATTACTTTCTGCACACCATGAAGAATGAAATTCTTTAATAAATATCATAACAAGACTGGGGAATCTAATAGCTTTGTGCCCCTGTATAGAGAACTTTACGTCAAGAATTCGATTTTTGAGCGAGCAAAGTCTTATTTAAAATGGATGATAAAGTTGAGAGATAAACTGTTGCCGAGTGTATATTAATAAAGTGGAATCCAATAAAAGCAAAGAGATTTCAACTAAAAGTGTTTCCCAGAGAAAGAGAGATTGCAACAGGGAGATTTGTTAATGGAGATAAAAGCATGGCTTCGGGGTTTAATAATTCAGAACACCTTATTGGAAAAAAGGATGTATCGATTTCAAATCCATTGAATAATTGAATAAAAGACGGCTACAGAGACCACTGGATAGCAAATTAAATTTGTCAATTTCAGATTTGTTTCAAAATTCAGTTTAGAGTTTTCTTTTGTCGTGTAAATTAATGCTTTGAATGGTGTCAACGGTTGCTGAAAGCATAAATCAAGTCTTGGAAAAATGCATAAATTTAAGCTTTATAGAGAAGTATTTGAACGTGATTTTAAATTTGCAAGGTAATTTCTACTCTAGTAAATCTAAGATTTGGTTAGTTAATTTGATACTCTAGCGGTAAAAAAACTGACATAGCGTTTGATTTTATTTTTAAATGGAGTTAGAAGTGCATGGTAAAAATTTATTTTTAGGAATAAATAAGATTTAATGAAGTCTATATTCTTGATTACAATTAAAATTTAAAATACATTTACTTTGAAAATATTTTTGTTAATTGGATAAAAACTGTTGCTTTTTTGTATCGAGTATATAATTCGTAAAGTTTGTTGAAAAGGAGAAAATGTATGATTCCTGATTGGATAAGTCATCATATCATAGAGGTTACAAATCATTTCTTGTCGTCTTTCAGCCACATCTAGGTAAGTATTTCTAGTCAAATAAACCAAGCAAAGCATGTTGCAGCTATATTACTGCTTAGGACGACTACTTAGTTTCCTTGGTAATGCAGACCCATTTTTTCTCACGTTTGAAACCCATCGCAGGATTCTTTTAAATTCAGGAACGGCATCAGTTGTATATAGCTTAAAATGCCCTCTACGTTGAAGTTACCTGATCGTTGATTTTAAAGGACGCATGGATCACGGAACTGCTATGTTCACCGGACCAAATCGTGGTGTCTACTGACAACTAGAAAATCCACCCGAAATGTTGTTACCTCCCGCACCGCCCTACCCTCACCACTCCTACAGCAGTGACCTTCAAAAATGAGTTCATTCTGCCGCACCCTGTATGATGCATAGCCGTAACGTTGAGGCAACAGACTTATTATAAAATATAAGCAGAATGTATACTTTGATCGCACACTTTTTTTTTCACAGAAGAGAGATTGATACTTTTACTGAAGGAATTTAATCTAGCTGAAACTAAAATAAGCCTTTAACTAACTTCTTCGATAATTTTAAGTTTTATTTTTTACTTTCAGGTCGATAATTAATCTTAAATGAAAGACACTTAATCCATGGGACAGAATTGATGATGATACTATCGAAAAAAGACTCAGGCGGTATGTATTCGTTTAAATCTCTCTGTACTCAAAGTGTCAAATAAAAGACCTTCAGAAGAAGGAAATATCCTTCCACTGGATAAATATATATATATATATATATATATATATATATATATATATATATATATATATATATATATATATATATATATATACATATATATATATATATGTATATATATATATATATATATATATATATATATATATGTATATATATATATATGTATATATGTATATATATATATATATATATATATATGTATGTATATATATATATATATATATATATATATATATATATATATATATATATATATATATATATATATATATATATATATATATATATAATTTGTTTTGAAGTAGTGAATAGATAAACGTTGTTGCAAGTACAGAAGCTCTATAGCAATCGGTTGATAATTATAAAATACTCTGTCCGTTCCTAATCCCAATTTACTCCCAAACACAATTTCTGTTAATTCGATATTACATCTTTTAAATAAGCAAGTAAATAATTTAATCCTCCTTACAAAGTCGCGAGTTTTAATGCATTATGTACTTTCTCCGCAACGTAACAATAATTATAAGATAAAAAGAACTTTTTATATACCATGTTTTTAAATTTTCTGTTGAATCATATAAACTTGACAAGTTTATGTATTATTAAATACTTTTTAAAATTTTTTTGATGAATTATCCCATCAACTTGAAAGAAAATGAAGTTAATTGGAAGTTAACTTGCGTTTAACTTTTCGTTTCCGTCCCGGGCGATACATGGCTGCACCAGTCTACAAAACAAAATTAACGGAAAATGAATTCAATTTTTCTTAAAGAGGGCTAAAAGTATTAAAGTAATGCACTGTTATCGTGTCCTGGGCTATTCTAAAAGTTTCAAATGTCTAGCTAGTCGGGAAGTTAGTTAAAAATCGATTGCAAGATTTGTACTGCACAAACACACAAACGAACAAGATAGCGAGTTAATAAAAACAGGGTAAAAATTGCCCCCAGAAGAAGAGAAACATCTATCTATAAATTTCATAAAGCTTAAGAAGACAAGAAAGAAAATATTCAGTCTGTTTATTCTATATTAAAACTTTTTACCAAGCAGGTAAAAGTAATCCATTCCTCCATACCGAATTATGAATTTTAGTGCATTATGTATCTCTTCTTTGCGATGAAAACAACTTCGGTGATTTACGACAAAATGTGGATAGGTGTTCTGGTCATTTTCGCGGTTATTGCTCCCATAATCGCTGTTTCCGCAAATTACCGTCAGAATTACTTAACGATGAAAACAGATACTGACTGAAGTGGGCAATTTATTTCCTGGTAGTAATTTCTGGGTCTCAGGTCACGGGGAAATTCTTAGTACCAACCCTGTTAGGATCTTTTACATTTATGTGGCTTGCATGAAAGCAGGTCAAAGTTAGATTTAGTTTTAAAAAAAATTAATACGTCTTGTTTTGCAATCGATTTATGAGATTAAGCCCGTCTGCACACGGAGCAACTCAAAAGAAACTGATAACTGACTCAAATCACAAACCAGTCCGTGATGAGTCGTAACCTATGTAATTGAATGGAGCCACGCACACGGCGCAACTGGTTACAAACCCGTCTGACCCGTCTGAGCTCCATTCAATTACATAGGTTACGACTCATCACGGACTGGTTTGTGATTTGAGTCAGTTATCAGTTTCTTTTGAGTTGCTCCGTGTGCAGACGGCGTTAGTGTAAACTAAGATTACATTCGATCTTGTATTTTTAAGGGATTTAGTATATTAATACAACTGAAAATATATAAATTTCAGTTTAGAGCATTGGAATGAACTGAACGAATTGAACACCTGACAGAATAATGAAATATAATTTTTCATTATTTTTTGTATAAATTTTAGCACTTTTTTTTACATTCCATGAATGTGTTGCTTAAAAATATTCCTGTATTTTAACTCTAGAAAGACGGCTGCCGTCATTTAGACTGTTTCGGACATACTATTAAGCGCTTTGTCTGTATTTATATTCTCAGGCTTCTGAAATTTTATGACTTTTTCTAATTTTACGCGAAAAATGCAACCACATTTACAAAATTTTATTCGATAGTAAAGAGGAGGATAAAATGTGTTGTATACCTACTAAGAATGAAAGCCGTCAGTTTGACGGCAATATAGAAAACAGGTAGAAATCTTTAGAATAATACTGTAAAAATGTTAGTTTCTCTTCGTCTCTTCCCTCTTTTGCAAATAACAGAAATATTGGCTCTTCGGAAATATTGGTGTTGAAAAATAAGGACTACACAAACCATGCATATATTTTTACGGATAAACCATACTAGGTTGTCAGCTTGGCATGCCTGCATAAAAATATATTTAAACATATGCTAATTTATTATATAAACTCTTAAACTCACGGCGCAACAGTCCGATGTGGACCAGGGCCAGCGATACCCATCTCCGCTTTCGTAACCGTGGGTTTGGGGTGCCATACAGGATATGTCTCAGTCAGATGGTCAACCTGACGTGACACCCCCAGAGTTTAGTTCTCAAGCATGCTTGAAAATCATTTTATCGACCCACTGAAGGGATGAAAGGTTGAAATTTATTATATATTAATATGAAATAGTTCAAAATTTAAAGTATTTAACTTAAAAAAAATTAAATATTTTTAAATTTTTGATTTTATTTTAAACCGTCAAAATGACGGCGTTCAGTCTTTTTAGTAAGAAAAAAATTCCCATCTTTCTATTGTTAAATACTGCTATCCCCAATATTAAACATAAGGACAATTTTAAATTTTAACGATTTTTTTAATTGTCATGAACATATATCGATGTCCTAATTAACAAACCACGTCACTCCAAAAGTCCATGAAGTGTACCGGTCTCGTCAGTTGACTCGGTTCAAAATTACGGGACCGGTCCTTTAGCCAAGTCGAACTCCGACCTTGTGGTGCTATTCAAAACAGGAGCTGCACCATTCTGCCCAATAGCCTATATGGACTTGATCCGATATTCTATTGGTCAAGGGGCATAAGCAACAACAACACAACACACACAAAAACCTTGTTCTCATTAAATCCAATGTAATAACACGAAATTCCAATTAACAAACCACTTAACTCCAATCTATACGATTTTGAGATTTTCATGTCATTAGATTGGTTTTAATAAAACCAATGTAATTTCATGAAAATCTCAAAATCGTATAGATTGGAGAATTGTTACTCATCCGTAAATGTTTTGATTGTGAAGTTCCCTTCTACTTATAATGGCTGATATGGGAATCTGAAGATGCAGATCGAGCTCTATGGTCAATTTGGTTGCAGTTGTTTTATTTATACAAGTCACAATCCGCTTCAATACTCGTCCGTCTCTTTCACTCAGCTCTCCCTTTCTTCTACTATTCTGTTTCGCAGACGATGTTTATCCGTGCATTCTGTATGCTGTCATGACATTCGATGCCATAGCTCTAGAAACACCCCGAACACAGGGGGTTGACGCAAGCGATATTCCCCTTTGACGCGTTCCAACAATTTGCCCTCTTTGAAAGGTTTAACAACTTACGTTATCCCCCCCCCCCCCCAAAATAAACAAAAAAAAACCCACAATGCCCATAGCTTCATTACTGCTACCTGACGGTAGAATAATATATATATATATATATATATATATATATATATATATATATATATATATATATATATATATTTATATATATATATATATATATATATATATATATATATTTATATATATATATATATATATATATATATATATACTATATTCTATAGAAAATATTTGGGGGCCATACTTGTATTTTAAGGAATACGAAGCCCTTTCCTGAACACCACTAATATTTATAGGTGTTTACATTATTTTGAAAACCACCTGTATATATAATGAAATGTATACTTTTAACGTCGATGGGATCTTGTTTGTAAAAGCAACACTTTGACGTTATTTTATGAACTAGAAGATGATCACGAACTCCAGATGATCACGATAAAATTGAATCTCATCAAACACATTTTCTCTATGATAGAAGCAATTAACTTGTAACTGAAAGTCGTTTATATTCTGTTGACATAGTTAATAAGTTTACACAGAGGCCTGGAACACTCTAAGGATTAGTTTTCGTAAATGATTACTATGAATGACTTTAATTTTTCTCCAATAACAGAGTAATTGGGAAAAATATACTGAACATAATAAAATATATACATGAAAGAAAATGTTTTAACACATAAACAAAAGTATTTTATGCATTCAAAAAAATTCCTTTTCAGTTTAATTTTGAAAAAAAATACTAAATAAATAATTTCAAACTGTTTTTATATCGAAATGAAGACTGATATCTTTACAAATGAATGAGAAAATACATGAATAGATTATTTTCCACTTTTGAGAGATTAAATTTACATTAGCTTCCAATTCTCTGTCTTCAATCTCAACGTATGCTGCATATTTCTTCTCCCAGAAAAATAATCGACTCCGGAAAATAAAATTCTCAGTTTTATTTTACTGTCGTTAAAAAAAGAGAGTTCATATGTCTTTAAATCTATCTTAATGTTTTATTTTTATTTTCCTTGTCCGTCATCAATCGAAAAGTGATTAGACGATCGATTGCTGTAGAGTTCAACATTTTTACTTGCGATTTGTACCGATGTTTATCTATGATACACTTTTTCAAGACAAATCATGTGATTAAGAAGATAAATGAATATATATATATATAAGAGATAAAAATACCGTATAAATAGGATACGGAATGAAAAATCAAAACTGCACGGAGCTGAGCTAAAAGCAAGAGCAGATAGAATATCCAATAACAACAGATTATGAAGGCATTGCAGTTAAAGACCGGGGGAGTTGTGACCCCCTGCTCCGGTTAGAACATGTTTTTACGCCCAGGCAACACTCCCGGAGGTCGCTGCAATGCACAAAACCGTACTTATGAAGTTAAACCAATAATAAAATAGAACAAGAAAACAACTGCCAAAACGGCAACCATCCTCACAGTAAAACATCTAAAGAATCAAAAAAAGACACATTACCCAAGACAACGAACAATATAGACAACACACTCACCCTACACCAGTTAAAGCCATTTTATTCCCATTACAGTCACAGTTATAAGCACTAAAAAAACTTAGTCAAAATATCTTTCAGAAATTTACTAGGATATCCTCTATCACGTGCTCTTTTCATGTATATATCGATATTGTTGTTCACTTCGATGACTTTAGAATTTAATCATTTACATCTAATTAAATAGTTTAATATAATGTTACGCTTTATATTTTTATGTATATTAGTATCCCAAGATGTTATACGGACTGTCTGAAAAGCAAAAGCATCTCGCTTATCATATATACTGTAAATCAAGTTATTCCGATCAACGATGTATAAACATATATCGAGATGGACTATTCCTTCCTTTTCATCACTCTTAGTCTCCACTAGTTCCAAATTAACAGGATAAAAACTCATACTAAGTGTAGTGTTGTTATCATTAAATACAATTAGAATATCATCTACATAGCGAAAGAAATGTATTTCATTCAAGAGCATTACTCTACATTCATATGAATGCAAATAGATGTCGGCAAGCGCTGATGAACAGCCTCCACCCATAGGGATACCCCACACTTGTTTATGATAATCCGTGCCATTATATAATAGAGTCTCATTCAAAACGAGATCCAGTAGGGCCCGATATTATATATATATATATATATATATATATATATATATATATATATATATATATATATATATATATATATATATATATATATATATATGTATATATACTGTCGACGCTCGTTATTTACACGACCCTCCTCGTCTCAAAAAATAAGATAGTTATAATGAGTTGATGTTGTACTAAAAATTTAAAAATAACATAACATTAATTGGGATTTCATTTGGGACTTTTTGCACCGGTCGTTGTATTGGAACGGTCGCTATAATAGCCGATCGTAATAACGATCATTGACTGTAAATGAATAAATAAATAAATGAATAAATAAATAAATAAATAAATAAATAAATAAATTAATAAATATATATATATATATATATATATATATATATATATATATATATATATATATATATATATATATATATATATACAAGGTGCGCCCATAAAGCAACCGGAGAATTTTTTTATAAATAAGAAATATATTACTCACCTTCAAATAAATTTATTTCCCTCAAAATAATCGCTAATGGAGTCTATACAATTTTTCCGACGTTTCTTCAAGTCATCGAAACACTGTTAGTAGGCGTTGGAACTAACCGTTTGCAAAATACGCGTAACATTTGATTTAATATCCGAGACGTTTTCAAATCTCTATCCTTTCATGGCCTTCTTAAGCTTCGGAAAAAGGAAAAAATCAGCTGGCGATAAGTCGGGAGAATAGGGTGGGTGATTTATCACTGAAATTGAATGCTTAGCAAGATATTGTTGTACAGAAATTGCTGTATGGGGCCTAGCATTATCGTGTGAAAGAAACCATTGCCCAGAATCAAACAGTTCCTTCGTAACTCGCCTTATCCTGTTTCTTAATCGAAAAAGCACCTCCTTGTAAAAATACTGATTAATTGTTTGATTTTCAGGAACAAATTCGCGGTGAATAAGTCCTTAGTAATCAAAAAATGCAAAATCCATGAAAAGAAAGAGATTTGAAAACGTCTAGGATATTAAATCAAATGTTATGCGTATTTTGCGAACGGTGATTTCCAAAACCTGTAAACAGTGTTTCGATGACTTGAAGAAACCGCGGAAAAATTGTATAGACTCCTTTGGCGATTATTTTGAAGGAGATAAATTTATTTGAAGGTGAGTAATATTTTTCTTATTTATAAAAAATTGTCTGGTTGCTTTATGGGCGCACCTTGTATATATATATATATACATGCACACACACGAGGGAAATTCCTTAAGTAAGACACCAAAGATAATTTAAAAATAACTTACAGTGATAATGAATTCAAAACTATTTTTTTCTCAACATAATCTTCAGATAAATTTCTGCACCTATCCCCTCAGTACCTCAATACCAGCTGCATAAAATTATTCGGGTTGCTGTCTCAGCCACATTAGGACGTCATGTTAAACCTCTTCATCACCTGCAAAGTGTTTGCAAGATCTTTTTCAGCATCCTTATGGAGGTGAAGACATGTTTAGCAGAATAATCACTGGTCATGAATCATGGGTTCATTATTATCAACCTGAAACAAAACGTGCTTCAATGCAAAACCATCGTGTAGGCAAACACTTTGTAGATGATGAAGAGGTTCAACATGAAGTATTATGTGGCTGAGACAGCAACCCAATGAATCTGGCATTGGGGCACCAAGAAAACGATGGGATAAGGGCATAAATATTGGTAGAGATTTTGAAGGGATTATCACTTTATACACATACTTACATACGTACACACACACACACACACACACACACACACATATATATATATATATACATATATATATATATATATATATATATATATATATATATATATATATATATATATATATATATATATATATATATATATATATATATATATATAGAGAGAGAGAGAGAGAGAGAGAGAGAGAGATTGATTCGACTTGGGAACAGTCATAAAGCAATAAATCGGATTCCAAAAATATTTAATCGCTCAACATCAAATTTTATTAAAAATACCTTCTATACTTGTAAAGGTCGTATAATTACCACACCTAGTTAACAATAAAATCTTTCGTCTAACACGTGACCGTGCTAATTATCCATACCTCTAGGGAGCAACAAAAAAGGCCCATCATCAAGAGCTATCAGTTTCTTCATTAACGGGAAATCTGTGGTTGTTTAGGAGCTTTATTATTTTGAATTTGATATTGAATATCGATTATCTGCCATTGCAGCTCTTCACATTAAAGTAGAGGGTGAACGTCCTGCCACAGATTTTTGAAAGCAGCCAGATGATGGTAATCTATTAATATTCAAATTATGATTACCTAATTAGCATCGTTTTATGTTTGTTGGTGATACTCTGTATGTGGTTACAGGGTTTTATCTGTGTGCAGCAGATGTAAAGGTGGGGAAAAATAGAGGCAAGTTTTTAATGAATAGAATTTAGAAAATTCCCGTGAGGAGTAAGTATTTTTAATGTTAAGTATTTTTTAATACAGATTTTGAATTATAGATAACAATGATTAAAATAAGTCAGCTTATGAATTAGTAAACATTTAGATAATATTTGGGAATGCAATCTTAAATTCCCATCTCTTCATTGAAATTTTACCAAAAAAACTTCATTAAATATATTAATTTTTAGAGAAGATATTATCCTGGTGTCCAAAAATTAAGGACGAAATGAAGAAATTAAATATCAGGGAGAACCGAACAAAAGTCCTATACAGACATTACCTAGTAAAAGGTACTGAGTATGTGCATGCCCACATACGCAATACCTTATGGTATGATTTGGAAAAATCATACCACATTATTTGAGGCAGGTCTTATGGTATGATTTGCAAAAATCTTGACCGCTGATGTGGCACATTACATGTGAAAATGAGTGTTTTATCTTAATTTTTACCCACCAATAACGTGCATTTGCAATGTAGTGTGATTTTGAAAAGTTTTAAAAAGACAATTAGGTTTCAGTATAACTGCAGAAAAAGTAGCGACTATATTTGACAATACTTAACACAACGTCCTGCGCTTGACCTCAGATATTTAGAAATTCTAGTTTTCAAGATTCATTGTTACTAGAAGCTTCTACACAACACCAATATATATGTTCTTTTGCCCATTTTCTCTGGTGGACAGATCTAAAATATTTCGACCTTTCTAGCAAAAAGTTAATAACCAAAGCACCAAAGTGCTTTGTCTCTTTTAGAGGTATGATTTCAATTACCTGAGAGTCCTTCTAAAGTTTATGTTGCTGTGTGTCTGTTTGGGGGTGAAAACAAAAATTCAGAGAATTTCTTATAAAATTTTACGTAGATTATTTTCTTTATAATATCATTTTCTAATTTGGAGTTTACACAAACACACTTTTATGTACATGTATATATATATATATATATATATATATATATATATATATATATATATATATTTATTTATCTGTCTCTCTCTCTCTCTCTTTACACACACACACATATATATATATATACAGTGGCTCCGAAAAGTGCTCTTACACTTACGATTTTCAATGAAATAAGGGTCTATCCATTAATTAAGATGGATTTTTGTGAATGGGTATTTAATAATAAGAGCTATAATCTGTTCTTAACAAAACTACTTCAAATATTTTGAAAATATAGTAAGACTTTATTTTTAAGAAACCAGTAATCAAAAAGTAACAAAAACTGTATCTCACAAAAGTCATCGTACACGGAAATATTTTCGGATAAATTCGTAATTAAAATTCTCGTCTGGCGCTTTATTTTTATTTTTGAATTATGGGGGCGTTTAAAATATCGTTTGACTTTAATTATTGCTTGCCTACTCCGTAATATTCTATCTATTACACTAATGTCCATAAATTAATGATAATGCCAGCTCCGGCAAATAAAGGTTCAAAAACAAAACAAACGTGACTTATTCTTAAAGCCCATTTATTAAACAAAAGATAAAGAACAAAACATATGGTGTATGTATGATAATCGAACAGAGATAGATAAAAATAATACAAATATATACAAGAAACAAACAGAAATCAGGTACTCTGCGCATCCACGCACCAACAGCAAGATTCTATATAAGTGCCGGAACTGAACCATAAAACAATAGAGGTAACCGACAGGTCTCTTCATCGGGGAGCCTAACCATGTCAGTTACCTCAAGGGGAACTTTCTGAATAGGATGCAGGTAAGCCCAAAAAACATCCCAAGGCCCCGAGTCCCCCAAGGAAGCTATAAGTCAAAAAGAAAATGAAAAGACAAACACAACTTACAGTATGGGGATTTTTTGGAGGCATGTAGCATTTTTGAGGAAAACTTAAGAAAAAACGATTTTCCTAAAAATTGCGGCAATTTAAAAGTTTAAAAAAATAGCATTTAGACTCATGAATTTTTAAAGATGTTTAGAATAGAATTTGTGTTTTCATTTGGTTAGGCTGTAATGGGGGGTGGCGCTATAGTAATGTTACAATGACGTAATTTTTAGAATAGAATTGTCTGCTGTTTCGCCATAACCGTCACTTACGGAATTGGGGTGTGTACGCATCTTTTATTTTGCATTAGGATTTTGTGTGCTTGCATGTAAGGTGCGTTGAGCCCATACTGTAAGTTGTGTTTGTCTTTTCATTTCCTTTTTGACTTATTGCTTCCTTGGGGGACTCGGGGCCTTGGGATGTTTTTTGGGCTTACCTGCATCCTATTCAGAAAGTTCCCCTTGAGGTAACTGACATGGTTAGGCTCCCTGATGAAGAGACCTGTCGGTTACCTCTATTGTTTTATGGTTCAGTTCCGGCACTTATACAGAATCTTGCCGTTGGTGCGTGGATGCCCAGAGTGCTTGATTTCTGTTTGCTTCTTGTCTATATTCGTATTATTTTTATCTATCTCTGTTGGATTATTTATTTGTTTTTTTCATTATGGGGATATGAAGCTTCTGCGCTATCCTCTATTGAAAATGTTTTCTTTGCAGGATATGTTTTATGTTAAAGTGATTTTGCAGTCTTTGCTTGATTTTTAATTTTTGTTTATTTCTATTGTTTATATTTTACAGTGTATGTATGATATAATTCATAAAAACTGCGATTTTTGCTCCCTAGAGCAATTGTAAAAAATATCTCCTTTACAAAAGCTTAATATTACATGGTTGGTATGGCCGCTCAGTGCCATAACCGAATAGTTATGACACAGAGGACCCATGTGGATGATTTTTTACGTGGTAGAATTATCGGCCGCCTGAAATATGGGCGTACTCAGATGTAAGTATCCGAGGAACTTGGAATTGCCCAAAGTGTCATCTCTAGGCTTTGGCAACGATTCCAAGAAAATGGAAATGTCAGTAGACGTTACAGTACAGGTCGTCCCCGAGTTACAACGCCGAATGAAGACCGGTATTTGGCAGTAACTGCCAAAAGAAGCACACGGAGCACAGCATCCGACCTGTCTCGTCAGCTATCAGCAGCCACGAGTACCACAGTTTCAAGACAAACCGTGTACAGACGTTTGGAAAATATTGGTCTATATGCTCGCAGGCCTGTCAGATGTGTTCCGCTCACGGCAACTCACTGTCGGCATTGATTAGCCTGGAGTAGAGAACATGCAATGTGGTCGTCGTCACAGTGGGCTTGTGTGATGTTTTCCGACGAGTCCAGATTTAGCTTGCAGTCTGATTCACGTCGGACTTTCATATGGAGAACGCCAGGTACCCGTTACCACCAAGACAACATCACTGAAAGACACCGTTAGGTGCAGGATTGCTCGTTTGGGGTGAAATTATAGTGGGCACCAGAACAGATCTGCATGTTCAAATCGGAACCATGAACGGCCACATTTATCGGGACATCATTCTGGAACAACTTGTACGTTTGTTTAGGGGTGCCATGAGCGCAGAATTTGTGTTCACGGATGACAACGCACGTCCTCACCGAGCAAACATCGTAAACGAATGCCATCTATCTGAGGATATCACCCGTATGGAATGGTTAGCATTCTCACCTGACTTGAATCTGATAGAGCATGTGTGAGACATGCTTGACCGAAGAGTTGCAGCCCGTCAACCACCTCCTACATGTGTACCGGAACTTGGGAGAGCATTGTATGCTGAGTGGAGTAATCTTCCCCAAGATCAGCTCAATAATTTCATATTCAACATGCCTAGGCATTGTACGGACTGTATTTCATCGCATGGGAGACATACAATGTATTAACCCTCATACCAGTCATGTAATATTAAGTTTTTGTAAAGGAGATATTTTTTACAATTGCCCCAGGGAGCAAAGATCTTATTTTTTTATGAATGGTATCATACATACACCATTTTATTGTTCTTTATCGTGTGTTTAACAAATTTTCTTTATGAATAAGTCACGTTTTTTTCTGAACCTTTATTTGCCGGAGGTGGCATTATCCTTAATTTATGGACATGAGTGTATTTAAAAATGGCTCGTAGTCGTACAGAAAGAACAAACAGCATTCGAAAATTGATTATTTTTCATCATAGTAGTGGTAAATCAGTTCGGAATATTTCTAAATTACTTAATTTATCCCATTCTACTGTGAAGTATGTGATAAAACGTTTTAATAAAGAAAATTGGATCGCCAACAAGGTAAGAAAAGGTCCTCCGGCAAAGTTAACAAAACGTGATCACAGATTTATAATTAGAAAATTTGAGAAAACCACGTTTGAGTGCTGTAAAAGTTTCTGCGGAATTGAATGCAACATTTCTACTTCAATTTCACCTGAAACTGTTCGACGAGTTCTCAGAGCAGCTGGATTACATGGGCGTTCTGCCCATAGAAAATTTTTTGTGAGAAAAACAGAAAGCTCAGGCTTTCCTTCGCACTATCAATGATAAATAAGCTCCAAATGTATTGGAATAATGTCTTAATAGCCGATGAAAGCAAGTTTAACATTTTTGGTTCCGATGGGCGTATAATTGTATGGAGAAGAAAAAATGAGGAACTTAATCCCAAGAACTTAGTAGGAACAGTTAAGCATGGCGGTGGAGGTGTCCTTGTGTGGGGGTGCATATCAGTATCAGGAATAAGTAATTTGGTATTTATTGATGGCATAATGAATCATGCTGTTTATATAAATATTTTAAGAGACAATTTAAAATTATCAGCCCAAAATTTGGGTATTGAAAACAACTTTGATTTTTATCAAGATAACAATCCTAAGCACACGGCTCTCAATTTTCGCCTCTGGTGTCTCTATAATTGCCCACAAGTCTTGAAAACACCACCTCAATCGCCTGATTTAAACCCAATAGAACATATTTTGGAGAGAACTGGAGGTTCGAGTACGAAAGCACGACATTCACACGAAAAGCGAACTAAAAACAATTATGATGTAAGAATGTATGAACATTGATGCATAAATTACAAAAGAACTAGTGCAATATTTTCCCAGACATTTAAAACCTGTTATGGATGCTAAAGGATATCCTACTAAATATTAATTTAACGAAATATTAGAATATTTACTAATATGTAGAGATTTTTTACATGTGAACGATGACTTTTGTGAGATAAAGTTTTTGTTACTTTTTGATTACTGGTTTCTTAAAAATAAAGTTTTACTATGTTTTTAAAATATTTCATGTAGTTTTGTTAAGATCATATTACAGATCTTATTGTTGAATACGAATTCTGAAATATTCATTTTAATTAATGGATAGACCCCTATTTCAATGAAAATCGCAAGTGTACAAACACTTTTAGGAGCCACTGTATATATATACAAATCTAGAGCAATTTCATCGATCCTCATCTACAGAGGCTGTTCACACATTTTTTAGATGATGTATATTGTATTCACAAAACTAAATTACATAAAATTCTTGTGTTTTAAATGTTCTATTTGACATCCCTTATTCTGAACTATCTTTCGACACCGCAATTTCCAGGATAATAATGCCTTTTGAAGTGTCAGAAGAGGTATTCTACCCCATTCCTCCCGAACAGCTTTTCAGAGTCCTGTAAGGGTTTTTGGACGACGTTTGGATAATGAAGATTTTAAAAGTCCGAAAGCACAAAAATCCATAGGTGATACATCGGGAGATTTAGTAGAGATATCAGTGAAGGGTATGGTCTTGATACCAGTTTTTTGTTCCATTTCTTTTAGGAAATTTACAGTGGATTTTGATGTGTGACTGCTAGCTTTGTCCTGATGGAGTCTCACAGATTGATGGCACTGTGGGTAAAGCGATGGTATTTAATTCAGAAAAATTGGCGATAAAATATGTTCCTGATAGTATTTGGAGTTAATCTTGACATTTTTTCCACTCTTTTTGTTTTTAACTTGCCATTATAAGAAAAACCAGCAACAATCATGAATCCCTTAGAAAAACTTTCTTTCGATTCTTTGAACCACGTACTTAAATTTTTTCTCCCCTTTTATGATAATAAATGACTCTTTTTTTGTTGCAATCATTTAAATACACAGATGATTCATATATTGTGACAATTGTTTTCCATTTTTCTTTGAATAAGTGTTTCTCATATAGAATTCTGCAGCGTGTCCTGCGTTCAGCGATATGATTTGGAAGAAGACGATGCACATTGCGTTTTTTCGCTTTCTTAAGATTTAAATCAACGTTTATCATTTTGTTTACAGTGGACACCGAGCATTTTAATGATTTTGCAACTGTCCTTTGACTAGGGGGATTTTCTTTTAACATTAAACAACGTACCTTTGCAATAGTCGAAGATGTCCGTTTTTTCTTTGGATACTTGTTTGGAATTTTTGTCCCACTTGAGGCTCCAATTTGACGTTTTTTTCCTTTCTTGTTGACGATATTACCTATCGACGCTTTAGATATCACTAAACCATGACTCTCACATTGCTTTTGGATAACGGAGTATGCATATTTCTCTTCGGAAAGAGCATAAATGTAGCCTTCGAGCCACTGCTTTGTTAAAAACGCCATTTTGAATAAAAACAAAACTTTCAAGCCGCAGACGATAATTTTGACTTTTAAAAACATAGTACAATTGCAATTATTTCTTTTGCAGCAAACGATTTTTTATTACCGCTTACCAAAATCGTCTAAAAAATGTGCGAACATCCTCTGTATATCTATTAGGTGGGTTTTATAAAATGTCATTTAAAACTATTACGTTTCTTCAATTCTATTGTTGTGAAACGGTGTTTCGCAATGTTCCAAAAGCCTCTTTAATCTCTATTGCAGACGTCTCTAGAGAAAGGTTCATAGATTTATTGAGGAAATGTTCGAGAGCGTTGAGAAATACAGGATTGAACTTTTTCGATTCTTTTCCGTTAGAGATGAATTTGACAGATCGCACAGCGTAATGTTCATGACAAAAGAAGCTCAGATATAAAATGCATTCCAAATGAATAGGAAGATACATGCACACACCCACAATCACCTTGTTCTAGGAAATTTTTATCTAGGGAATTTTTGCAGCAATTACGGGCCATTTTACCAGTTTTAAGATTTTTTCATTATGAAATATACGAAGTAAATCATAATGGAAATATTCCTTATAGTTAAATTTTGTTATTGATAGGGTCCACATACGTGTTCCAGTCTGTGCATGTCCATACATATTTTTGTACATATTATTAATTAAATAATGGGGTTTTATGAGGTACAGCAAAAACCCACTGCTTGCTTGCAATATAAAATCTAATACTATTTACTTTTGGGTTTTAGTGAACCCTGGGGGTTCCAATGTTTCCTCAGGACAGCCCCTCATTTTCATCATTCGAACGCGTCTCAGATTGTAGGTT
Source organism: Dolomedes plantarius (assembly GCA_907164885.2). Classification (NCBI taxonomy): domain Eukaryota; kingdom Metazoa; phylum Arthropoda; class Arachnida; order Araneae; family Dolomedidae; genus Dolomedes; species Dolomedes plantarius. Next base: position 187,066,857 of record OU015490.1, read on the forward strand.
AACTGACGAAGTTATGAGTTAATATTCAATCCTTTTAAGTGCACATATATATATATATATATATATATAATATTATATATATATATTCCAATGCGGAGGCACTTGTCGCGAAGACATTCGCCTATTATTCACCGCAGTTTTACTGGACATTTTATTATGGGGGCGCCATATAGGTGGACCAGCATTACCCCCTATGAAGGGACGACACAAACGGAGGCATTTTAGTGGCGCTTCGCCAGGATTCGATCCGAGCGCCCTCAGCACCGAAAACTAGCGCGATGTACCACAAGGCCGCCACGGCCTATATATGTATATATACCGGGTGGCCATAATTAAACTGACAGTGCTCACAGTGTTCTGTAGCGCGATCTATTTGCGAGAATGACGCCACATTTTGTAGGAAGATTAAACAAGACGGGGGACGAAGGATTCCGCGAAAAAATAAATTAGTTCCAAAAGTCACCGCTAGGGGAATATTTGGCGCTGTGTAATAGAAAATAGAGTGTTAACAAATTCAAATCAATGCGGAAATTACCTTTTATTTTGCATTCAAATGAGGTTCAATGTGGCTGCCGTTGTTGTGGACCACATATTGCATTCTGTGCACAGTATGCACAACGGCAGAAAGTAACATGTCTGCAGGAATCTCCCGTACAGTCCGTGATATGTTATCCTTCAACGTAGCCAGGTCCTGGACCACTCCTTGATAGACCTTGGACTTAAGGTAACCCCATAGCCAGAAGTCGCATGGGACTTCAGGGGAAGAGCCGGGGTAAGATCAGGCGACCGAGGTGGCCATGCAGTTGGAAAGTAGCGGCTAATGACTCTTTCTGTTGTGAATTTCTGTCGTAGCAGCTGTTGCACCCGTACAACAACGTGTGGAGGGGCTTCATCTTGCATGAAAATGATTTCCCCCAGGCATTGTCTTTGCTGAAGTGCCGGAATGACAAAGCTGTTCAACATGAGGCGATATTTCTCTCCGGTAACAGAACAGGTTTCCGGTCCTGTCGGGGTAATGTTCTCATAGAAGAATGGACCTACGATAAATTCCGCTGTGAACCCACACCAAACAGTTACCTTTGGTGAATGTAAGGGAATTTCTGTGACTGCATGTGGGGATTTGTCATCCCAAATTCGGCAGTTCTGGGTATTCACAGTTCCATGCAGGTAAAAGTGGGCCTCGTCTCCCCATAAGATTTTCTACGGCAAGGCATCATCCACCTCCATTCTGGCAAAAAAGGTGAGAGCAAAAGTCAATCGCTTATCATGGTCGGGGTACAGTAACTCCTGTACACGGCTGATCTTGTACGGATAGAAGTTGATAATCTTTCGTAAGATTTTCCATACCGTACTGTAAGGCATATCCATATTCCGAGCTAATCCACGAGCGCTAGAGGTGGCAGCAATATTGTTTGGTCCTCTGTCGACAATCGCCGTGCCAACTGCTTCAATTGTATCCTGTGGTACAGGTTTTCGTCCTCTGCCTGACTGAACCTTCAGAGAACCTGTTTTCTCAAACGTCGCAACCATTGCTTTTAGCCCATTAACTGACACAGGACCGTTACCTTTACGCATTTTTTTGTGCGTTCTAAAAGCACGAAGAGCGGCTGACGCGTTGCACTGGTTGAGGTAAAAGAATTTGACCAGTAACGCACGCTCGACTAAAGAAGGAGACATTGCACATAAACTTTCAATCCGATTGATTCGAAACGTAACACATTTCCTTTTAAAAACCCAAGCAGCTGGCACTGTGCCAATGGATGTAACGTGAAATTTGAATTAAGAACTTCTTCTTCTGCTCAGCGTACGTGATATTGCAGATCACGAGACTTTATCGGTGTTTATGTAGATTTTACGCTTTTTTAAAAGTGTTGCCATATTACACTTGAACTAAATAAGAAAATGTGCATAATAAAAGGTAATTTTATTCCGTATTAATTTTTCATTTGTTAACACTCTATTTTCTATTACACAGCGCCAAATATTCCCCTATCGGTGACTTTTGGAACTAATTTATTTTTTCACGGAATCCTTCGTCCCCCGTCTTGTTTAATCTTCCTACAAAATGTGGCGTCATTCTCGCAAATAGATCGCGCTACAGAACACTGTGAGCACTGTCAGTTTAATTATGGCCACCCGGTATATATATATATATATATATATATATATATATATATATATATATATATATATATATATATATATATATATATGTATATATATATATATATATATATATATATATTTATATATATATATATATATATATTTATATATATATATATATATATATATATATATATATATATTTATATATATATACATATATATATATATATATATATATATATATATATATATCTATATATATATATATATATATATATATATATATATATATATATATATATATATATATATATATTTAAATATCTTAGAAGTCTTGAGAGATTTGAGACTAGGCATATACAATGAAACTTTTTCAAGCCGGCCACCTCTTTAAACGGCTATATCTTATCCAGAACAGATTCAAAACTTCGTAGAAGTAATGTTATTGGAGAAACTTCTCATTGGCAATCACTCCTTGAAACGGCCACTGTGTTTAGGAACTATTACTGGCCACCATAGATAATTTTCATTGCATTATATTTATATTGTTTTCGTGATACTCACAGGAAATCTGTCTAAAGAAAAAACATTTCTTAGAAATTGGCTTAATAAGTGCGCCATATATGACATACATGCCATGAAAGCAACATTAAATGATGCAGCTGTGAGGGAGAAATGACATAGCCAATAGAAAAACTGCATTTATTTGTATTGGCTATGAACACAGATTTCGTCTTTTCTGTTGAGAGAACACCAAAACATAATCTTCAGTAATTTAAAAATAATTGAGTTTGCTATTGTAGTTTGATTTGAAACTCGTTTAGTGTTTCTGAGATTTTTGGTAGACCAACGCCTGTCCATTCCCATGTGCTTGTAAAGAAAGCAGATAGATTGTCAATCTAGTAAGTTGAACGAACTCTCAAGAGAAACGAGAAACGCTCAGTAAAACTTGAGATCAGATGTGATTACATTTGAATTTAGAACACTAATCTAAAAAAGGGTTTCATCAAGAGGTGAATATAAAATTTTCAGTCCTAGGTGGTCTATTCGCTGCAAGAGAATGTGTTTTTGAAATATGCATTTCCGTACTTTGACTGATTACAAAAATGTAATCTGATGCTTCTAAAGAAAACTTATTCTTCAGTAATTTTAAGTGAAGCTATTTTACCTCCGAAATGCAGAATTTTTACGGAAAATGTGATTTTTCCGCGTTAAAAGTAAAGCTTACAGCGAACGAGGGATTTTAATCATATGACAAGGAATAAAAAAATGTATACATACAATTCCAAGTATTAAATAAAATCATTCAAAAAACAATTTTGGGAGATTACATTATAAAAGGATTATAGTGGATAAGTAGGTGAAATTTTTTTTTATCTTAAGTACTTTTTTAGATAATAAGATGTAATAATGCTGGAAATCGTAGTAAGAGAAATAAGTGAATGCGGGTTAAGTCTTGATGGTATTGAAAAATTTTAACTTTTAAAAAATAATAATAATAAAAACTACAGAACCTTTAAGATTAGACTTTAGTATTCAAAGATTATCCAATCTTTCTAGAATGCCGAAGGCTATATGTTCGATTTCTAATCCGACTATTATTTTTCCGTAGTAAGAAAAGGAAGTGAATGCGTGATGAGAAGTTCTTTTATTTCACATTTTTCATTTTATATATATATATATATATATATATATATATATATATATATATATATATATAATGCTAGGAACGTAAACTATGATAAACTAGATTTAACTGGGTTAAAATTAGCTTTAACCGGTAATTTATTATAAAAAATTCACTATTTATTAACACCGGAGTACATGTTCAATATATTGGTTTAAGAGACGCCTTGAGCGAATCACAGAGGATGTGACGTCAACAACAGCGCACTCCTAGAAAGTTCCAGGTCCATCTGAAAACAGGTGAGTATGAATCATGATCATGCGACGTTCAACGCTACGCAAACAAAGGCACAAAAGGGATTATTTTTTGGAGTTGTAGGACGAGCCTGTTGTGAACTTGAGCGATGATGGAGAATGGCAATTTAGCTGGGTTGAGCAGGTTTTATAATTAATATTTATTAATAAAGTTCTTTAAATGTTATTGAAGTATTAGTTCATTGCCCCAAGCCTACTTTGTTTAATGGCTGCCATTAAGTGTAAATTAATTAGATAATCGTCACGCGATGTAAGCGCCTTGACAAATATATATAAATACATATATATATATATATATATATATATATATATGTTTATATATTATATATATATATATATGTATTTATATATATATACATATGTATATATATACATATATATGTATATATGTATATATATACATATATATGTATATATATATACATATATATATATATATATATATATATATATATATATATATATATATATATATATATATATATATATATATATACATACATATATATATATATATATATATATATATATTTATATATATATATACATATATATATATACATATATATATATATATATATATATATATACATATATATATATATATATATATATATATATATATATATATATATATATATATATATATATATATATATATATATATATATATATATATATATATATATATATATAGGGAACCTGTAATATCTGATTGTACATAGTTTACACAATTCTTCCAAAATGTCGAGGACAATATGTTTGGTTTCTATCCCGACACCATTCTTATTTTTTACTTAGTAAGAAAAGGAAGTGAATGTGGGTTTAGATTTTATGCTATTGAAAAATATTCATTTTTTTTTCAAATTAAAAAAACACAGAGCCTTTAAGAGTTGAAGGATCAGCTACACATACAATATTAGTTATTTTCGCTAAAAAATTCTAAAGTTTGTAAAAATATTTCTTCAGAAGAAAGAGTCATCCTTCTCTGAAAAAATAACTTTTATTTTCCCACCTTTTTGTAACCATGTGTTCCCATATTAGATATGCATTGCATAACACCGAGTTAAGAACTTTGAAGCAGAACAATGCATTTCCATACAGACAGAGAAAAAAATATGGATGGCTGTCTTTTATTTCACTCCTTTTCAAATATGACATTTTTCTTCATGTCCATATATGCAACCAAAAGCATTAAAAAACATTAACAATTGAAGTAGGAGTATGTCAAAACCTTTTGAGGCAATATCTTAAAAGTTTTTTATTGTTTTATTTCGCGTGTTGAAAGGAATCTCTTTAAGTTCAAAATACCAGAGTAACATAGTTTTAAAAGTTTTTGAGTTCAAAACTACTTTAAGTTGCGTGTGACGAGCATAGTGTTATATTATGTTGTGGGGAAAACGTTATGTTTCATTTAATAGGTTATTCAACTTTGCCATTCAAGCACGGTTTTATACTTCTCGTTATTTCAGGTAGGCTGTCATCAACACATCAAATATAATAATGGATATTTTGAGAGTTTTGTCATGAAAGTTAAATATAGAGAAAGCATAGGAAGTTACTCGGAATCTTTCTCCTTGAAATAATTAACACATACACACACACACACACACACACACATATATATATATATATATATATATATATATATATATATGTATATATATATATATATATATATATATATATATATATATATGTATATATATATATATATATATATATATATATATATATATATATATATATATATGTATATATACATATACATATATATATATATATATATATATATATATATATATATATATATATATATATATATATATATATATATATATATATATATATATATATATATAACTTAGATTACCATGTTATAGGGAAGAACTCTTCCGATCGAGCTGGCTTCCGGTTCTGAAGGTGCTCTTCTCGAATCAAGTCGTGCAACATTAAATACCTCCGTGTCTGGGCCGGATATGGTCATGTTAAATCTGTTTACCGTAAAGTCCCTAATTGAGGTCAGAGATGGTGGGAGAGGGTACGATCTTCCGAGATGTCAACTCTGGCTTGTTGCCGGACGATGGCCGAATGGCTAGGGCACTGGTTCTCGGTACCAGAGTATGTGGGTTCGAATCTCTCTCTTGGCATGGACGTTTGTAGCTGTTCGGTTCGTCTTTAAGCAGTAGGTCCCGGTCTAATTAGCCCTCGTGTAGCAAAAATTGACCGTAGTGCTCCAAACCAAATCACCCCCGGGTTGCTCGGTCGAAATTGAGGTGGTGGCAACGAACTTCCGTCCGGGGGGCATTAGAAACAACAACAACTTCTGATAGGGATTTAAGGACCTGACTACAAATTGCAGGACCTGATTATTGCAGGACCTGATTATTGCAGGACCTGACTATTGTACGGCCCTACTATTGCGGGACCTGACTACAGATCCAGGTTTCGGTTCTTAAATTTTTCCAGAATCTGGGATTTCCAGGGTCTTAATGATACATGAACCATAAAACATTTCCCTAAATATTGATGAAGAAAATATTTTCATTTATAATGTTAAATATTTTAGTTTAGTGCATAGCTAAAAAAATATATTTCATTTTAATTTATATGTTAATCTAATTTAAAGAAATGGGTTCTAAAACTCAAAATTGCTGTATTCTGAGGGAAGATTTTACTTTTTTACTTTCCATTTGCCAGCCTCCCACGTGGTGTAGTGGTTAACGTTCTGAGCTGCCACGCTTCGGGCTTGGGTTCATATTTCGAATAAATCTAGGTCGTTTCCGTGTCGTACCCCTCATAGGGAGCAATGCTGGCTCACTTACAGGATGCTCTTATAACAAATTGGCCAGTAAATCGAGGTGAATAAGAAAAGGCGAATTTTTGACAACAAAGTGCCTCTGTCTTAGACAAAAAAAATTTCAATTTGCCGCTGGATAAGATATTCGGTTAATTGCATAATTTTAAATAACATAAAATGCAATCTGATTTTGCTGTTTATAACTGCAAAAAATAAAATTTCTTTTGAAAATCTTATATGAATTAAATCAATAAAAACAAATGATATCCGATGGTATATTTTTTTGACAGCTGGAGGAAATTTACTTCTGAGATAGTCGAGGAGTATCTAGTAGTTAGTACTGTCAATTCGCTTAAGGCTGCTGTGTACTAACCCTATTGGATTCGCTCTCCTCAATGTTAACTTATGGAGAAAATGTATCCAATGATTGTGGACTTGGAATTAAATATTTTTTTAACGTAGGATTACGTTCCTCTATAACGGTCCTCCGGAAAGGAAAATTTCAGTCGCTAAAACCCTCAGTCCGTACCTCGCGAGTTATAATTTTGGCAGCGCCCCCCCCCCCCCCCCCCCCCAGGGTCGTCCATGTATCGCTTGGACAAGCAGTAAACAGTTAAACGGAATAGTGCCAAAATGCGTCAAAATTTACATATTTCGTAGAACTTTGTTACTGTTGCCACATGGGATGTACGCGGGCAAGAAAATCATGAAATTATGCAGCTCTTGACGTTTAGCTCGTTTTACTAAACAATAGATGACGCTAAAAACCATACTTAAAAAATAATTTCTACTTATTTCCCTGCCATAATTTTGTTAGAGCTTCCTTTAGCAATCATAAATGTAAAAGGTATAGTTTCTTTTCTTTTCTTAATTTTGTGCATTTGTGTGCAGCCCATATTAAGGCTGCCGTATACTTACCCTATTGGATTCACTCACCTCATTGTTAACCTAGTATGAAGAAAATTTTTCGACTATTTACAGGTACATAAATGCTGATAATCCAATAAAATGGTATTTTGAGATAGCAAACTTTTTAGATAGTCCGACCTTTTCTGCACCTTGCAACAGGATATATTTCATAAATTTCATCCATCAAAGGAATTCATGCGCTTTTAAAACACACTAGACCAGATTCCCCCCACCAGAATAATTTAAATTTTAAAATATTATTTGAATTTTTTTAAATGAAAAATGCCCCAAGGTGTAAAATGGCTTTCTCTATAAAGGAGCACAATTGAAAAAAAATCTTTGAATTCAAGTTGGCAATCCTTGGACACATTTTCTCCATAGGTTAAAATTGAGGTGAGCGAATCCAATAGTACACAGCAGCCTTAAGGATGCTTCGTATTTCGACATATCATACTTTAATGTAAAGACTTTCGGATTACCTTGCATACTTGCAATGCATATAATTTTTTTATCAGAGCATTTATTATTAAATTCAGGCAATTGGAAGTTCTACAGCACTCTCACAACAATACTGTAAATGTGCGACGAATTTTCTTGGCCAACTGTAACGCTTATGTGTAAAATATTTTAGCTTTCCAAAGAATTTATTGGCTTTATACAGTTTTGTTACTCGATTTCGCAATTTCTACTGAACGAAAGCAACCACAGCTTTTCTGATTTAAAATTGATATGGATCAAAAAACAGCGCTTCAAATTTGCGTGGGGGATTTTAAAGCTAGTGTGTAAAATACTTAACATTTCCAAAGTTACTTTTTTGTTGTTAAAATATTTAGTCATGTTCCGAATTTTTATTGTAAGCGTGGAAGATATTTGAATTAAAATTGATAAGCAAAGTGTAAAGAAGTGTGATTTTTCCAAAACAGAAAGCAGCTTAATATGTAAAACTAGCTGAATACCCGTGCTTCTCTACGGAGTACATTCAAATTAAATACAACGGTCAATGTATGCAATAAATACAAAAAATTATATTTATAATAAATAAAACGGTCCATGTATGTAATTAATGGCAAAAATATATATATATGTATTTATAAAAAAATCGTAACGGATATTTTTATAGACAAAATAATGTAGAATAAAATATTCAAATTAAACACAACGGTCAATGCATGTCATTAATTTGTATGTTTAATATCCATAAAATATACTCATTTGAATTAATTTCTTTAAAAGCTTCCATCTCAATTCGTCTAGAGGTTAAATTTTATCTTTCTCCGCATTTTAATATTTTTGTTTGTCAATTTATTTCGTTGTTATGCCCATGACGCAAAATTAATTTAAAGTATCTAAAAATTAATCTTTAAAAATTTACCAAAAAATCAGAAAATGGAGGTAAAGATTCGAAAAAGTTGATCGATCGGTCGAAAAGTGATCTTTCTCGCGATATAAATTTTATAAGCCCCAGTTTATTATTTTAAATGCAAACTTTAAAGCATGTTCCAAAAACAGTTTAAAAATTTAATTGAACAAATCTAAGAAGAATTTTCGAAAAATCTTTCTTAGTGCACCCCTACACTATAAGAAAAATCGCCATGCAAAATTTCAGCCCCTTAGGTCCAGCGGTTTGGTCGGTGCGTTATCTATCAGTCAGTCAGTCAGTCAGTTACGGGACTGTTATATATATATATAGAATAGTCAAATTGCAGGGTGCGGCATAATCACTTTTCAAAGGGTAATATTAATCGAACGGAATAATTTATAGAAAAACGCTTTTCATTTTAGAAAAGTACAAAGAATATAGTTTTGTTCACTATAGGTTTTAAAAATACCATGGCTCACGCGGCGCCCGTTATTTTTTCAAGGCCGTTATCTAAAGTTTTCCATCACTTTTGGGCATCTCTGGGGGAAAGGCGGTAACCTCCTCTCGAATAATGGACTTACGGACTAGTTGCACATTTTAAGGTGTTCTAATGTTCCGAGGTTCTAATATTCCACTTGGTTTCTTTGGTAACGCAGCCCTCTTTCTCTTACGTTTCAAACTCTTCGATTGTTTTTAGATAAGGAACGGCATCCAGTGGAATACAGTCCGAAGCACGTCGTAAATGCCCTCTGCATCGGGTTTACAGAATCTTTGTCTTCAGAGAACGACTCTATAAGGAAACCACGATGTTCATCGGACCAACAAATAGTGTCTACTGACAACTAGAATATTCGCCGGAACTGTTCCACCTTACGAGCTACCCCCGCAATCCCTTACCAGAGATTTTATGAAAAGTGGGAGTCCATTCTGCCATACCCTCTATTTATTTGAATTCAGAATGTCTAATATGCACAGATATCCACAATTATTCTTTTGGCATCGGAAGGTTGCAATTTTTCTCTTCCATTAAATTATTAAAACTGGGCTCGCTTTTTTTTCTATCTTCATATTTACAGCTGTTTGTGTTTTAATACTAAAATATTTTTAGCATAAAGTTTACATTCTAAATTTAATTTGTTTCAATAAAAACCATTTTCTTAATTCAAATGAGTTTCTTCAGAAACAGAACCATAAACTTTTTCAATTACTTACGATGCATGAGAAAAATATTTTATGCTTTTTCAGTCTTCCAAATCTATGAAACATGTGCTTTTGCTTGAAACATTTTGTAAACTAGTCCAAATTTTAAAACTTCCCTCTGAAAATCTTATGAAGAACAAATAAAGTTAGTCACACTCAATCCATAGCATCGACATTAGGAATTTTACGCAAGATGAAAATCTTGTTGTTGTTTATTGTTTCTAATGTCCTCTGGTCGGCTGTTTCAGACCAGGTCCATATAGTCTTCTAGCTGAAGTGTGCAGCTCCGGTTTATATAGCCCCACACGGGCCGGAGTACGTCCTAACTAGTTGCTACTACAATTTTGATCGAACAACCCCAGTAACGATATCTGGGGGTTCGTACCCTCTCCCACCCTCTCTGACCTCATAGAGGGACTTTCCGGTCTACGGATACAACGTGCCCATATCCGGACTACATATAGAGGTATTTAATGGCGCGCGTCGGGATTCGATCCGAGCACCCTCAGCACCTAAAACAGGCGCGCTACCACAAGGCTACCTTCAGCCCATATGAAAATCTTAATTGTCTCAAGTAATCGAGAGAAAACTATAATCTTTTAATTTCAGAATTTAATCTTTATGTATAATGAATCGCATCACATTCAGCCGTTCTTTCCACGATGAAAATCGCACTTGTCGCTTAAGCAGTTTGGTAAAATCTGTAGTCTTTTAATTCCAGAATAAAATATTCTGCATGAGTATACCAGGACTAAAGTAGGCGTGATAAAATGACACGAAATAATGCATATTGAGTTCGGGCTGACAAAGATTTGGGTTCAAAATTCCCATATGCTATAATAGCTAGGAGAGAAAATGGTGTAAAATCACGAGATAGGTTTTAATACTGGTGTGTTTCGCCTGCTAGGACTTGCATAATTTCCTAAAGGAGAAGCATTTAGCGCTATCATCCAAAGTGAACCGGATATCTAACCTAAAGTTTATTGCCTCTTAGACTCGCAAATATTTGGAATTCGATTCACATTCCCGAAAGTGGATATCAGTCAGTTAAAATCACCACTCCAGGAAATGGTGCTGAAAGGTGAAGTTTTGTTTGGTTGCATGGATTTTGTACTCGAACTGTTCATTATTTAGCAGCGGAGAGGTACTAAAATGGTAGATTTATTAAAATTGGGAAGTTTCATAAACAAATGATAAACTTAAGGTAAATATTTAAACAGGATTTTACTTTTTATTTTACTGTGTGTCTTTCTTTACGGGAAAATTAAGTAATGATCACAAGGTCTAGTTATAAATAACAAAAAAGTTTATCCTGTAAGAATTGATTACGGTATATACAATCGCAAATTTCTATAATAAATAATGTATTACGGAGAAATTATTGTGGTATGTATATATTTTTCAATTTATGTATATGGGAATTATGGTTAAACGCTAACGTCTTCAATATTTAGCTCAACTATATTATGAAATTCAATAGTTAACGAAATATGTTATAAATGCTAGAAAGATACCAGCATAAAGGAAATTTCTTTTTTTTTTTGTCTCATAGATTAAATCGAAATGAATTTTAAATGAGTGTCGAGTAATTTTATTACCTGTTAACCAACATATGATGCTATTTATCTTTGATTAGATATAAAATAATATTATTTCGCTGAAGTTACGAGGGTTTGTACTTTTATTCTAACAACACACAAAGATTCAATAGTTGTTAAAAATTTCAAATTTTGATACGCGTAAATGACTAGCTTTTTCTTTACAACTGAAGTTTTGTAACAACAGCCTAAATTGAAAATTGCAGCGATGTATGATAGGTCCACACATCTCTAAAGAACTACTTGCCCGACGGATTGCGGCTTAAGGGGTTTGGAATGCTTTATTAGGTAAACAAATTGAAATAGTGGCAGAATTTAGCATCCTCCTGTGTTTGTGTAAAGGAAACACTAGAAATTGTTTCACTCCTCACTGTTTTGTACGTAACTTATTTACAATTTTGACTGATTGTTCTTGGTCGTTACCAAACATGACTCCACTTTATGTGGAGATACCTTTGCATTTAATTCCCTGAGCAGTAAAAACGAAATACTACTTCGTGTTAAAAAAAAAAACTACCTAATTTAGGGTGTAATCTTTTTGGGAAGCGAGATTACCTGTTTTGCGTATCTCCTGTTTTACGCTTTTATTTCTTAAATAGGTTTTTTTTACCTTTCTAGCTATTCTTCCATTTTTGTAATATACCCAAAAAAGCATTTCAGTTTTGCACCACGGGGTGACTTTGGATACTTTCTTACAACAATCTCACACTTAGAAAGGTCTTGAGGTAGCCTAGTGGTACCGCGTCGAATTTTGGTGCTGAGGGTGTTCGGATCGAATCCCGATAAGCGCCATTAAACACCTCCGTGTCTAGGCCGGATATGGGCACGTTAAATACGTAGACCGGAAAGTACCTCTATGAGGTCACAGAGAGAGGGAGAGGGTACGATCCCTACAGATGACGCCTCTGGAGTCGCTTGGTCGAAATTGAGGTTACACTTGGCTATATCAGACTCCTACCTTTGTGATGTTATTATAAACCTGAGACCCCGCTAGCCTATATGGACCTGGTCTTGCATACCTCCGGCCAAGGAGGCATAAGAAACAACAACAACAACAACAACAACAAACTTACAAATATAGCGTAATAAAACTTGCTTTCTCTTACCAATATCACAACTCAGTACTAAGCAGATTTTTACAAAAGATATTGCAACAAAAGAAATTATGAGCACACATTGCGCTTTCATAATAACAAACATCATACAGGAATAACTCCTCAAGGTATTTTCAAACTTCTCCTAAGAAGAGAAGACCCAAACGCTTCATTTAGATATTCCGGGAATTAAATGTCTATATTCCCACATACACAAAAAATATGATTGGTATTTAATACTAGATTGCCAAAATCCCTCCATAATTCTGAGATAGGAAATCCTAAAAGCCGTTAGTCTAGAAAATCAAATATTATTATGAAAGATTTATCCATGCGTGGATGCCACTAAAAAAAAGCCGATGACAATCCAATTGCAATCACATTAGAGATACAATGGGCATAATGGGATGCCATGACTAACACGTGTCAATGTGAATTTCCTCAGTGTAATATCGAATTTCTGTTTATTCAACGTTCTTGTTCTTTATTCCCTGAGGATCAAGGAGCTCACCCATTGGAAATCGAATAAAAGGGAAAAATGTTGATAGAAATTCTGCCCTAGAGAATGCTTTTTTTCTGGTGAGGGGTGTACATTTGCAGTTTGTTGGATGTAAGATTTCAGTTTATGTAAACACACTTAAAAAAGGAAATAGAAGTGTGTTAGAAAATATTGCTGTGAATTACATTAGAGTGCATTACAGTAAATGAGACGCTTTGATTTAAGGCTGCTATGTACTAACTCCATTGGATTCGCTCACCTCAATGTTAACCTATGGAGAAAATTTGTCCACGGATTGCCAACTTAAATTCAAAGAGTTTTTAAAAAAAATTGTACTCCGTCATAGAAAAAGAAATTTTACATTTGTGTACATTTTTCGTTTATTTAAAAAAATGCAATTAATATTTTAAAATTTAAATTATTCGGGGAAAAATCTGGTATAGTGTGTTTTAAGCGCTCATAAATTCCTTCGGTGGACGAAATTTATAAAATGAATCCTGTAGCGATTTGCAGAAAAATTCAGACTGTCTGACAATACCAATTTTATTTGATTATCAGCATTTATGTAACTGCAAATATTTGACAAATTATATTTTAAATAAAAAATTTGGGGACAGTGCTTAACCCTCTTATAGAGAGATAGCCATTACAATCCCTCAAAATGTCAATCCTAATGGGGGGGTGGAATTCTCGAACTGTCAACTGGACTCCTCCCACCACAAGAGTCTGTAAGAATAGAAAAAGGGAAATATGATTTTTTTTCTTAGTACATAGCAGCCTTAAGGCAACGCATCAGAATCGTTACTGAAACACCATTTTTTCTGAAATTTTACTGCCTAGGTAAAAAATGTACACCTTCACTTAAGAGATTCAACTTAAAAATTTAGTATGACGAGGAAGAACTAGTCAAAAATTGTCAAGAGACTATAAAAATTTTAAGGTTCAAATTTAGATTATAGACAACATATTAGAATCTGTACTGAAACACCATTTTATTCCTGGAATTTCACTGCCTACATAAAATACTGTACATCTTCTCTTAAGAGATTTCACATAAACGTTTTGATGACGAGGAAGGAATAATCGAAAATTGTCAAGAAACGAAAAAATTTTTAAGGTTCAATTTTAGATTTTAGCAACGTATCAGAATCGTTACTGAAGCACCATTTTTCTGTAATATCGCTGCATAGGTAAAATTCTGTACATTTTCTCTTAGATTTTACTTTAAAGTTTGGATGACAAGGAAGGATTAGACAAAAATTGTCAACAGACGTTAAAAATTTTAGGTATCTTTTTTTTGTAATCTACAGCTTTAATGTTAAAAAAATAAATGAACAAAAAGCAAGAATTTTCTGTAGCAGATATATCACAGTGGTATACGATATAGTATAAAGCAAGTTTCTAAACAGTTTGACAAAACTTTAGCTTAAGCTTTCTTGAGCTAGAGATAAGCCATAGTTTGATTATGAATCAGTTTAAGAAAAGGGGAAATATTATTCCTCTTTGTTACTAATAAAATATTTTAGTTCTTGTAAACACCGTTGAGAAGGCATGCTAAGTGAGGTGATATCGTAGCGTATAATAGAGGGGAACCGTTAAGAGAAAATGGATATTAGCTATGGAGATGTGTAAAACTGTAGGCAGATTTGTTTTGATTTTGTAACACATCAGAAAATCAGTATGCCTAGCTGAAAAACAAACAAATAAAAAAACTATTTTTAGACAGTTTTATGGTTTAGATAAAGATCTGTAACTTCATCCTTAAGATAACTGCATAAAAGTTAGAATAGTCGGAAAAAACTATAATCTAGTAATTACAGGTTAACAAAAATTTTCCGATCATTTTTGCTGTAATCTACAATTTTTAATTAAAAAACACCATGATATATGATAGACGAACGGAAAAGGGAAATAAATAGAATCTATACTGAATCCTGCGTTTGAAAAAGTGGACAAAACGGCATTAATAGAACTTCTGCTATATGCTGTGATGTCCCCTCATAAGGTTCATTTAGTGTGTGTTTCTATGATAAAGCAGCCAAAACAATTGAGGTATATATAGGCAAATATCCTTACAGTAAATGTATCCCGCTTTGAAAAACAGATGAAATCGAGTTAAGCCATAGATTAATTAGTAACGATAAAGAAATTTGACAAAATCCATGCTACCTCAAATTAACATCAAATTCGAACCTTTCAAGCAAACATGTTTCGCTAAAACTCTTGATACGCTTCAGTGGACAAGAGATATAGCTTAGTCCATCGCACTCTTTTTGATAATATCGACCAGCAAATGCGGCACACTTTTGCAGTGAAGCTTTCGGAAAAGAAAAGTCAAGTATGGAAAGGAAAAATACGAGTATTACGAGTCCTTAAGAACTTATTTTTATTACTTTTGTAAATTTTCTTTATTCTAATATAAATGAAACAATGAAACTGTAATTTTACATTTTGAATTTCTTATAGTATGGGATATCTGGAAAAACCTTCCACGTGCATTCTTGGTTTATTTGGGCAAGTTTTGCCGTAATTACTCATTTGATGCCCCCCTCAAATTTTTTTTTGGTCTCGGAACATGCAGCAGAATTCCTCTTTTTACCGCATCTCATTATGTGAAGCTATCCATTTAATCTGTTAATTTCTTTGTCCCCATAAGGTAATCAATTGAATTATGGAATATATCACAATGTCCACGAGAGACGCCAATGGATTTATGGAATACATGTCCCCGTGGAAGAGCCAATGGAGTTATGGAATATATAACGAAGTTCCCCGTAACAGAGCCAATGGAGTTAAGGAATATATTATTAGTTTCCTCGTGGCAGAGCCAATGGAGTTATGGGATACATAGCATGAGTTTTGAGTGTCCTTGTAGAATTGCGAGTGGAGTTAAAGAATATATTATGTGTATCCACACAGCGGATTTATAGAGTTATGGACTATATTACAAGATTCCCCGTAACAAATCCAATGTAGTTAAGGAATATATTAAAAATTTCCCCGTGGCACAGTCAGTGGAGTTAAGGGATATATTATGAGTGCCCCAGTAGAAGAGCCAATGGCTGAATGCCATATAGTATGAGTTTTCCTGTAGCAGATTCAATGGAATTATGGAAAATATTATCATCTTCGCAGCTGAGCTTCTTGATTCATGAAATATATTATGAATGTTCCTAAAGAATAGCCAGTGGAGTGCTGAGGGTTGAAATGCAATTAATTCATAAAAAGGGCTAAATGTAAGTACATTAGAAACATTACTGGGAGGAGACAAAGTTTGTGGATTGTATTGAATTTCAACTACTGACGATGGGATTGGATAGATCTCTTATACGAGTATTATTCCAAAAGAACTCTGCTCAGAAACTCGAAAATATAGCGTTGTCGCCGATTCTGTATTAACCGTGAAAGCGATGCGTCACATGATCGGAATTACTGATTTTCCCGCTGCGGATGGAAGAAACACGGAGCTTTCGGGACGATCCCACTTACCCTTTTGGCATCGGGTGTCGGAGAGCCAAAATCATACTCGAATTTGCGATATTTTTAAAACCCTGAGGAGATCGGGGAGATACGGTCTTCGCCACGTTCGCAAACCCAGCGATCTCGCGATCTAACGTCATATAGCTGGACCCTTCGTGAATGCCCTTACTAAAGCTGTTTTTAGCTCTAGAGTAGTATGCTCTGCCAAATAAATCTCAAAAAACGAACACGGGGAGGGGGAGGTTTCAAGTTACTTGTGAAAACGATGATTTCACCGTACGTGTTTATCTTTTTTCAGCACCTTATTGGCAAAAAGGAGCACCAGAGACGCCATTAATTCATCCTAAAGGTTTATTACTCCAAAAGAACTCTTCCCAAAATCTCGAAATTATAACGTTGTCGCCAATTCCGTATTAATCGTGAAAGCGATGGCGTCAAATTATCGAAATCACCGATTTTCCAGCTACCGATCGAAAAAACACGGAGCTTTCGGGACGATTCGATGCCCTCAAGCGCCAGGTGTCACAGAACCGTAAGGATACTCGGACTTGCGAGATTTTTAAATTTTCGAGGAGAACGAGGCAAAACGGTCTCCGCCACGACCGCAAAGCCAACAATGTCGCCGTTTGACGTCATACCGCTAAGACTTCTTTAGGAAGGGCTTTTAGCCCTTCCTAAAGCTGTTTTAGTCCTACAGAACTATACTCTGACATATACATCTCAAAAACAAACACGAGGGTGCAGGTTTCAAGTTACTCGTGAAAACGATAACGTCACCGAAACAAGTTTATGGCTTTTTCAGTCCCTTGCTGGAAAAAAGTAGCACTACAGACTCCATTAATTAATCCTAAAGATCTTATATGCATGAAAAACTGAAAGTTCAATACACCAGAGAAAAGTAAGAGATTATTTAAGTCCATCTCGTCTACTAATCAGCCTAAGAAAAAATATGTTTAGAAGGGTATTTCAGCAAAAAGGGTAACCAAACTTCGAGTTATGAAACGTGGGGGAAAATACTACTATTTAAATGATGCACTTTTATGGTATATTACTGTAGACAGTAGGACTTAGTAATTCTTTTTTCATGAAAGGCTGCCTCACAAAAATATATCGTACCTTACACAAAGATTCACATACAAATATATCAATAACAGAACGATCAAATTAA
The DNA here is from genome assembly GCA_907164885.2 of Dolomedes plantarius. Taxonomy (NCBI): domain Eukaryota; kingdom Metazoa; phylum Arthropoda; class Arachnida; order Araneae; family Dolomedidae; genus Dolomedes; species Dolomedes plantarius. The sequence continues at coordinate 187,085,015 of OU015490.1, forward strand.
TAAAAATAATAAAAACGGAACTATGGATAAATTGGATGGATAAAAAGAAAACGAGGAAACGACAAAATTATTTTTATAAAAAATGCAAGGAAGTACAAAATAGACAAGTGAATGAGATTTGTTCGGCGGGCCACCCTTTAGCCTCCCCTTATAGAAAGAAATGCATCAGATATTTTCAATAATAAGGGACGAACATTAGAAATATTTTTATTATTTTCTAGATACAGTTATGTAGTGGGCGACGGCCGCCGAAAATATGAAAACAAAAAGATGAAAACAGTTTGTCAGCAACGAAGAATTCGATGGATTCAGATGTGGATGAATCAATAAAGTGAATAGCGGAATATCCGACCAATCGATATCAAGATACGAAAAAATGGAACACTTGAATGCATTACAGGACAACCCGAAATGGAATACCAGATGAGATTTAACACAACTAAAGGGGTATGATAAATAGATAACACTCGTGGATTTGGGATCATAAAAATAACAGATAACATACATTTGCAATTTTCTTTCTCTAGGATATTTCCCTTACAGCTTTTCATATGGAAAACGCAGAAAATTCCGTGATATTTTGAGTGGCGGGAGAAGAGAGGCATTCAATTTCAAAGCATTGGAGAATTTATTTTTTAAACTTTAAATGGTCCATGACACAGGCTAAAAATAGAGGGTTGGAGAGTTTAAAGGCTATAATAATTGGTGTCAAAATAGAATGGAGAGCAAAATGGAGGGAAATATTTAAAAACTTTCAAGTACGTGAAATAAAAAATAAAAAACTTGATAACCAATAAAAGAGTGTTTTTGCACTACGCCAAGTTTCTTGTAATAATAATAGTTTTTTGTAGATCTACATGACATCTGGATATTTTACTTGACGTTCTGTAATAAAGCAATGTTTTTTTAATGTTATATTTTCTATACAACCGCTGTATCACTAAAAATGGATTAATACAATTTGTACAAGTCTTTATATATATATATATATATATATATATATATATATATATGTGTGTGTGTGTGTGTGTGTGTGTGTGTGTAATAATATCTCTCCACTAATATTAATTGTCCTATATCTATTGTCCTAACTTTTCCTCAGTAAAGCCCAGCTCTATTTCAAAAACGAAATCAGAAATCAAAATAACCTAATATTCTCCTTCACGCATGCGCGGGAAAGTTATTTTTAGACTTCCGTGATCTCGATTCCCCTTCGAAGAAATACCACATGATTGGGGTCAACCAATTAAAAGAATTCTAAGCCTAGCGGCAAAATCAGAAGTAACTTAGTATAAAAGGTCAGACAGAGCATTTTCGCGCTCTCTACTTTCTTGGCGCTCTTTTCTAACTTCCTTGCTCGCTGTCCGCATACTGCTTCAAAATATATTAGGATGTAACGGTATTCGATACTTAAGCCTGGGCAGCTCTGGGCTGTCCGTTGACGTTATTGTCAAATATCATGTCGTCAGCTTGTGACAATTCGCTCAACTATGTGTAGTTGTGTATCTTCTCTGATGTCTTGAAGTTTGGTTCCATGGAATAAAATATTTCAACTGTTCATCGTGTTCCTGTTCTTTTCTCGAGTGTACATGTGTGAATCCATCCCCTGTAACAATCTACTAGAAGTATTACCACACTGGCTACGTCTTGTCGTATCGCATCTCCTCTACACTGTTCAAGTTATTCGTGTGGGAGTACATATATATATAACATGAAAAACACCAAAACCTTAACAAATTTCTAAATTCTTTTAAATTCCCATGGGCGTAAAGATAATTTCATTTTCGTTTTATGAACAAAGGAATCGTCCCTTAAAATCACCAATCTCTCGCGCGAAACTTATATAAGAAAACAGATGACTTCTGTCCCAGATTCCTGGGTTTAAACAATAATTGCAGAACTAATAGGTCATGTGACGAGGGCTCGTAAAGTCTATAAAAACTCAAACATGCCCCCCCCAAGAGCGGATTTTGACGTGATTCTGTTGTTTGATAAACACGCTGTAATATTTCTTTCAGAATATCAATAGAATAGTATTTGCCAATGTGAAAGCGGTTTATTTTTAGCCACTCGACTCGACTTCACCGCTGTGGCATGCTGGTTCTGGTCATCATCCACGGTGCCGGGCCAGTATTTTACTTACGCACACACACACAAACACACACACACATATATACACTGGTGTAAGAAATTAAGAGAATTTGCAGACTTGGTCGATTATCTCTAGAACTGCTGTACCGATTTTAATGAAATTTGATATGTAAATACATTGATGCAATACAAAACAAATAACCATTCAATAATTGCAATACACACACATGATCGCGCGTAACACTCGTTGGAGTCGGTAGTTATGAAACAGCGGTTGCAGAATAAACAAAAAAATGGGTTAATAGATGGGTTAATAGGGGTATGGCGCCCTCTTACAGATATACAAGTCTCGCAGCGTGATTTCATGAATGAAATGAGGCAGTTTATCATTTCCTGCGGCAATTGGTACCACTCGTTCAGCAACGGTGTTTTCATTCCCTGGATGGTTCTCGGAGGGTGGTTGCGAGTTTCAATTGCCCTCCCCAGAGCGTCCCAGACATGCTCTATAGGGTTAAGGTCTGGAGATCTGGCTGGCCAATCCATCCGGTGAATATCCTCAATCTCTAAAAATTCGACCAGAATATCTCTATGTGGCCTCGCTTTATCGTTCATTAAAATGAATTCAGGGCCAACTGCACCCCTGAAAAGGCGAACATAGGGCTCCAAGACCTCATCCCTATACCTCACACCAGTCACAGTGCCTCTTTCAAAGACATGGAGAGGTGTGCGACCATCCAACATGATGCCTTCCCAGACCATTAAACCTCCTCTACCATAATGGTCGATTTCGCGGACATTGGAGGGTAGGTAGCGGGTCCCTTGTTCTCTCCATATGAACGTACGACGAGAATCGGTGTTTAGGCTGAACCGGGACTCATCAGTGAAGAGAACGGTCGCCTATTGATCCATACTCCAATCTCCATGATAAACGGATTCTCCTGTTCGTAGAAGTGAGTGGGACGCAAACAGCAGGTCTTCTTGCAAACAACCCTCATGAAGTCTTTTGGAAACAGACACCCTTGATACACGGGTTCCTGTGGCTGCATACAAGTCACGAGAGATCTAAGAAGCTATAGCACTCCTGTTACGCCTCGCTCTAATCGACAAATGGCGATCTTCTCTGGCCGTCGTGGCTCTTGGATGACGTTGCCCAGGCTTTCTCTCGATGGATCCGGTATCCTGGAACTGTTTCCATAAGTTACACACGACGCTGGGCATCAAATTGATTTCTCTACAAATTTGGACTTGAGATTGGTCTGCTTCTAGCCTCCCCACAATTCGCCACCTCATTCCATCATCTAAACGTTGGTGGTTACTCATTTTTACTGTTACAATTTGAAATTAACCGATTGCTGCAAAATAACACCAAGAATTAACCCATTTTTTTCTTATTCTGCAACCGCTGTTTCATACCTTCCGACTCTAACGAGTGTTACGCACGACCATGCGTGTGTATTACAATTATTGAATGGTTATTTGGTTTGTATTGCATCAATGTATGTACATATCAATGTTCATTAAATTCGGTACAGTAGTTCTAAAAATAATCGACCAGGTCTGCAAATTCTCTTAATTTTTTACACCAGTGTATTTTTTACACCAGTGAATTATGGATTTTTATATATATATATATATATATATATATATATATATATATATATATATATATATATATATATATATATATATGTATATATATATATACACTGAAGTGCCACTGAATTAGGGATAGCAAAGCCTATGTAAATTTTATAGCGCTGCGCATAATGTATGCGCAAGTGAGGGTGCTGTGGTAACTGCATATATAGCGCGTACTGTCGTTGTTCTGAATTAGTTGTTGGAATTGCCAGTATGGGTAAACTGCCTGATTTAGACGCCTTCGATCGTGGACAAATCGTAGGTGCGCGACGCATGGGCCATTCAATTTCCGAAATCGTCAGACAGCTAGGATTTTCAAGGTCGACGGTGTCAAGAGTATAACCAAGAATACATGGATGTTGGAAAAATACTAGCCATCGGGCAAACTGCAGAGGACAATTAGCCTTGACAGTGCGTGGTGAGATACGGCTCAGTCGAATTGTACGTAGCCAGCGAAGCCAAACATTATCTCAAATTGCCACCCAGTTTAATGACGGTGCCAGTCGTACAGTCAGTAAACGGACTGTGCAACGCTCGCTTCGCCGTATGGGTTTCGGGAGCCGTCGACCTACGATAGTACCATTGCTCTATACTCGCCATCGGGCTACACGTCTTGCCTGGGCAAGAGAGCACAGAGACTGGAGTGTAGAGGACTGGAAACGAGTAGCATGGAGTGATGAGTCTCGATTCCGACTACTTAACGCCGACGGGAGGCTGAGAATATGGCGTCAGGCTCATGAAGCCATGGATCCTGTATGCCTGGCTGGAACTGTACAAGGTCACGGTGGCTCAATCATGGTCTGAGGTGTTTTTTCGTGGCACAATTTGGGATCTTTGGTGCGTGTACCAACCTCCCTCAATGCAATTCGGTACGTAGAGTTGCTGGGTGATCACCTCCATCCGTTTATGCTGTTCTGTTATCCGCACGGTAATGGAGTTTTTCAGCAAGACAACTGTACCTCTCACAAGTCCCGGTTGGCTACTGTCTGGTTGGATGAGCATTCCTCTGACTTCTCTGTCATGCATCGGTTACCTAGAAGCCCAGACTTAAGTACTATTGAGCATCTTTGCGATGTTTTGGAACATCACACAGAACCAAATAACCTTACTGAATTATGGACAGCTTTAGCCAATATTTGGCAAGCCATTCCCGTGGAACGTTTCCAGAAACTTGATGAATCTATGCCTCGTTGTGTGGCAGCCGTTATCAAGGCCAGAGGAGGCCCAACTCGTTACTAGGTAGGTTTCCCTAATTCAGTGGCACTTCAGTGTATATATATATATATATATATATATATATATATATATATATATATATATATATATATAAGGCGTGTTCAAAAGGAAAACTGATCTTTTTAAATACAGTATCAACAGGTGGATAGATAACCCAAAGCTACTAGGTAAATCTAGCGGTAGATTTTGGCAATAAATTACCATTTGTTTTGTAAGGCGATTTGTTCGGATTTGCGACAATGTGAGAATAGAAAGACTTCAAGAATAACGTGTGAGTGTGTGTAAAATTTTGTGCCAGTTTTCTAAAAATTGATTTTTTTCCCGGTGATACCGACGCTAAACGATGATTTTCAAAATACCTAGTGATTTGTTGCCCGGCAAACTATCAAACAGAGTCGACTTTATCGACAGCTTTAGGAATTTGAGAGTACGATTTCAAAGTTTTTATAAGAATACTACATTGAATTAATCGAACGCACTTATGCAAAAAGAAATAGAAAATTTCTCTGGGCATGACAATTATTTGCCATGATGACAGGTATAAATTTTGAATGAAAAAAACAAATACTAAGTTTTATTTAGAAAATGCTTCAAAACAAACAAGCTTCAGAAAATACCCAGTTAATGATAACGGAACTTCCACCTAAGTATCACGTCAACATCAATAATGACACCTTCCTGCCGTGCAAATAAATCGTTTCTAAGAAAACGAAACATTAATTGTTCATTTTAAGTCACGCGAAAAGAATTAATATGCATTTGCTTGTAAATTTCTGTTATCTGCGTTTCTTGACGGGTTAACTGCTCTTTTCAGAGTCAGTTGCTTGATGATGTCCCAAAATAATTTTTATAGTGCGCTGATGAGGGCGATAACCCATAATTAGGTTAAGAATAACCCTTTCTGGCTCTGGGGCTCATGATCAAAAGCCTTCGGTGTTTCCGAAGCGTTGCTATGGTAACTACGCCATTTCTGAATGTTAATAACTGGAATAAAAAGTTTAGTTGAAGTCTGGCAACTTTTGAGATTTATTACTTGTTTTTATAATTATTTTTGTAAACTATCATTACGTTAACATTTTGGTTGAAGTGTAACAGATTTTCTTTTCAATACGCCATCTTAATTTTGGTTATTCAGCAGTGTCATAGCTGGGTTTAATTAAATAACATTCACTGAAAATTAAATATCGGAAGAATGTAATTTTCCAAATAAACCGGAAGTTCTAATTGGTCAGCAAGCTACCTAAATGTAGCAATTTAGAAAATTGAAAATAATCAGTTTGGGACTTTTGACCATTTAACTCATACAGAAATTGCATCAGAATTAATTTACAACCAATGTATGTCCTACGTCAGTTTTCAAGTAGCTGATTCTTTTTGTCTATCATGCACTGACTAATGTATTTATGTAGTAAACTAGTATAAAATGTATTTACTAATACTGATTTGGGTGGTTCCTCCTATCCAGTTTATACATGAGGAAAAGGTTTGGGATTCATATGTTTACAAAAAATGTGAACAACCTACACTTAATGTTTTTAATAAAGCATAGCATAAAATAAACATTAGAGAAAGACACAGAAATATGGAAGAAAGTTTTTTTTCGAACTTATTTACAATAAGTTCTTCCACGGGAATCATTGGCATTAGAAATCTTCTATCAGACATTTATGTAAGACGGACATTTATGAGTTGATCAATGGCAGGTTTTATTTCAAACCTTTAAGTACAACATATTGACATTTATTTCAAAGACAATATTTTATAATCTAGGATATGTTCCATAATAAAGTATGATATCTGTTCATGTTTCACCACTGGAGGCAGTTTTCCGAACACTTTATATGGTTATAACCTTTCCTTTATAAACACATATATACATATACACACATATTTATATATGCCATGCCATGAAAAGTAATTAAAATAATTAAACTTATATTAAAACAATAGGGAAATTATGATATTTACAAGAAAATCAGAGATACTTAACGAAAAGAGTCAATAGATTGCGGCACCAGACGGGAGGCTCTGGATTCAAGAAACGTACGATGTATTTTTGAGCCACGCTTATGTAACGGAAATTGCGCGCTCTCTGACTCCACATCATCTGACTGTGAATATTCTCTGACTAATAATCACGCGCTTTCGGTGTGTGAAACATATACAACGGGATTCTAATAGTAGACGGAACGCTGAACAATGGGATCAGCTAGAAGAGGAAAGACGTGTTTTCGCGGGTGGGGGGTTGAAGGTTTGAGGGAACTAAGAAATGACTATGCTCGAGCTGAGACTATTTTAAGCTTGAAGAATAAACGGAATAAACGAAGTGAATTCTAAGCAATACCTGTCCACTCGTGCCATGATTACAGATGACTGCAATTTCAGGATTATAATATGAGGACGAGCAGATGACACGACAAATATATATATATATATATATATATATATATATATATATATATATATATATATATATTGCTTAAATCTTCAATTCTCGTCAGAAATTTTATCCTCCACTAAAAAAATAGTGTATCGACGTATTTTAAGGAATTAAAATTATGACAGAAAAATATCATACTTTTCAGTAACAAAAATCGTAATTATAATCATTTACGTTTAAGATTTAAAATTTTGTTCTGCTACGTAGGATTTAAACTACTATATGATTCAGTAGATTTTGGTCCATTGTAGAGGTCTATTAGAGCTTGAGAGTCGATGTGTTGCCAAGTTGGTAACTCATGGTCCGGATATCACATTGTGAGGGTTCACAGGGAAGTTAAAAGAAGTCTTTTATAAAGTTTATACTAAAATATTTTAAAGTTAAAACATCTTTAAATTTACCCCTCACAAAAGCAATTGAAATCACTATTGATGTAAATATTTCACATTTCTTGGAGCTTGTTATTTTTGGGGTGGAAATAAGAAATTAAAACACTTCACGATAATGGTTTCTGTAAAAAGGATATAAAATTAATTAAAACTATTATATCCATTATGCAGTTGCGAATAATGAATAACAATGGGTCTCATGCTTAGTACTGTACTATAGTTCCTTGATAGTACAGAATTTAAAATATTTTGGCCCCAAATTCGAAATTGTTAGAGCTATTTAATAATTCATTCATAATATATTTTTTGTGGATATAGTGAATTATTCGTTATAAATGAATCAATGACTTGACATCTTTAAAAACTTTATAAATTTTTATGAACGCTTAAAACCAATATAACCCTTCAGCGGGCGTGGCAATTTTTGGAACACCAACAGGCCCCGCGTGGCACAAAGTGAAACGTCTCTTTTAACCTTGATTATTCCTTTCGTAATACACCATTTCTTTTACTTTCGAATTGAAAATAATAATTCTGCGTTTTATGAGACGATATAAAATGTTTATAATACTGAGATATATTTAAAATTGAAGGCCAAAGAATGCAGACACAATCTCCTTATTTCCAAACTGCCCGGTTTATTGGATCTAAGGACAATTTGCGAATGAATTCCTATTTTGCCCAAAAAACCTAAAAAATAATGGGATTGTCCATATTCGTGATATACGGGATATCGTGTAATAGCTGCATATATGATGGAGTACATCGACTCCTGATTTTGTCATATTGTAATCCAGTATAATCATTGGTTTACCACGGTTAAATCACGACTACCAAAGAATGCACAAGAATACAAGTGTCAGAAAATGAGACCTGCGTTAGAAAGGGTGTAGCTATAAATAGAAACTGATTAGAACATTCAAACCTTACATGTGAAAACAAACCATTCAAAATTACGAAAATGTTGCACTCTGTACCCGGGCGAGCCCGCTGAAGGGATACATTTTTTCTTCCCCTTTTCATTTTGACCTTAAATGCATCACAAAATATTTCTTGCTCCAATATATTGTTCTAATGAATGAGCAGATTTTTCTTTCAGCCCCGAAGATCTCTCGACAGACTTGTCTGTTATTTACAGCTTCCAGGAAAATCCTATAATAGTACAATGAAGATAATGCAAAGACCCTTTACTTATTTTTTGGCACGTAATGAAGAGCTAGAAATGCTCTTCAATGAGTAAAAGAACGAGAAGAATTGATTTCTCCAGCTGTGCCTTCAGTTCATGACTTGTTTAGGGCGTGAAAAATAATTTCCATGGATAAGGGAGGTTATATGAAATTCTGCAAATTTATAAAGAAATGAGTATTTGACTGTAGGCGCAAACATTCGGTTATTTCTCTTTGGCGGAAGTCTTAAATTATTTAATAAAGGACTTAAATAACCTTATAATAAGACACCTAAGGGAATTGGAAGACTAATCATTAGCAAGAACCGATCTCTTTCTGGAAACAATATGAGAATTTGTAGAATGCTTTTAGGGGATACGCAGCTGTATAAAATGTATTCAGATAAGTAAGTCATTCTATTAAACGTTAAAATAATTTTACATAACAACTAATTATTCATCATTAGTTATTTTTAAGACTACTATAACTGTAAAATAATTTATTATGTTATCCAAAGAGTGCATTTTCTTGGACTGGACGCCAGCTCCTACAAAGGGGATAAGGTAAAAACCCAATTTTCTTTTCTCACGTTACTTGAATTATATCAATTTTTAATTCGCATTTACAATGACTCGTAAAATATACTTTATATATCAGAATCTTCTTAATACTCTAGATAAGTAGTTCCCGACTGGTGGTACGAGAACCACTCGTGGTACGTGAGAGTGCATGAGGTGGTACGCTGAAAGGTTCAATGATAATAAGTATAACCGGCTGGTTTTCTAGCCCTGCATTTGGAAGTGGCGCGTGATTCATCCCTGTCTGCCATTGTTTGGGCTGGAGTCTGCTGAACATAGAAGCTCTGATAAAGTAGTTCTTAACCTTTTTAATAGTCAACACTCCCTTGAATCCGAAAATGAGCTTTCGCACTTTCTTGAAAAATGTGTCTCTATTTTTTATTTCGGAAAAGACATTTATTGCATAAAAATTAATATATTTAAAGTACATACCATACTAGCTGAAAACCCGTATTTCGTTACGGAGTACATTCAAATTAAATACAACGGTCAATATATGCCATTAATGCCAATATATATATATATATATATATATATATATATATATATATATATATATAAATACGATGATAAATGTATACAATTGATGTAAAAAACCACCAAAAATTATATTTATAAAAAAATCGTAAGAGAAACTTTTATAGACATAATAATGTAGAAGAAAATATTCAAATTAAATGTAATAGGAAATATTAAAGAATATAGTACAGTTAATATAGTACAGTTTGAAGAACATAATATCTTTTACTATATTTTAATATTTTTTTCGATAATGTCCAATCGTCTGCCGCATTAGCAAGAAAAAAAATGTTTTTGTCTATTTAGTGGTTATGCACGTGACGATAATTTATTTAAAGTACCAGAAAAAGAAATCACGTGATCGGCATTTAATAAATTAAATTCTAAAAACTAATCTTTAAAAATTCCCCAAAAATCAGAAAATGGAGTTAAAGATTCGAAAAAGATCTCATTTTAAAGGAATTTTTAGGATCTTTCTAATGATATAAATTTTATAACCCTCAAATTATTATTTTAAATGCAAACTTAAAAAAAGTGACTAAAACTGCTTAAAAATTTAATTTTAAAAAATCTAAGAAGAATTTTTGAAAAATCTTTCTTAGTGCACCCCTACACTTTAAGAAGAATCACCATGCAAAATTTCAGCCCTTTAGGTCCAGCGGTTTGGTCTGTGCGTTGTATGTCAGTCAGTCAGTCAGTGAGTAAGTTACGGAACTGTTTTATATATATAGATTATCACATATAAAGCAATATCTATATTTTTGATGGCTACGTTGTTGTTGTTTGTTCATAATTATCCTTTAAAACGAGTCTCATTTTTTGAAAGAGCCACACGTAAGTCGTCAGATGCCTTTAAGCGATTTCTGGCTTTTGTTTTGATGTGCAAAATCGATGAAAAACTCATTTCACAGAGGCAAGTGGTGGCAAATGATTAAAGTGCCTCTAATGCTTCTTTTGCTGATTCTGGATAAAGTTCTAACTGCGTACACCAGAACTGTTCAAAGTCCAGTTTTTCAAATTCTATTTCAATACGTGCATGAGTTCGTATTGCGATAAGATCACCTTTTAATAAGACGTTGTTGTCCATTGAATTTGGGTCAAATAAAAATAAATTCATCTATTCATTTTGCTTATATTTCCCGTGGAAAAGTATCCATCAAATGATTCACTCAATTGGCAATTTTCATTAAAAATTTAGAACCTTCTCTCGCACCCCCAGTTAAGAACCACTGCTCTAGTAAGAAATAAGGATAAGCAACATCAAGTTTCTCACTAAGCCTCCTGATAAAGGCATTTTAGTGTTGGGAAATTGCATTTGCCATTTGTTAAGGGGACAAGGGACCATCAACCTCGAATTTTTTTAAATTTCCAATTTTTAACTCTATATACAAAATTAGAATAATTTATTTTCTTTTTTACTACATTGCAGATCCCTAGAATTCAAAATAAGGATTTTTTTGGCAGAATAATGTCTATTTTTTAAATAAATAAATAAATAAATACTAATAATTATCAAAATGCTCCCTGCATATTCCATATCAATTAAAAGTCTGAAAATTTTTATTATAAGTTTATCATATGTATATAAATATATTTGTGTATTAAACTTTTTTTGGAGGAACCAAAGGCTATAAAATTTTTTTCTATTGTGCCTGTTATTTTTTTGCTTTTTTACATGTTTATACTTTATTTTAAGGTCTGCAAATTTGAAAAATATTTCGGATTTCAAAGAATTATGCACAGTTTTGTGACAAACACTTCAATTAACAATCCTGAGAAATTTTGTAGAAAACAAAAGAAAATGGATGCGCAGAGAGCATTTTTAAAAATTCTAGAATTTTTTGATGAACAGGTCTTATTCTTCCACAAAATACTTATTTTTTAATTCTAAGTAACATCAGTGTATAAAAAAAGGATATAAATTATACTCGTGGGGTATGTAGTATAAAAAATTGAAAATAAAAAAGTACGCGTTTGAAGGTCCCTTGTTCCCTTAATATCAATTTCGTATAAACTGCTTTTTCTAGTTTTCTCTATTTATTTTCTGTATTATGTTTTATTAAAACTCAAATACATTTTGCAAAGCTATTCATATGTGTATAAAATTTATTTGACCACCCTCAAAAGTTAGGACATAACCAGTGGTACGCCACGACCATACAAAGTTCTCAGGTGGTACTCAAATATAAAAAGGGTGGGAATCACTGCTCTAGACTATATGAAGGCCTTCTTTGAATAGTGGTCTAATTCCATTCTTATTATGTTGAGATACAGAGCCTTAAAGTCTAATGAGTTCTGAGAAATGATTGCTGAAGTCTGATTTGCAATGCCCTCTGTTGGCAGGAGAATTAAGATGCAGGTGTACCAGTTTATAAATAAGATAGAGATGACTTGTATGAACATAAAAGTGAGGCTAACTCCATTTTTTTTAAAAGTGGAGTTGGACCACTATTCAAATAAGGCCTTCATATTATATAATGAATGTTGGATATATCTTATACTTCTTGGATATAATATATCCTATATTGCATTAAATTAAAACTAAGATTAAAAACTGTTAAATGTATTGCCTTTTCCCCAAGAACTAAAAAGAATTACTCATCTCCAAATAGCGTTCTTAAATCGGGGAATAAGACTTCGATAAAATCCCCTGGCATAAAAGAAGCTTTCGATGTAATAAATAACTAACATATAATATTTGTTTTCTGAGCGAACCCAATAACACGTAATAGATTCGATATATCTTGAGAGGATCGACATGCCAAACATTTGAGATTTGAATGCAGCTTTGTTGTGTTTCATTTTAAGTTCGAATGCAGGGCTTTTATCTTTCGATTTCCTATGCACAGATACTCTGAATGTTGCAAGCAGCAATGGGAGGAATATGAAGCTCTGAATAAGTATTTTATGTGGATTCGATACTCTTAATTCGATTGTTCAATCTTCATGAAAGACTTATTATTTTATTTTTATTTTAAATAATTCATTATAATAATTGTTTCATTTTATTCATCATATTGTTTGTAATTAGTATTCAAACTGTGTTTCTGGTCAATTAGATGACATCAACTATGCAACATTTTTTTAACTTCAAGCTAAAATGTTTTTTTATTATGTTGTTGCACGTTCGATTCTGAGTAATGGCAAGAAAATGGCTAAGAAATGTTTAATCTGTTGTGATGTATATTCTATTCTAAGCAATGTCATGATGTAAGAATTAAAAAATCGCTATGTTGGATGCGATTCCGTTTATTCTTTTTTTACTAAAGATTCTGTGCAGATTATTGTTCAAGCTATTGACATTTTGAAGTCAATTATTCATTTTGTAAAACCTAAATCCGAAGGGATATTCAGTCTGTCATTAATTCAACAGTTATGTGTTAAACTGAAGTCAATTATTAAATGCATTTTAAGGATACATGCATGGAGCAATATTTTTTAGTGTTGACTTATTATTAAAGTACTTTTCTGATGATGTTAAAGTTAAGCCATTCCAGTATTACCTTTATTAAAAGAAGTAAGAAGATTGATTAGTTGCACTTAAACAAGACCATTAAATACATTTTTAATGGATTCTCATACAGTCCACTCCACTAAGATATAAAATTATATTAATAAAATAACTGACCCCACATCGATGTAGAATGTACATGCCCTTGAAAATAATACAATTTCCCATTCTTACTGTCCCAAATATCTGTACGATTTTTTTTCTTCCGGAATTCCAAAAAGTATATTGCTTTTACTGATTTAAAGTATCAAACAACTTGTACGCTTTCATATACCTATATCTGTATGCATAAATGTATCCATGTTTACTTTTTATTTTCATTGCGGTAGGCACTTTCTCTTTCGACGTTCCCTTTCGACGTGCACTACGAAAGTTGTTGGTATCTTGCAATAGGACCACTGTATAGGCGAACGAACCAACATCACCCATGGCGCCACCTCAATTTAGAGCGCGCATTCTTAGGGTACATTATCCAACAACTGAAAATAGGGACTTCCCCCGAAAATATCCCAGTGAATATGCTTCCATCAAATTTTAGACCGACCAATCCCTGGAGCAACATTTGGAAACTTGTAACCACTATCCACCTTTATAAATACCACGGAGGGACTTTTCGACCTACATTTTCAACATACCCGGTGTAGACACGAGAAAATTCATTGACGCTTATCGGGATTCGCCCTCAGCACCGAATTCCTACGAGCTAACCACTAACCTGCCCCGGCTCTGTACATGTTTACTTATATGTATATCCAATATATGCATATATAGGTTGCATGTATAGTTTATTTGTGAATAAATATTATAGCTTTAATCATGAATATCCCTCCTCACGGTTCATCATTTTTTTCTGAAGTTAGGCTGCAGGATTACGATGAGGAACGGACAATGAACCTGCGTCTCTTAACCTCAAGACCCGTATACTGCTACTTGTTATGTGAGACTTTCATTTTTCAAATGTTATTCCGCATAAATATAAAACTGTTTTTCGTTACGAGCGGAATTTTGTAAATATACTTACTGTCAAAATAATCTATCAGTTTATTAAATTATATTATTTTTAAAATTTTTTTTGGTTAATTAATTTCATGTTATACTGAAAACTCCAAGTTGCTGATTCGATACCCGTCTCCAACAAAACCGCCAACTTGTGCACTAAAGGCGGCTGGTGCATGGGCAAAAGCTGTCATAGCTGCAATGTCCCCGAATTTCCCAAACAATACCTCTGGAGGTGCGGGGTCAAGTGATCTGGTCTCGTCACTTGACCAAGTCATGTAACGAGACCGAAATTGGTTGGTCCCAAAAATTCGCGGACCAACTGATAGAAGTCCTTGCAGCAGTGGCACCCCTCTTCTGTGGATAGTGCATAGTTCACTATTCGTGGACACGACAACAACAACAACAACAACAACAACAACAACGAAAAACGACATATCTAAGGGCAAAAGAATATACGACATTGTAACAAATCACTTAAGACGAAATTTATCGGAGAGCATTTATGGATTTCCATTATACGTCCATTATACGTCCACGACAAAAAGATATTACATCGTTATGCAAGAAACAAAATCAAAATGCGTTGTTTCACGCATTTATTATTCCATTTACTGTTTATCTATGAAATGCTCAGCAATTTTTGTGACCAATGAGAAACACTCCTCAGCAACTTATATGATGATGTGTCAATACATATATCCAGTACTGCATAGAAACGTTTGCTTTCTAAATACTGTCAGTCTGTCAAATTTTCTGTACAGCATTTACGATGAAATGTATTAGTTTCTCTGAATCGTGGTCGAAATGTGATTATTACAGAGTATTGATTTCTTTTATGTAACGCTAACGTTGCTTGATATGCTGACACTCTCTCAGGGGAGATTAAGAAATTCGAAATAACCTAGAAATTGACAACTTTGCTTTTCAAATACTTCGCAGTTTCTATAATATATGTTCTTCTCAGACAGTATTCAAAGAAAAGAAAATCTTCAACTCATAATTTATTGAAGCAATTCCGGATAGATATTTGTTGTGAAAATACTTGCCATTCTTCCTTTTTTTTTAATATTCAACAATTCAATAGACATTGAAGTTGGGTTTTTAAAAGCTGGAATAAGTTGTAGGATTGAAAGACTACATTTAATTTCTCTGAAACCACAAGGGATAAAAAGCTATTTTTAAAGGGAAATGCTGTTAAACTGATCACAATAGTACCCTACTAATAGCATAGATGTAGGAGGGGGAGGATTTAGCGTGAAAAATTCGAGCTCGTTGCAGTAGTTAGGGTTTGCGTTAAGTGGTGTATCAAATTCTATAAAAGTGCTTGCCAGGTTTGTGAGGTATTGAATCAAAATTAATCCCCCCTCTGGTTTAAATAAATCACCGTTTGAAGATGAAACAAGCGAATGCAAATGAGCGGCGCTTTTCTACTATATGGGAATTCCCCGTGGATAGCGTACCCGCGCGACAGTGAGAGGGGAAACGCCACGAGGCAAGGTTGGACGGAGGTGAGCGGCAAACGAAAAACAATTGAAGAAGTGAAGATCACTTTGCCGTACAGCAGCCGGACATTATCAAGCTTACCGAAGACGTTTTGAAGTTAGTTATCGTTCCAGTCACCTGTTGATAAAGTGAAGACAGAAAGGTTAGTGTGCAGTATGTACAAGCAGTGGCGTGGCTGAATTCTAGTAGAATTTCCGTAATATAGCTACCGGGATTAACACGCGCGATGAAAAATTCCCCGTTGCCTGCGTTGGAATAGAGTTTAGTGTAAAAAAACCTCGTCGCTCATTGTTAATGGTGAATTTTTTGTTTTAGTATATCTAAGGTAATGAAACAGCTGAACTTCACAAGGTGCCAATGCTAGTATCAATTTTGAAATAGGAAGATTCAGAAATATGGAGAAGGCAGTTCAGTTTGTTTTCTGGATTTAGTTGATGTTATCAACCTACTGCACTTTTTACTGAATGAAATTGAAACTCTACGCTCGAGTTTGCCTGTTGGCTTTAAATATACTGCAGAACTTTTAGACTAAAATAACAAAATACACATGTTTATTCGATGATAACATAGCCAGATAAACCATTTTATGCTGTACCGTTTAAGCATTCAGTGTATAAAACTGTACTTTTTAAGACTATCTCGAAATGAAAATTTATCAAATTTACGGCCTTTGAAAGGATTTTTCTAAAATTCCTTGCGAGATGACATTTTGTTTGTCTAAACTGATTACAAGTGTTTTCATTAAAATTAAAAATGATAGAAATATATTCCCTTTAGTAAAAATTACTCTTATCCGCTACCTTTAAAATAATTTGTTTAAGTTTGGAAATGAATGAAATCAACAATTACCCTTAAAAATAATCGATTTTAATTTTGCGGTGAATAAAAGAAAAAATTACTCTTTTTTTAACTTTGGGAGTGAATACCAGAAAGAATTACTCTAAAAATTATATTTTTTACTTTGAAAGTGACATTTTTAGATAAATTTTTTATAATCCTACCAATAGATTATCTAGAGAACTTGCCCAAGCAGAAAAGGAAAAAATTAAGCCAACAGAACTGTTGGTTCAGAAGACGTATTAAAGCTTGAACATGCTAAAAATAGGAATTTAAAACATTTTAAAAACAAAATTTTCATTTGCATAATTATTTTAATATATGGACACATTTAACGAGAAAAGAAGTACAAAATGCTTTTAAATTTAAAAAAATGAAGTTTTCTTCATTAGCTCTCTTGTTTTGAGACGCGGCAAATATTCGATTTGTAAAAGTAAAAATGTATGTATCGTAGCTCTGCCTCTTTGACATTATTTTTGTATTTTGTTATTCGGCGTATAGTAATCTTTCATTTTTTAGATTTTTGCTCTTTTACAAAACAGCAAACTGTTTTGTTAGCGAACTTGTGTAGTAATTGAAACTCAACATGAGAATTGCATGCCTCTGCTAGGACTCTAAGCGTTTTGTCTACCAAATATCAAAATTCGCCCTTATAATTCGTCTATATATCTATATATATAAAATAGTTCTGCAACTGACTAACTCACTGACATACAACTCACAGACCAGACCGCTGGACTTGAAGGGCTGAAATTTTGCATGGAGATTCTTTTTACAATGTATGGGTGCACTAAGAGAGATTTTTGAAAAATTCTTCTTAGATTTTTTTAAATTAAATTTTAAGCTGTTTTAGTAACTTTTTTTAAGTTTGCATTTAAAATAATAATTTGAGGGTTATAAAATTTATATCACGAGAAAGATCCTAAAAATTCCTTTAAAATGAGATCTTTTTCGAATCTTTATCTCTATTTTCTGATTTTTGGTGAATTTTTAAAGATTAATCTTTAGAATTTAATTTATAAAATGCTGATCACGTGATTTCTTTTTCTGGTACTTTAAATAAATTTATCGTCACGTGCATAACAACTAAATAGACAAAAAAAAATTTTTTTTTCTTGCTAATGCGGCAGACGATTGGACCTTATCCAAAAAATTATTAAAATACAGTAAAAGATATAATGTTCCTCAAACTGCACTATATTAACTGTACTATATTCTTTAGTATGTCCTATTACATTTAATTTGAATATTTTCTTCTACATTATTTTTTCTGTAAAAATTTCCCTTACTATTTTTTTATAAATATATTTTATGTTTTTTTTACATCAATTGTATACATTGATTGTGGAATTTATTTTATATATATAGATATATATTTTTTTTTGGTACTAATTGCATACATTGACCGTTGTATTTACACTCATGGACAAAAAAATTAGCGCACCAAGAAGGAGTCGTCAAAATGAAACGAAATTTTACATACGTAATGACTACTTTGATATAAGTAAATGATAAGAAAATCAAAGAAAAAGGATAATTTATTTCAGAGAAAAAGGCAAAAGAATGGAGGAGTTAATACTCCATTGGACCCCCTCTAGCGCGAATGCACGATGCGATACGATCGGGCATTGAGTCATACAAGTTCTGTATGATGTCTTGAGACATTTCGTTCCATATTTGCTGTAACCTTGACTCTAGTTCGTTCAAACTCGTGGGATGCCCAACTCGTCGTCCCAAATGATCCCAGATATGCTCGATTGGAGACAACTCTGGGGATCGGGCAGGCCAAGGAAGGGCAGTAACAGTGCGGAGACAGTCTTGTGACACCCTTGCCGTATGAGGCCGAGCATTGTCTTGCTGAAAAATGGCTCCTGGGAGCCGTTGCATGAGTGGCAACACATGTGGTTGCAGGATTTCATGAACATACCGCTGGGCTGTCATGGTGCCACGGAACAATACTAGGGGTGACCGTGTATTGTAGGCAATGGTACCCCATACCATCACACCAGCTGTGGGAGCGATGTGTCGCTGTACAGCAAAGGCAGGATTGAATCGTTCACCACTGGCTCTCCCCACACGAACACGATTGTCATCACTGCCGAGATTGAATCTGGATTCGTCGCTAAAGACGACCTGGTTCCACTCCGCTGCAGTCCAGTTTCCTCGTGCTCGGCAAAATTCCAAACTGAGACGTCGATGGGAGGGCGTCAAGGGCAGCACACGTAATGGGCGCCGCGATACCAACTGTCCTTCAGCCAGGCGCTTTCGTATGGTTCGAGAAGACACAGAGGCCCCTAGTGAAGGTGCTACCTGTGCCTGGATGGCGGCCGATGAAACAGTTGGCTGTACGCGTGCATTTCTTACGATGTGGCGGTTTTCTCGACGACTGGTCTGTCGAGGGCGTCCTGAGCCTGGTCTTCGTGTACATGACATCTCTCGGGTCCACTGGTCCCAACACCTCCTCACAACACAATCAGAGCGGCCTAATTGACGAGCTACTCGCCTAGCTGACCACCCAGCTTCCATCATCCCGACGATTCTCCCTTTCTCAAACTGCGACAACTGCTTATATTGTCTTCGAACACGGCGTAATGGCATGTCTATCTCAGCTCTTCCTTTGTAAATGATTCAGCACACTCAAACAAGCTTTGGTTACCTGTTTTATACTCCACAGAGTACGATGTTCAACGCCCTCTACCGGCTATACGTAATGCGCAATCACGCTGCATTTCTAATCACTTGCTTATCGCCCCGACATGTACCTTCATTGCAAGTTTCGTTACGACCCCGCAATTATTTCTTGGTGCGCTAATTTTTTTGTCCATGAGTGTAATTTGAATGTACTCCGTAGAGAAGTGCGGGTTTTCAACTAGTTTAAGAATACAAAGAATGTGTATGGGTATTGTTCAATTCGGAATAAAAAAAGGCATTAATGTAATAATATATAGTTCAAAATTCGTGTTAAAAAATTTCGTGTTATTATCTAAAACTTTCTAATTAAGCATTAATTAAGCATTATTATCTAGTTAAGCATTAATGTAATAATACTGAATTCGAAATTTGTGTTAAAAATTTTCCTTTTTATACAAGTAACATTTTTCTCTGGCAAGCTTATAACTTTCACCTCGTATGCTTTAACGTTTGACTTGACAGTATGCCCCATTCCTCTATGACCACCTTAAATGACCACTGAACGCTGACGTATACAAAATTCTATATCCGAAATCCCCTCAAATCACATAATTACCATAAGAACCTTCACCACTCCAGTAATCCTCAACTGATGGCAGTCACGATAATACTCACGATAATACGGCAGTCAGTAGATAATACTCACGTATTCGCTGATCCCATGAATCATTTGATTCTTACTGTATCGGTTGGGGACCCTGATGAAATTCGCTTTGACGCCTTGTGGAGAATGAAAAATTCAGCTGCCGTTGATTCCTCGATCATTTTTCCCACGAATCTATATGACAGGTAGATACTGATTGCGTGTTCATTCAGAATCAGACGAAGAACTGTATACATTCTACCGGACATTATTTCTTATTCTTCTAGCGGAAATTTCCACTTCACCGTCATTTTCACTATTGTAATGTCGCTATTGTAATTTAGTATGTCACAACTTAATACAATAAAATCCCTCTGATTTCCGAAAAGATTTTTACCTCAATTTCTGAGATAATAGTGTGCGGTAACATAGGTTTTCATAAAGTCCAGGCAGTAGAACCTTTCATCCAGTTCTATTTTAGACATCACACATTACACAAAACATAAAAACACATAGCAAACCTTTATAATAACAAACCTAATCCTTTTTAACACATTTCCTTTCTTCACGTATATCACACTTCGACTCCCTAGAACTTACTCATTTATATCTCTCATTCTCTCTCTCTCTCTATATATATATATATATAAACAGTGGTACCTCCGAAAAGTGGGTAGTCACGGGACCAAAACTTTTGTCCGTTATTAGGAGGTGTCCGCTATTGGGGAGGACAACCTTTTTATAAAAAAAGTCTTTGCTCATCTGTTTGACATTTGATGGAAACTTACGGCTGCAATTTTAATTAAAAAAGAAAAAGTAATTAGGTAAGAAAATAATAACTATTTACTACTTTACCTTTTAATTGTATGCTACTCCTTTTATCTTGCATTAAATAATCCCAAAATACAATTTATAGGAGCTAAATTATTTTAATTACTACTGAAAAAAATCTCTTAACAAAGTTTTATGTCTCTTTTTTACACAGCAAATCAGTTTTTCGAGGTGAATCTTCAAAGGATTTAGCTTTGCTAGTCCTTCCGAATCTTCATTGTTCAGAAAGAACTGTTTCAATTGTTCGCTGTATTTCAGTGCTTCCGAATAATCTTTGATTTTGCAATCTTCCATTGGCGATTCCTCATCATCATCCTCAGAAAGGGCCAGTGTTTCAGTGGTGTCCCGAGGAATAAAATTGGAAACATGCAGGTTTTCTTCCTTCAATGGATAAATCGTCGTCGATCTTGACATACTTTTCAACGGTGACATTTGAATCCAAATTGGCTTCTACATACGCAAGTTCTTTTTCGCCTTTTTCAGTAGTACTGTCAGTTGACACTTCGCTGGTACTCAAAAATCCCGCCTTTATAAAACATTTTAGAACGCAACCAGGTTCTACCTTTTTAAGGGCTGATGTAGTTCAGGAAATTGCATCCAAAACAGATACTGATTTTGTCAACTCTTCTCTCGATTAGCAGGAGATAATCTGTGTAAGCACATGTCTCAGAAGCAGCTTTCTGTATCGTGCTTTAAAGCTGCGGATAATTCTCTGATCAAGTGGCTGTAGCATCGAAGAGGTGTTAGGAGGAAAGAAAACTAAATTAACAGTTTTGAGCTTTAAATCATCAGGATGGGAAGTAGCATTGTCCATGAACAAAATGATTTTTCTCCTTTGTTTTTCATTTTATTGTCTAACTCCACCAACCAATCACTCATTTTTTCAATGGTCATCCACGCTCTCTTATTTGACTTCCACGAAACTCTAAATTTTCGTACATCAATGTTCTTGAAACATCTAGGCTTCTTAGATTTTCCAATAACAATTGGAGATTCGAAGTCTCCCAGCATGTTACAACACAGCAAAAGAGTGAGCCGCTCTTATGAAATTTTCCCACCACTACACACTTTTTTTCACCCTTAAAACATAAGGTGTCATCCGTTACAAAGATGCATAAGTATATATTTTTAGCTTGCTTGTATGAATAATTTTGAAATGTTTGCCAAAATAATTGAAAGTTTTTCAAAAATACCTGTCCGCTATTCGGGAGTGCCCGTTAAGAGAGGTACCACACACACACACACACACACACACACATATATATATATATATATATATATATATATATATATGCACAGTGGAATCTCGATCTACCGTTTTTCAAGGGACCAACTGAAATGAACGATAAATGCGGGAAAACGATAGATGGGGAAACATAACAAAGCAATATGATCGTTGGGACTGGATAAAATGAACGACACATACGGAAAAACGGTGGATCCGAAAACGATCGATAGAGATTCCACTGTATATATATATATATATGCATGCATATGTAACATGCCACGGATGGAGAGTTTCAGGGCACAGTCATATCACTGTAATCTCAACCAGAATTATTTTATTGACATTTAAGCTGTAAGGTTACAGAACTTTTACTAGGCCACAGAGTTAAGCAAAAATTCCGCTCTTCAAAGCGTATCCGATCTTAAATAAGCTTCATGAGGTCCTGTCACATGACCCGTGCAACTTGCATTTTTTGGCCGATCCAGTTATCTGGGCATAGGAATCCCAGGTCTTGTTATGAATTTTTAGGTGCCCACGAGACTAGGGCATCGGGACGGTATATCATTTGCCTACTATTGATGTTAGGTCATTCACAATAAAACGAAAATTGAAAACGAAATTAGTTCGCTTACGCCCAAGTAAATTTAAAGGAAATTGAAAAATATTTGGATATTCCAAAAGGTTACATATATATATATATATATATATATATATATATATATATATATATATATATATGTGTGTGTGTGTGTGTGTGTTTTATTAAATACTTATATTTGTAATCGTGATACTCAAAACTCGTATCCTAAAGCATGCCCTGAATGGAAAAATGAATGAAAAGTTCTCATTCCTTAAATGAACGAATGAGCAATGTGAATGATTTCTTCTTTTTTATCTATATTAGGAACCAATGATATCAGAAATTTCCAGTGAAACAACATAAGGGAGAAAATCTGGGGGATTTGTCAGAGTGAAATAAATAACCGTTTCAGTGTTTTTTTATGCGTTATTTCGTAAGGAATCTATATCCGTAGGACTTTATCGGAATCCTCTGGAATCAGCTGGAAGAAATCTCGATTGATTGAAACATTTACAGTAGGAAAAACAACAAAAAACTTATTTCGTGATATATATAGAAAGAATATCCTATTTCAACATGTGGTAAATAGTTATTTTTGTATTTCACTAAGAAAAAGAATATTGTATGAGTTACCATGCAAAAATATTACTTTTGGCTTGTTAGAAATAAGGATTTTACTTTTCGTATTTTTGCCATGCAGACATTTTCTTCCCTAAATGCTTCCACATTTAATCTGCAATTTATTTTCCACTTTTCATGAATCCCTTTTCTTCTAACTTTTTATAAATTCTCACAATGCCTACACTCTCCAAATCAGGAAAAGAGACGAAAGCAAAATTACAACAAAGAAGAAAATTGACTTTACTTTGCTGAAATTCAACAATGATTGCACGTAATAGATTTTGAAGCGGAAAGTGGATCAATATCTCCAACTTAATAACTGTTTCAGAAACATCGTATATTTTACAAAATGTATTCACTATTCCTATGAAGCACGAAACCTGAGAATGAAATAAGAGATGAAACTATATCGTCTTTTTCGAAAGAATTTTGATTTCAGCGCTTTCTTGGTCGATTGGTACTGAATAATGCCGGGGGTTGGGTTATTAGCAAATAGTAGTTTCTTCCGAAACTTGGAATTATATGTTTATTGTGACCTTGTTATTCAACGTTAAAGCAGAAAAGATTCTATTTTGAGCTAGCAGATAATGTCTTTTAGTATTTCGCCAAACTGGAATAAATGTAAATACTCTTTAAATGAAAGTGAAGAAAATGAGAAGTGAGATTTCCCAGCTAATCTTTCATATCAGTGTCTCGCCAATTTTGTATAGATGTAAACATTTTTCAATGGAAGTAAAGATACTGGGAGTTAAAAAGTGGGCTCTCCCCAGAAAATCTTTGATATTAGTGTTTCGCCAAACTGGTATAAATGAAAACACTTTTTGAACGAAACAGACTGCAAGAGGACTTAAAATGTCAGCTATCCCCCAGATAATTTTAGATATTAGCCCAACTGAAATAAATATAAATACCTTTTAAATGAAAGTAAAGAAAATGGGACTTAACAAATGAGTTTTTACAGCTAGTCTTTCATATTACTGGTTCTCCAAACTGGTTAAAATATAAACAATTTTTAAACGAAAGTGAAGTTAATGAGACTTAGAAAGTGAGATTTCCCCACCTAATCTTAGATATTAATGCTTCGCCAAGCTGGTGTAAATGCAAATACTGTTTGAATGAAAGTGGGACTTAAAAACTGGGCTTCCCCAGTTAATCTTTGATATTAGTGTTTCGCCAAATTGGTAAAATGCAAATACCTTTTTAAGGAAAGTGAACATAATGGGACTTACAAAGTGAGCTTTTCCCAGCTAATCTTTGATATTACTGTTTCGCCAGATTGGTATTAATGCAAACACTTTTTGAAAGAAAGTGAAGATAATGGAACTTAAAAGTGAGCTTTCCCGAATTAATGTTAGATATTACTGTTGCGCCAAACTGGTGTAAACGCAAATACTTTTTGAATGAAAGTGAAGATATTGAGACTTAAAAGGTGAGCTTTCCCGAGCTAATCTTTGAAATTAGTGTTTCGCCAAATTGGTATAAATGCAAACACTTTTTGAAAGAAAGTGAAGATAATGGGATTTAAAAGTGAGTTTTCCCCAACTAATCTTTGATATTACTGTTTCGCCAAATTGGCATAAATGCAAATATCTTTTTAAGGAAAGTGAACATAATGGGACTTAAAAAGTGAGTTTTCCCCAGCTAATCATATATATATATATATATTACTGTTTCGCCAAATTGGTATAATTGCAAATACCTTTTGAAGGAAAGTGAACATAAAGAGACTTAAAAAGTGAGCTT
This sequence comes from Dolomedes plantarius, assembly GCA_907164885.2. NCBI lineage: Eukaryota > Metazoa > Arthropoda > Arachnida > Araneae > Dolomedidae > Dolomedes > Dolomedes plantarius. The sequence goes on from OU015490.1 coordinate 187,110,199, forward strand.
TCCCATCAAATCTTTCATATTAGTGTTTCGTCAAAATGGTATTAGTGTAAACTCTTTTTGAACGAAAGTGAAGAGATAATGGGACTTAAAAGTGAGCTTTCCCCACCTAATTTCAGATATTAGTGTTTTGCCAAATCGGTATAAATGCAAATATCTCTTGAAGGAAAGTGAACATAATGGGATTTAAAAAGTGAGCTTTCCCCAGCTAATCTTATATATATTATTGTTTCGCCAAATTGGTATAATTGCAAATACCTTTTAAAAATACCTTTTACCTTTTTTTGATTTGAAAAAGATTTCATTTTAAATGAAATCTTTTTCGAATTTTTAACTCCATTTTATGATTTTTGGTAAATTTTTAAAGATTAATTTTTAGAATTTAATTTATTAAATGCTGATTACGTGGTTTCTTTTCATTTTGTGATACTTTAAACTAATTTTGCGTCACGTGCATAACAACGAAATATATTGACAAAAAAATTAAAATACTGTAAAAAATAAAATTTAACCACTAGACTAATTGAGATGGAAGTTTTTTAAGAGTTTAATTCAAAATTAGTATGTTTTATGGATATTAAACATACAAATTAATTGTTTACATTGACCGTTGTATTTAATTTGAATATTTTCTCCTAATATTTTCTCATTTGAATATTTTCTCATAATTTTGTCTATAAAAATATCCGTTACGATGTTTTAATAAATATATTATTTTGTGCTTTTGGTATTAATTGCATACATTGATCGTTTTATTTAATTTGGATGTACTCCGTAGTGAAGAACGGGTATCCAGATAGTTATGATATATACTTGTACTTTAGATTACATGCTATTAGAAATAAAATCCAATTAAAAATTTTATTTTTCTTTCCTATGCACTTCAGAAGCAATAAAAACAGATTCAATATGTTGTTTAGGCATTGTGTCAAAATTTTTGCTAATAGATGGGATTTGCTAAAAAATAATTTATTTTGATGTAATGTTCATTTTTGCTAGACTGATGATTTGATTTCATGAATATGTATGAGGTATAATTTAGCTTCAGAAAATATTTTTTAAATTAAAAAATTGATTCCTTTGCTAACAAATACTGAAGAAAAAACTTCTTGAGATCGGTTCTTTGATAAGAGGAAAAACTTGTGTTTGCTTTATTTTTTTTTCAAAGCTGCAAATATTTATCGAACAGAAACCTTTTAATATTCCTGTTATGGGAATTACTTCAGGAATAACAACCAGGAATATTTTCATATGTAAATGAAATGCGATTGAGGCTTACTTAATAAATTGAAAAATTTGTTAATAGGTCTTAGATTCTGTTTACGATTGATATTTAATATACTGTTTTATGCGTACCGTTTTATGCGAGGAAAGTAATCCTACGTTAAACCAATTCTTTAGCCGGAAGCATTTAAAGGTAAAAGACTGATTTAATTAATTTAATGGCGAATTTTAAAAGGATTTGAAGAGGTTAATGAATAATATCTTTTAGAATTGTTAGAAAGTGATTTGAGTGGATCAGGGTTTGAACACATGAGTGATACTGATATCATAAATACTCTTATGGTTCAACTCCAGGAAGATGTTGAAGACAATGAAGCAAAGCTTGTTGATCTAATCAAACACAACACAACACTGCTAAGTGTCAACACTTTGCTAGATTCAGTGGAATTTTGAAGTCATATCATTAGTGCAGTGATAGCTGCGAGAAAAATTGGCAGTGATATAAAGAAACATATCAAATATTCGGTTAAACAACAAAAAAATTACTGTTTATATACATAAATTAAATTACTAAGACAAAAAAGCAAGCGTAGTTTTATATTTTGAAAATACAATAACATTTGATAGAAATCGGATTATCCGTGTTATTTGATTATGCGTGATACTCCTCCCCTCCATTAACCCGGATAATCGGAATTACACTGTATATACACCTCCAGGGCACTAAGCAGGCTTTGACCCAGGTATCACCCTTGTAATGGGCTCTCCAGGAAGGCATATCCGATAAGCCGATTACTCAGATTGTAATATTCAGATTAACAGCCATTAAATCCTAATAAATTGACTTATTATCTACGCTATCCCTGTCATTTATTATCTATACTTTGCCAGATGTTATCTTATCAGACAATATCTCCTGTAGGACCAAATCATTAGATTTTAATAAATTTAATTTTTTTCTTGGGGGAAGCAAATAATATATACACACTCACACACAAATATATATATATATATATATATATATATATATATATATGTAGGATTTATGTAAATTCTCTGGCCATAGTTATGGTCGCTGTTGCTAAGCGTAGCACAGAGATGCAACAAACTCTTATCGCTTCTCTACGTCATTCCTGGAAGGAACGGTCGAGAGAGAGGGTTGAATGACCCGACTCTTAAAGCCGCTCAACAGAGGGATGTTTTCTTGTGCCCCACGCGGGAGGGTGCAGGATTTTAGCGAGGGAGAAGGATTAGACCTCCAGAGGGGAAGGTTGTGTTTTTTTGACTCCGTGCGAGAGGCACGAGAGAGATTATATTTTCCAACGGGAGCGAGAAGCTGCCCGGTCTTTTGTTCGGTTGAAGGAAAGCGAAGTATTGCGCTCCCGTGATTATTGCCATATTGTACCGGAGACTGTAAAAGTAGGATCTCCGGCTTATCATAATTGCTGTCTACATCAATAAACGACTATTGTTAAGTTTACAAAGTATAGTTGATTGATGACTCAAGTGTGTTCTTATTATACACCCCCCTAGACGCCGCCACGTCGACAGGAAAGTCTACATACACACACACACACACACACACACACACACATATATATATATATATATATATATAAACTGGAGTTTTTAGTGTTTCAGTAATAGCTTAGTTAGAAGTTGTCTGCCACAATGGTTTCAGACCAGATTTTTACTGCTCCTGACAGATTGCCGATATAACTTTCCGAATTTTCTTTTTATATATTAACATCCAGTTTTTATTATTGCCTTTTTACATATTCATATTCTTAGTCAACTGTTGCTAGAAAAAAATTAGACATAAAACGCCTAGTTTTCTTTATTTTCACTTACAATATCTCTGTACAACCACGTTGAAGCATAAACACCTTTTAGTTTTTAGAATATTGAAGAATACCACAAACATTAGTATTAAATAAAAACAATGTGACTTGTTTAATTTTCTAAGGCCTTAAGTCTGAGGTTTGCCTTAAAATCTTTTATTCATATGCTTCCAATACACCAGACAGGTCTCGATATAGCAACTAAGAACATCCAAGATTGAATCCCTGTCCGTGAATAGACTGCCATCACAATTTATACTGCGAGATCGTACCTTCTCCCACCTTCAATGACTTCACAGTAGGACTTTTCGATCTACAGATTTTAGGTGCCCATATCCGGCCTAGGAACGAAGGCATTGAATGAAATTCGAACCGACAACCCCTAGTTCCAAGTCTAACGCGCTGTCACTGTGCTATCTGGGGACCCCTCTAAAATCTTTTATTCGTTTGATTCCACATTCATAGAAATATACATGCATAATTATTAAGTTCAACAAGGAGGAATATTTAATCTGCATCCACAGCAACCGATAAAATTTGCCTCCTTGATAATCAAACTGATGTCTTTTACCATTTTGGGAGGTGTGCCAACACATTATACCACTTTGCCAGACTCCGATCTCATCCACCAGCGTTATTGTCGTTCCGTCAGACATTCTCTAATATAATTTTCACTGTCCTTATCTCGAGCTAAAAAAAAGAAGAAACTGATTTCGAAAAATCACTTATACCTTCGATTATTTTAGTGATCCATTTAGATTAAGTTTCTGATCCCTTAAATGGCCATTTTACACCTTTCAGCGCCCACACAGTCGCTTATAAATGGATGTTTGACGTTAGCTGCTTATACTTTACATTGCATCAACACATTTCCCAACTTACACAATAGAGTTTCTTTGTGTTCATGAATATTTATGTTTTAATTATGTTATGTCTGGCAAGTACGGTCACATTACGAAATGGGCGATAGTGAAAACTAAAGGGTTTATTATCTACAGGTAACGACCTAGCTTAAGTGTTGAAATTCTAAAGAATTTTTAATTTCAAACGGAGGGATTATCGCTTTGATAAATGACTACCGAAATGCGTAAAGATGTTGAAATACAAAATAATTTACTTACTAACTGGTATTTTAAATAGTGAGAGAGATTTCAAAATACCTTGCTAGTATACGTTCGCAAGCAAAATTCATTTAGAGAAATTCCACAGTACTTGCCAGTTGTGCCTCTGGTGAGGAGCTCATAATAAGCAAAATCTAGGTCCATAGCTATGGGCATTGGAGATGTATATCTTTATACATAGGATGGAACTTTAATAATGGCAACTAGGCATGTACAAATTATACAGAAGAGATACAGGGTTGACACTTTTCTAGGCCTTCAAAGTAGTAACCAGCATTGTTTGGCACCCGTTGCTAACGTTCTGGAAGCTGCAGGATGCTATTTGCAGCACCTGATCTGTTGATCCTTCGAATGGAGTGGTATAGAGCCTGCAGAATCTCTGGAACGGTATGGAAGCGAATGCCACTGCGTGGTTCTTTCCTCTTGGGGATGATATCAAAGTCACAGGGATTTAAGTCCGGGGAATATGGGGTATGGTAGAGCACTTCCTAGCCCCAGCGAGCAAACACGTCAGCCGCAGTGTGGGCACAAGCATTTTTCTTCCATCAGTACGATGCAACAAATAATTTCGTATTATAAACCAGTAACTAAAACATTGCAATGTTCATCCTGTCACTGTGCAGGCGTGTGATGTTTGTGGGGAGAGCGCATGTGGGCAGGAATGTGACTTGCGTGTGGGGTAAGCTGCTTTCCTGGTTTCTGCTGCGTGGAGCCTGTACAACAGTGTTGCCACTATTTAAGTTCCCTCCCTCATATGTTGAAAGTTCTAAATACTACATACAGTCATACCTCGGTACTTCTCTGCTTCGTAACTCGTCGCAGTTCGACGCGAAAAAAAAATTGCTTCGGTATACGACGTTTGCTCTGTTCTCGTCGAATTTCGACGAGAAAAAAAAGAATCCGTACTCGACGTTTGCTCGGTACTCGTCACACGGTCTAAAATATATACGAGACAAGTCGGCTCCCCCAAATCCTATCTCTCAGGATGAAAAGAAAGGCCAAAAATAGGGTGAATTTTGTTCAAAAAAATCACCCTGAGAAATCTCTAGCACACCAAAATGTGGACTTGTTTAATGGTCAAGAAATGTCTCACTTCATAATCATTTTGAAACGTAACACGAAGCAAGTTTCTCTTTTGAAGGTTTGTAGTGAAACTATTTACATCTGAGTCAACAACAGGTATCAGGGGAAGAGGCAGAAAAGACAAGGAATCCCTGTGCAAGCACCTGATGTTTTGTTGGAAGCAGATTCCTCTTCCAAGCAATAACCCTCTTCTCCTCTACTTCAACTCTATCCCATTAGGTCATCAACTTTTTTCAGTACAGTCTATGTGAAGATAAATTTTATTTGAAATTTTATCTAATTATTATTTAAATAAATTTTAATTAATTATTAAATATTAATAATAGTATTTAATAATTAATACTCAATATGTAATTATTAATTATTATTAATGATTAAACATTAATTACATTTTATCTAATTATTGTTTTAAATTATGACTGTGTAGTTTAGAGACTTCGTACAAAAAAACCCAACCCCATCAACTGATAAATAACGCAATGAAATGTGAAATTTCTGGTTTTAAGGAACGAATTAATTCAGTTTACATTATTTTTTATGGAAAAAATTCGTTCGGTTCTCGTCGTGCCATCTGGAACTAATTAACAGCTAGTACCGAGGTACCACTGTATATCTAAATACTGCTTATTTTCCCAAACATTCCCACGATCAACAGTTTTCACTGTTACATTAAATGATACCAGGTAAATTTTACTTTTAAATTTATTAATATGTTTCACATTGCGTTTTCACAATTTTATAAAGCTTATTTTTATGTGTGAAATATTCCATGAGCATTTGTAAATATTATAGTCATTCATTGTTCCCCCCTTCACAAAATTTATGCAATGTTAAGTAATTTTTAGCATCTATATTTGTATCTGAAGTAAAAGTTGAGTAAGATTTTATAAGCAGTTGGAAATCTGATGGTATTTTGAAATTAAAAGAATGTCATTGATGGGGAAAGAAAATTATTCTGTATAATTAGCAGTATTTAAATACATATATTAAATTTCATTCTAGGTTGTAGAAGTTATCATAGTTATATAAAAATCAACTCCTCGTGGAAAATTTTAATATAAGGTGATACTTATGTTATTTTAAAAGGAAAAGTTTTCACACTAAAAATATGTTTCGTACATTAAGGCTGCTGTGTACTAACTCTATTGGTTTCTCTCACCTCAATGTTAACCTACGGAGAAAATTTGTCTACTATTTTCAGTTATATAAATGCTGATTATCCAATAAAAATGATATTTTCAGATGGCCTGAAATTTTCTGCACCTTGTAACAGGATTCACTTTAGAAATTTCGTCTACCAAAGGAATTTAGGAGCGTTGAAAACACATTATACCAGATTTTTTACCCTAATAATATGAATTTAAAAATATTATTTGCATTTAAAAAAATACTTCAAGGTGTAAAATTTCTTTCTCTATTATGGAGTACAATTTAAAAGAAAATCGGTCATCCTTGGACACATTTTCTGCATAAGTTAACATTGTAACGGAAATTAGTTGTATTTTTCATGTGTAGAGGGCGTTAGTCGTCCATGTGTTGATGTATATTCAACATTGCTTTGTCTTTTAATTTTATACCAGTGTTCAGTATTGTCTTTCTTAGAACCACCGAACATGGCGTCCGTTTAATGGACGATTTGATAATGAATAAATATTAACCAGGATAAGAGATAGCTGTTTTATTTGGAGTCTGGTCATCCTTTTTGCCCCAAACACTGAGGTGAGCTAATCCAATAGTGTTAGTACACAGGAGTCTTAATATGCCGGACTTTGATTATGGGTATTTGAGCCTATTACTAGTCGCGTAACCAAGTTTAAAAAGAAAATTTTAAAAATTGCGATAACGGTTTTGTAAGTTACCTTTATAATTAAGGCACGGTTACACCAAAAGCAATATTTTTGAATTCTATGTGAGAGTTTAGACGAAATGATTTCCCACTGGATTTTCATTTTACAAATTTATTGAAAAAAAAGGGGCTATTGCAAAAGATCAATGTAAATAGATTTTATTGAAAAAAATTTTAAAATCATTCACACAAACACAATAAAAAAATTGACAATTCGAATATGCTTATTTGGGAGTTAAAATATTAACATACATATAAGTGCAACAAGGTAGTCTCCTTTTTTAATTGGTAACCGGAATATTCATTTCTGTAAAAATGTTTAAAATGCTAATTGTCAAATAATCAATAGCCTTCAACTCAAAGCCAGAAATCTACAAGTCACTCGGTGACAGAACTCCGATAAATTCGAAAATGTAGGAAAGAAAAGAGTTACTGGATGAATGATGAATGTGAAGAAGATGAAATTGTGCAACTTGCCGAAGGATAAATGTGAAAGGAGTAAAAAAATGAATAATTCTCAAAATTTATGAATCTGAATAGAGAAAAAAATGTACCACTGAAAGATTGACTGTAAAGGGAGAAAGCATTTTTGAACTGAAAAATAGTGTATTTGAATTAAGAACTCTAACAAGCCATTGTAGGAGTTTATTACCAATATTTTCTTAATGAATTTCGCATTAAAATTAGCTTAATTTCTGGTCTCATTTCTATTTAAGGGTTTTAATTTATTTATCGACATACTTGTTGGAAATTAGGGATTTTTAAAATTTTACTTTATTTCCAATTGAGTAATTTTTTCTTGAAAATAAAAACTGGATATTAATACTATTATTCCTTACCGGTGTGCCCCGAGATTATCTTTTTGAAGGCAAGATATTTACGAGATTTTGGGGGAAATAAACAAAAAATATTAGTTAGGCCACTTTTTTTTACCACCATTATTAGGGCATATTTTTAATTAAATAATTCAATAGGATATAAATTTACTTCAGGCTATCAGGGAATCTTTCAATTCTTTTAGCGAACGACAGTCTCTACACGACTGCTCTAGTGTATTACTATATTGAAACCCGTGGCTACTTTTGAAACTGTATAAATGTATGCTATCCTTCTGTTTTGTACTTATATTTTCAATAAATGAAAAAAAACAGCAATTATATTTGGACTTACAAATATAACATGTTATTGATATACATTTCACTTTGATTTAATTTTTTTTAAAATTGAAAAATTCTAAAAAAGGGTGCCCCGAGTTTCTAACATGATTTCCAAGGGTGCCGCAAACGTAAAAAGGTTGGGGATCACTGTTTTACTGCTCCATTAAATTCAGATCCTTTCCAGTATGTTGGAGAATTAAAGCAGTGTGGACCACGCTTGAAAATATATTTATATTAGAGACTGACTTTAAAATTACAGACTGTTTGCATGAATTTTTTGATAAATTTAAATACCTAGCTACTGGGAACGCATACATTCATCTCAAGTTTTAAATAAAACTTTCATAATTTCCTCTGCTGTGCGTAATTTATGATTTTCTTTATTAATTAACTTAAGCGCGTTAATAAATAAATATATAAATAAATATATATAATATATATATATATATATATATATATATATATATATATATGACAGGCAAGTGGTTTGCCTGTTCTAACATCTTAAAATGTAGTCATCATTCATTACGTTAGTTTCGAGTGGGAATACGAATTGAACAATACTTCAGTCCACACGTTAAATTACTTTATTGATTTCTTCTTAAGAACACCGCTCTCAAAGTCTTTTACCCTAGTTAGCCATTTTAACATTCAGCGACGCCGAGCAGGGAGACCGCACGCAACTAGTTTCCCAAATCAATCTGCATAGTTCCAAGTAAAAAATCGCGCGTCTACTCTCCTAGCACATGCGCAGAGCCCCATGTAGAATTTTCTAGAAGCATCCTTTCCGCCAAACCTGTACAGTATCTCAAAATAGATTCTCTCTGCATGGAACTTTATTTCACCGCGAATCGAAGGTCAATTACTGAAACGGGGAAAAAACCCTTTTCTTTCTACCCACACGCGTCCTGGAATATGAAACCTAGTGGCTTTTTCGCGCCACGAAAATGATTAATCCCGAAGCCCCCTTTAAATTTAACTTAATTATTCCTTTCTCCAGTCAATTCCTTACTTATATATATATATATATATATATATATATATATATATATATATATATATGTGTGTGTGTGTGTGTGTGTGTGTGTGTATGTAAGTGTGCCTGTATGTTAAGTAAGAAATGAGCAAGTATTATGAACATATTCAATTACTTTAATTTTCAATGAAAGAAAGTTTTTTTTGTTTTCGAATAAAAATGATATTAGGTACATATCGAATAATACATGAAGGGTACTTATTAATTTTGTTTTCACCAACTATCAGTATAAATATTTTTACAAGCGGATTGAGAGAGATAAGAAGTTAGTTAATATCTACATATTAAAAAGCATTGGAAGGAAACCTACAATACATATTTTATAGCTTTCTTGCCATCAGCTTGTTAAGTGTGAGAACGCTGCAAATTAGAATTCAAATTAGATGTATAATAAATTAATTATACCTTGCAAACGTAGCCGTATATATGAAGTTTAATTTCATTGCAATCTCTTCTTCAATGAAAAAAACAGGTTCATTTAAAAATCATTATAGATTCCTATTTAAATGTATTTAGTAGTGTGATGCATCATGAGTTAAATATTGTTTATAAGATTATAATAAAAATTAACACTACACAGAAAGTGATCAAGGTATTATGGTTGTATAGTGAATTAATAATGTTGTATTGCACTAGGAATTTTTTTGATTTTATTTTTCCATCAGTATCAATAACAAAAAGCGACAATAATGAATTTATCTTAAGAACATATATAATCAATAAAACGAAGTCCAAAGGATAATTCTTTTTGCTTTGCTTAAGAGTGCTAGCTCAATTCAAATAAACTAATGTGCAGGAATGTAAAATAAAATTATAAAGTACACATTATAAAATAAATGATAAAATACACATTAATAAAATCATAAAATACACGAGTAGAAGCTCTAATTTACGTAATTAATTAAAACGAATTTTTTATGCTCACAAAACAAGGTATAAAAAAATTCCAGGTAGTCTCTTCTAACGACACTACCGCGGGTTATTAACGTGGAATTACTTATCGTTGCTTACCTCTTTTGTATGTATATATGTATGCATGTGTTATGTATTTATGTATCTATATATATGTACGTGTATATATATGTATATATATATATGTATGTAGTTGGCAACACCACTGAACTACTACTTCAACTTCCACTCCTCACTACTCCGGGGCCAAGGAGTTCGCGCGCAAACATCATTATGGACTGGGAAAGAACTCTAAGCGGAATTTGTTGTTCCGCAAGCTCCCAATGTTTAGCTCTTTTGATGCTTTTGTGTTTATTTTTTATTTCATCCTAAGTGTTAGTCCTATCATGTAAAGACTCTTTCATTAAATATTTAAAATGATTTAACATTTAATTATTCCCTTCTAATGGATGGAGTTAGCACTCCATCCCACACACACACACACACACACACACACACACACACACATATATATATATATATATATATATATATATATATATATATATATATATATATATATATATATATATATATACATATATGTATGTCAAAATTTTGACGCATTTTGATACTTTTCTGTTTAACTCTTTACTGCTTGTCCAAGCGATACATACTGGGTTTAGCCGAAATTATAACTCGCGAGGTACGGACGCACGGTTTTAGCGTTTGAAATTTTCCTTTCTGGAGGACCATTATAGAGGAACGTAATGCTACGTTAAAAGCAAACTATTCCTACGTTGGTTTTTAAATTTTTCTAAGTTATCTTCTTTTATACTGTAGAAATAAACACAATATTACCTTGACAGGGAGAAAAATAAATGATTCCGATGAACAATTTATCATAAAATAAATGAGTTTATTTTGCTTATAAAATGGAGCTGCAAGAACAGGTTATAAAGAGAGAATTATTTATAAACATGGGACATTGATATTAGATATACATCAAATTAGTACATAGCGGCTTCATATTTATTCCCTTTTTACGTAAGAATCAATCTAAATATATTTAGAAGTAGATGGGGCAATATAAAAGATTAAGAACATGTATATATTAATGAACAGTGGAGGGAAACATACAAACATATTTTATAGCTGTCTTATTGTCAGCTTTCTAAATGTGAAATATCGTGCGTTAAAAACTGATAACAGACGAATAATAAATTAATTATATTTTACAAATGTGGCGGAAAATATGAATTTCAATTTCAGAGCAATCTGTTCATAAATTAAAATAGAGGTTAGTTCAAAAGGGATTCATATATAATTGTACTTATTAGTGTGATGAATCATAGATATTGATTTTATTCACAACCTCATTACAAAAATCAAAATTATACAGAAAGTGATTAAGGTTTCGTGAATGTAAAGTAAATTAAGAATGTTGTACAGTACTAGGAAATTTATCGATTTTAATTTTCCCTTAGTATGAATAAAAAAGCAACAATAAAAAAATTATGTAAAGGACATGTATAATTGATAAACTGAAGCACAAAGGATAATTAATTTTGCTTTTCTTAAGAGTGCTAGCTCAATTCAGATAAACAGGTACTATTCAGGAATGTAAAATGAAATTACAAAGCCCACATACGGGTAGAACGCCTAATTTGTGCAATTAATTAAAAATGTTTTTCTTTATACGCACAAAACAAGGAATAAAAAAATCAAACAATTCCTACGCTGCTTTTTAAAATTTTCTAAGCCGCCTTCTTTCATACCGTAGAAATAAATTCAATATTACCTTGTCAAGGAGGAAAAAGAAATGATTCCGATGAACAATTTATCACAAAAGGAATGCGTCCTTAATTTTGCTCATAAAAATGAACGGAAAGAACAGATTCTAAAGAGAGAAGAATGTATAAACATAGGATTTTTTCTTTAAAAGGAGGTTAAGTGATTCATATAAAAGATGGATTTTGGAGTATTTTCCGATGTTTTGTGTGCGCGGGTATGTGGCTACAACCTTTCGAATATTACAGTTTTAATTAAGGGACGTTCCTATTATTCATGATAGATGAATGTTTACTATCTTAAAAGAGATGTCACGAAATAATTAGTAACTAACTTAAAAAACGTCCAAATAATACTTGCTTAAGTGAATGAAATTGATTAGTTGGTTATTGGATATTTTTTAAGGAAGACTTTATCAGGTATAGTACACCAGTTATTTACTATTAGAAAATGTCGTTTATGCGTTCTTTTTATTTCCAAATGTTATGCAGAGTACTCCCGTATGTAATCCATAATATATGTATGTAATCCTTAATTATCGTTTTGCTTTACCGAATCGTTGATATGTTTTTTAAAAAAATTTATCACGAATTTTCTTAACAGGATATGATATCAATGTATTCATAATCCCTAGAAATTAAAGTAGTGTGAAGATTTTTGTACATTATCGTATCCTTTATCAACTAAAAATCTTCTCAAAAAATAAAAAAATCTGTTATTTGAAATTTTTTTTTTCGAAGAGTTTTGTTTTCGAGAGTTTTGTAGAAAACGTGGTTTAGTTGATAAAGAAACTAGAATGCTGTAGACTCGTGAAACATAAAAACTTTATTTCTAAACTATGGCTATTATTAGGTGCCGAACCTTACTAGCAAACATCACATGAAACAAACATTCGAACTCCTCGTTCCAGCAGGTGACTCCTACTTTTGTAGCAGTCAGAGATTGCTTTCTGCGCCCTCTCCTGGCAACATTGAAAGAATATTCAACAATATATGTATATCGGAAAAAAATTTCATGCAGTTTTTAACTGATTATGTAGGTATGCTTTTGGATAAAGATTCAAAATATTTTCTGCTCGGATAATTCGCAAACCGGATAATCGAGTAACATTGTAACATTTCTGTATGCTGGTATGGATATCATTGTAACATTTCTGTATGCTGATTTGAACGCACGTCTAAACTGGAGTGCTGAATTTTTCTGTCCAATGAATCAAAAATAAATATTTATAATCAAACACAAAAGACTCAATCTTCAATTTTATATGCATGTTCTCTAACTGAGACCATTTGTTTTTTTCTCCTCTCCTTTCTATATGAATTCTCTATTTTCATCAAATTTTCTCTTTAAATGTATATTATTAGAGCTACACTGAGCAGATGTAGCATCTACTTCTGTTCATTAAGTTTGTGAAGGTATAGCGAATCATAGACTTGAATTTGGGAGTACATCATCTCAATCCGCATCATTTCAGCAGTACAGTATTTTTTAAGGTAGAGGACTATACTCCGCTGTGGATTTCCACCTGTTTCAAAAATCCTTTTATCTGTCAGTAATTTTGTTTACCATCTGTTTTCTTTATAGTTAAGTATGAAACAAATGCCTATCTTTCGTCCGCCACCATGGGATACTTTTGAGCTATAGGGTAAGTATGCCGAATATGAGATCCCTTTATATTTTCATATCTAACTATGAAAGTAAGTGAGGGATTATAGTACCGACTTGATATACTTTTAATACATATATTTTACTACATTTAACAATGACAGAAAATTGAAAATAACCTTAAAATTCTCTTGTATGAAATTATAAACACAATTATTCCATTTTTGGGGTCCGAAAAAAGTAGTCGTAATATTAGACCCCCATTCTACAGCTCTAAATATGAATTAGAATTACTGAAAAGTTCGTAAAAACAAAACTGTACACAATAATTAGATAACAGCTACCTATATACACTAATAGGGGAAAAGAAAAGTGACATTTTAAACAAATTAGTTGGTTTACACTACAGGTTTTGTTTACTTTTTGTTTTTAGATTCAAACTTTTCGTATTGTTTACAAATAAAAAGTTCGTCAGTTCCACAATCTTCTTGGTCCCACCTGAAACACCTTCTACATTGACGCCACTGCTCTCTCCGTTTGTCTTCTGAAATTAAACAACCACAAAAAAGGCATTCAGCGTCGTTTTCATCAATGCTATCATCACTGCTGTCACGGAGAGAAAGTTTTTCCTCCTCTTCAAATGAGCTGAGATCATCATTGCTATAATTAGGCTTATTCGTACTTTGTTTTTTAACTAGTGTTGCATTTTCATCCATCCTTAATTTTCCCCTTCCTGTACGGACCCCTTTGCCTTTTCCTTTTCCCTTTATCGTTTCCTTATACATTTATTTTTTATTTTAATATCCTTTTCCTTGTTTATCCTTTGATTTCTTATCTTTTAGGTCTATTCCTTTTTCTTCTTGTAGGAAACAGTTTTTTTCGAATATGCTGTAGCTATTTTATTAATGCTATCAATCAATTTATTTTTAAATGGCGATAAGGTGATAATATCGGCTTTACGGGCGCAATTTGGTTTCGAAGTGTTTTTCTCAGGTAACGTAGGTAACGGATTTATTTCTTCAGGAGTCACTAAGAACTGGTTTGAAATTATTTGATCAATACCTTCCACATTGTCACTACTGCTACATGGTTGTGGATTTCGCCTGGGCTTCATTGCATCTGCAGCTTTAGAGGAAACAAGGATGTGAGAGTGAAAACTAAAATGCCTAATATGAGACCCTATCTCATATTAGGCATGATTTGGGGTCTCATATTGGGCACGACCATGTTGTTGAACACGCCAACGAATTTTTTAGGTTAGGATTGACGTTAGCTTAAAAACAAACAGGCGTGTTTACACTCCACATTTATAGCTACCTATCCAATTCTAGCATATTTAATAAGAGTCTCACCTTAAAGGGGAAAACAGCCAAGGAAAATGGTAATACAAAAAAGTCGACGAGCACACATTCAGGAAAAAACATACTGCACCTTTGTGTGCGCTTGCAAACACTCGACTGACTCACCGATTACGAATTATACAATAGACTACTGTTTTACGCTCCAGTCTCCAGGCGGCAGCACTTTATGAGTCCTATAAGCTGGGGTCTCATATTAGACATACTTACCCTAACTGATTTAGGATTTCAAACAAACAAGCAAACAAGCAAACAAACAATCACACACACACAGAGAGACACACACTTTTCGTAATTTTTATACTGACTCTCAGGTGAGCACTGAGCTGAAAATAACCCTTGAGTAAATAGACAGTTTGCAGTTTTAAGAGTACAGGCCGTTTACCATATTAGGCAAAGCGTATCTTAGATATTTCCTGTCCTAATGGCAACTATGACCACTGGAAGGGTTCACTTTCAGAACATGGGATATGATGTGATGTATAATTACGTTTTAATATTTACTTTCTTCAGGCAGAACGTGAGGATCCTTTTTAGGGTACACCTCATCGCGCTCCCGGAATGACTTAAAAAATGTGTTCTGTTATACGAAACTGTGTATACTATTGAAGTTTGAACACTTGTGCCACCAAGACTATAATTTTACGATGTGTTTCAAGTTCTATTATTTTAAAAGTAATATATATGCATATGCATTCACGCTTAGTATTAGACACTAACTGAATTTACAATCACATTGACATGCGAAGATAAGAGGCTTTCCATTTGACCATTGCTTTAAAGAATGACCAAACTGGTTTTTTGTTTTAAAAAAACTACACAAACTCATTTTCTTGAATGCATTACATTAATCACAGACACACGCGTATATTTATATAAATATAGAAACGAAATAAATTTGTTGGTAAGTAAAAAGAAATATCGAATTGCAAATACAAACTAAGCACTGAAATCATTATTTGAAAATCATAAATAATATTCTTATCCCTAATTACAATATACAATCATTGATTGATTGATACATGTTCATGTCTCGAAATATCTAACTTTTCATTCTAAGTTAATATCACTTCACAATTCTTCACAGAGCCCGGGCCCCAGTCTTTCGGGATAAACCCCTTGGGATAATCTCCTGGTTTTGAAAATTATACAGTTTATGGAAGGTCTCTGAGAGGCGTATCTAGTGCTATGTTTTAGGCTACCATGAGATATAATAGTACTGCATCTCCAATAACATGGCAGACGCAGCAAGCGGGATTTGGAAAAATAAATAGCAGAATAATTCGATTGTACGTGAACCTCATGGGCACCTGTCAAGGGAGACGGACGTGCTATCGATCAAATAGATCATATTTTTTAACGAAAGGCAGCCTAGAAATCCGTTTCTGAATATCAACACTTCATGCTAAAGTTCCGACATTTTGGAAGAAGATAAATTGGAAATTGGCGTATCTAGGTTACGGATGTTTATAAGAAGCATTCGGTACTGCAGATGGCTCAAAACCGCAGTGAACATTAACCTTCATGATCTTTCATTAATGACCTATCCTTAGCCAAAACCGCAAAACGAATCACAGAAAATGAACCGAAACGAAAAAGCTTGCTTTTGTCCAACATTTTACGACATTTTACTGACCTATTTACTTCCCTGATAATCGAGATTTAGACAGAAACCAACTTGTTCCATTACTTACAACATTTACGAATAAGAGTGAGAATTTTTCGTAGCCCTATATAACCCTCTTTGTAATTCCGACAACATGGACGGTTAGCCTATCATATTCTGCACCGTGTAAACTGGGCGTTTTCTATACCGACATTAATGCGGGGGGGGGGGGGGAACGTGATCGCATGAGAATTGTATCTTAGTTGCCTCTATTGTTTATGTGTTTTCCATTTTGTTCTCCCCTGTAGTTTGTATTTTTTCCTTTTTTCTGTATACGTAAAGACCTTTCTCTCCAGGTTCTGCATTAGAAAAAAAAAAAACTAGTTGGTACCCGTCAGAACATGACAGCTAGATAGTAAATAAATGTACTAATTGACAAATTATACTCAACACATCATTTCCAAATGTAGAAGATCATAAAAATGGTGCAGAAAAAAATTAATATGTTTAAGCAGCCTCGTGCTCAGTATCTAAAGCGAGATTTAAAAATGTTACTAAGCATGCGCAGAAAGCAATTTCTTTTAAAATTGTAAATTATCGCTAATCATCAGGTTTAATCTTATATTTCACAAACATAATTATCATAAAAATGGAAGAGAGAGATCTAGAGACTCCTCGAAATAAACGTGTTTATCATTAAAACATGTCACAGAGCATGCGCAGAAACAGTGAGTTTCTAAAGACAGATTTAAACATGCCACTGAGCATGCGTAGAAATCCCTTTTTAATTGTAAATTATCGCTCATTAATAGAAATCGCGGTTACAAAAACCAAATTTGACAAATCTACAGATTACAGTCTTTCGTTTAAGACCAAAATGAAGTAAATTGATGCAGTAGTTTTCTCTCACGGACTGCCCAAAATGTCGGCTTAGCAACTTAAATATATAGATTACGAATAAGAGCTTTTTTTATTGAAGTCAGGTATAACTATGTTTAAAAATGGATGAGTTTACACCTTAAAATATTTGAATTTTTTCAAAGCTTTAAGTATAATATTTCAATATTTCATACTAATGCTCGGTGTTAATGAATAATCTTTATTTATAAAGTGAAATGAATTTTATATTTTCATATTTCACGCTATTGTTCCATTTAACTGAATAATCTTTATTTATAAAGTGAAATGTACTTTATGTTTCCATATATCATGCTATTGTTTTATTTAAAGGAATAATCTTTATTTACAAAATGAAATGTATTTTATAATTCTATACTGCATGTAAAGTCTCTATTTGAAAGAACAATCTTTATTTATAAAGGAAAATGACTTTTATGTTTACATATTTCATGCTAGTGTTCTATTTAAATGAAGAATCTTTATTTAAAAAATGTAATGTATTTTATATTTGCATACTTCATGTAATGTCTCCATTTATATGAATAATCTTTAATTATTAAACGCTATGTATCTAAAACTTTTCTGTTTACAAAAAAGTAAAGCTCAGCAAAAGTTTAACAATTATGAAAATATCATTTCTTGACAAAATAATCATTAATTACTACATTTTGTTCCTCATTTTCGACGCTCTTAATTACTTTAGATTAACCAAATAACTAAAGAATAAATTGAAAATTAGAAAGTTTTCTGGATAAGACAATTTTTTTCTTAGCAAATATAACAGAAAATTTTTCTGTGCAAAGCAAATTAAAAATCAGCAAATAGCCTTAAGCGAGCAGTATATTCGAGACAGGACTGTTTTTAAGTCATATATGTGTTCTAGAACTGCTGATGTGTTAAACATGAAAAAAAAGCTTGTTACAAAACAAGCATAATAATATTATATTTCTTAAACGTTCTCTTATATTCTGTAAAAAACATAATTTCTTTAATTCCCGGTTTCCTACTTTTGAACGCTGACTTATGAGGTCAGAAAACTGGTTATGAAAATGTTTTCTGTCGTAATACCTAAGAGATAGAGAAGAAATTTCTCAAATCTAGCCATTATTGGTCTAATTATGAGAGAATTAGGAGCAAATTTATCAGTAAAGAAAACTTAATTCGTTTGAAAGAATGGCAAAATCGATTATTAACGGAGATTACAGTTCAGAAGAATTGCTTTCGAAAAAAAATATTAAGAAATCCTTATCATAAACAAATGCGTTTCTAGTAAATTCTGAATGCATTGAAATATTTTTTTATTATATATTAATGTTATTTTTCATGTTGTTTTTAATTGTGACAATTAGCATAAAAAGTTTAATTACAACAAAGACATATTTTTAAATCTCCAAATTAATTCATGGATGATTAATGAAATTTTGATACATTGCAGGTAGATTGTAAAAATTTAAATTCTTAGACTTTTGATATAAAAAAAAATTCATCACTACAATATTGAGGAAATTTTGTCATAGTATATGTCAGACTCTCGTCTCCCATTCTTATGTGGAATTGATGAAGGTGAGTAATAGCGTCTTCAATAAGCCCGAATGAAACGCAAACAGGTGTCGAACGATATACACCTTTGGAGATGCGCGACAATAGATAAGGTACACAGGTCATTTAGAATGATTTGTGAAACCCATTAGCGGTGCGCTTTTCCAAGAGAAAAGCCGTCAGGAAGGAAATTTACCATAGGTGGTCGGCAGGGTGCGGAACCGGAAGAGGTCCGGTGTGCGAGCGAGATTGTTCGAGAAAGGGCTGAGAAGAATGCATAAATACCGACGCCGGTAGCGAATGAATTAGAATAGACTTGGACTTTTGAAAAGTCGCCACGCGTACGGAGAGAGAGAGGGTCTCGTGCGGACTTTCAATAATGAGCCCCGCTCTCATGAGTGTATTAACGTTCTTCGGAACGAACCTTTGTAAATGATTTATTTAACCAAGATTTTAATGTTTCAATAAACTAAATGTAAGTAAGAGTTGGTTCTACAGTTATGATTGCTTCTACAAGATAATGATTTGTCGGATCACGACGATGAAGGTTTACAATGGCGTAGTCGAATAAAAGAACGTGGGAGGACCCCAACGATACGGAAGGTATCAGAAAAGATGATCTAAAGTACTAGAGTGGTGATACATCATTAAGGAGACGCAGTTTCAAGAGAAGTTGGATTCCGAACGAGTCTACTGGTCACGACTTCAGCGAAAGATATTTACTTGGTAACTGGTCAAGAAACGGGAACAGAAACCTGTGCCAGGAGAAATTCAAGGTCGGAGTGAGGTGTGCATCAGCGAATTCTACTAGACACGACTTCAGCGACAGAAATTTACTCGGTAACTGGTCAAGAAACGGGAAAGGACACCTGTACCAGGAGAAATTCAAGGTCGGAGTGAGGTGTGCATCAGCGACGTGGTTATATAGTGAACTCTCTTGAACTGTGATCAAAGTGCGGCAGCGGGGAAAGATTAGAGTGACAGTTTTTCATCGAGGTGAAAAAGGGGTTAGTGATTCTATCTTTTCTCCCTGTGTATGAGATAGCGGTAGTAATTAGTTGAAGGAATCGAATTATTTTTTATAAATTTTGAAGTGTTGAATCATGTGTATAATGATGGAAGTAATTTTTTGAGTTATTGAATTATTGGGAATTGGATTATTATTTTAAAAGTGAAAGGGTGTTATTTTGTATAACGGGAAAAGTGTATAGGTGCTTGTACTATTTTATTAGTGGAAGTGATTTATAACTGTAGTAGTTAAATGCTCGTAGAACTATCATAATTGCTGTGGTAAATATTTCAAGATAAGTATAGTTGGTTATATTTTGTTAGAGTGGTAAAAGTGAATTTGTACTTGTTTGCTGCATTTGTGATTAAATGATATAAGTGAAAAATGGCATTCCTGGGGAAGGGACGTAAGGCCGATTTAATTACGTTGGCTACAGAGCTAAAGGAAGAAGTCCCTCCGAATAGCACAATGTATGACCTAAAACAAATAATTCAGGGAAGTGAGAAATATAAGGAAGAGTCCACTAAGGAACGGTTATTTGCCATAATTAATGAGAGAGTGGAAAGAGAACAAATTGAAAAACAGGAGAGAGTTAGACAAAGGCAGGAGGGAGATAGACAAAGGGAGGAGAAAGAGAGGCAATTTCAAATAAAAATAAAAAGTTGGATTTAGAAATTGAAGAATTGAGGATGAGGGCAGCTAAAAGACTTTCAAGTTTAAGGGTCAGAGAAAGTTTTGGAAGGGTTAATAATAATTTCGAAGGATTTTTGAGAGATGAAAAAAGGGTTATTCTTGAACCACTAGTTAAATGAGATAAGGTATTTGCCAAAATTGACCGGAAAAAGGAGGATAAAAGATGTTTTATCTGTAATAGTAAAGACCATTTGAAATATCAGTGCCTCAAAAGAGTTCAAAATCTCAGAAATAGAGGGGATCAGATGGGAAATAAATTTGAGATGGAATTTAATAGAGGCGAAATTATTCAACCTGAGAATAAAAATGAAACCCAACAGGAAAGGGAAGTGAGGTATGCAATTACTCAAGGAAAGGAGGTCCTCGAAGGGGTAGCGTATTCTCAAAGGCATTTGAGTAAGAGTTTAGATCAGATATTAGATGAGGAGTTGATTATTCCTCCTAATATGTTCGAAATTGTAAGGGATAGAGAGGAGGAGATGGCTATTCCCCCGAATAGATTTGAAATCGCAAGGGACACAGAGGAGGAGATGATTATTCCCCTTTATATGTTTGAAATGGGAAGTGAGACGAAGGATGAGGAGATGTACTATAAGGGAGGAGGTAGTGAATTAAGTCTCAATAAGAATTTAGATGAGATGCGAGAAATGGATAAAATTTTGGATGGGGAATTAAGTCCCAATGGGAATTTAGATGAGGTGCGAGAAATGGATAAAATTTTGGACGGGGAATTAAGTCCTAATGAGAATTTAGATGAGGTGCGAGAAATGGATAAAATTTTGGACGGGGAATTAAGTCCTAATGAGAATTTAGATGAGGTGCAAGAAATGGGATTTTCAACGGAAAAAGAGAGGAAAGATCAAATTGATATTTTAAGGAATAAAAGGTTAGACGAAAATAATAATGAGAATGGAAATAATCAAAGGGAAACACGAAACGAAGAATTAAATGCCCAGGGAAGTCCCAACGATACGGATAGGAAACAGACGCAAAGTATGGGAGAAAAGACTTACACAGAATATGGTGATTTTGAACCGACACTAGATCACAAATTCACAAAGGAATCAATGAGAGATTGTGAAATAATACAACCAAAAACCCATTCGTATTTATTTAGGGTCCCGTAAAATTGCAGAGAGGATCACAAATTTAAGTAATTCCCAAAGAATTCCGGGAAACTCAAGAAATTGTGTATTTTATAAATGTTTTAGAAATGATTTAAGTAGCTCTCAAAGAATTCAGGGAAAATTTAATCAAATGTGTATTTTGCGAATTGTATTGATAATTAATATTTTTGGAATCCTAAGAAAAATGGATTAAATTTGTAAATATAATGGTATTAAGAAGTAAGGTGCATAAGATATGTCACTTTTTTTTGATTGTTTTGTGGTGTGAACACTTGGTTTGTGTTCTATTTTAAGTGAAGAACTAAGTCATAGCTTTGGTTTGTGTTGTGTTACTTAAAGTGAAGGGTTAAATAATAACCTTATCTTGTAGATATTATGTGAGAAAGTATGAGAAATAAGTTAAAGCGATTACCAAGGAATCCGGGAAAAATTCATCAATTATGCAATGTAACTAGTTGAGGTTAATGTTAAGTAATCCCTAGAGATTTGGGGAAAATTCATTAAAATATGTAAGTTTAACTGGTTAAGATTAAGACAGGTAATTCGTAAAGATTTTGAAATAAAAAGGAATCAAAAGCGTAATTATCTTAGAAATTCTTGCATTGAAGATAAGTGATTTGTAGTCAAATAATTTGTCGGTGTTTGGTTTAAAGTAAAGAAATGAGCAAGAATTATAATATTAATTTTGTGTTAAGGATAAGTGGTAAATATAATTTTTGTTACCTGTAAATGTTGTGGCTATCTCATATGCAGAAGAAAATATGGAATCATTTACTTGTAAAAATGTGTTATTGTTATGGCTACAAAGCGCCCCTCGTCACAAGTTGAAAGCACAGTTATTACTCCAAGGGAGTGCTTCGTTATCCTCAGATGAACAGGGACTGTTGTTCGAGGGTGAAAACGTCTCAAAAAGACCTTTTTCACTTCTAGAGGAAGGGTCGTAATGTCAGACTCTCGTCTCCCATTCTAATGTGGAATTGATGAAGGTGAGTAATAGCGTCTTCAATAAGCCCAAAAGAAACGCAAACAGGTGTCGAACGATATACACCTATGGAGATGCGCGACAATATATAAGGTACACAGGTCATTTAGAATGATTTGTGAAACCCATTAGCGGCGCGCTTTTCCAAGGGAAAAGCCGTCGGGAAGGAAATTCACCATAGGTGGTCGGCAGAGGGCGGAACCGGAAGAGGTCCGGTGTGCGAGTGAGATTGTTCGAGAAAGGGCTGAGATGAATGCATAAATACCGACGCCGGTAGCGAATGAATTAGAATAGACTTGGACTTTTCAAAAGTCACCACGCGTACGGAGAGAGAAAGAGGGTCTCGTGCGGACTTTGAATAATGAGCCCCGCTCTCATGAGTGTATTAACGTTCTTCGAAACGAACCTTTGTAAATAATTTATTTAACCAAGATTTTAATGTTTCAATAAACTAGATGTAAGTAAGAGTTGGTTCTACAGTTATGATTACTTCTACAAGATAATGATTTGTCGGATCACGACGATAAAGGTTTATAGTATTTACAGTGCATATATATACCAGGTGTCCCAAAAATGACCGACGATTTGAAAAATCAATTAAAGAAAAACGGAAGGTGATAGAAATGTACGGTTTGCTGCATTCTGCTTAGGAAACCAGGGAAATGTTTCTCACCCATTTTCAAAATTAGTTACGAAATTCGCCAATAGATGGCGCTGCTGACTGGGAAAAACTAAAAAACAATGTTTTCATAAAAACCACCGTTTGCAGCAACAAAGTGGCGCAGTCTGAGGACAAAATTCGTAGACGCACGTGCAATCATTTCAGTTTGAATTTTCTGACAATCCGTAGAGATGTATTGATTCAGTTCATCTGAAGTTTGCGGATTGTGACGATACACCAATCAAGTACCTCCAAAGAAAAAAATCCCAAGGTGTCAAATCTGGCGAATAGGGAGGCTAAGTCATGCCACTTTGCGTATGCTTCTTCCTTTGAAAACATTGTTTTATAGCTTTCCCAGTCAGCAGCGCCATCTGTTGGCGAACTTTATAACTATTTTTGAAAATTGGTGAGAATAAATTCCCAGGTTGCCTAAGCAGAATGCAGCAAACCTTGCATTTCTATCACCTTCCGGTTTTCTTTAATTGATTTTTCCAATTGTCGGTCATTTTTGGGACACCCGGTATATATATGCACTGTAAATACTGTAAACCTTTATCGTCGTGATCCGACAAATCATTATCTTGCAGAAGTAATCATAACTGTAGAACCAACTCTTACTTACATCTAGTTTATTGAAACATTAAAATCTTGGTTAAATAAATTATATACATTGTGTATATACATTGGTATATACATTGTGTATATACAGTCGAACCTCCATATATCCATCTTCCCTATATCGAAATTTTCTATATATCGAACTCTTAGCAAATCTCCATGTTCATTACATAGAAAAATTGTTTCTATATATCGAGAAAATCTCTATATATCGAAATTTTTTTCAAGACAAATTGGGAGATTTTATTCCACTTTACAATAAAATCTCCCAATTTTTGGCATTTGAAACAACTCGTCGTGGACTTCAATTCGCAGAAAATGTCCCTGATAAAGTTTTTAGTGGACTGAATAAATATGAACATTTCTTTGAACTTTCCGCAAAACTAACTGCAAGATATTCGTAGTTTTTTTTAAAGAATGTAACTGTGATCATTGTAACCACTGTCTGCATTATTGTTTTTTTTAAAGATATGTAGTAATTAATAAATCTTTTATATTAATTCATTTTTTAGTTATTAACTTTCATTTAATGGGATTCGCATATAAATTAGAAATGGAATTTCGTATACGAAAATTATCTTTAATTTTTTTTAAGGAGAATTATGATAAGACTAAGCTCAATTTTATAAATCGAAATTTCTATATATCGAATTTTTTTCGCGCAATTTGCTACTTCGATATATGGAGGTTCGACTGTATATACAGTGTACATGTACATACAGTGAAACATCTAGATCCAGCCACCCCTGTTCAAAGACCTCGTTTTCTCGGAACCCTGACTAGCCGCCATAGAGAGATTTCATTGTATATACACACACACACACACACACACACATATATATATATATATATATATATATATATATACATATATATACATATATATATATATATATATATATATATATATATTTATATATATATATATATATATATATATATATATATATATATATATATATATATATATATATATATATATATATATATATATAATAGATATTTAAAATTAAGATGCCTAAATGGGGCAGATGCGACCATTTAATACTCCAATAACCTAAAACAAGATATACATATAATATTTAGCAGAACGGAAGTGGAGGTGGTATAGTTGATGATCGGTGGAGTTGTGTTTATTTACTCATATTTTTCCTATATATATATATATATTGTCGCGTAGATGGTAGTCGTATGGATTGAACACACACGTAGAGGGAATACAACGCTGTTTATTAGCACACAACACTTAGCTGATAGAACTCAGAACTGAACTCACAGGTTGAGCTACTTGCTCTTTTATCCATCAACAGAATATTCTGGAACGCCGTTCCAGGAAATTAAAGAATGTTCTAGCAACTTCTAGAACTAACAGAAATAGAATTAGAATTAAATTAAATTAAATTAAATTAAAATAATGTAGAGCTTCGAACCGGGGACCTCTTGCTCAGCAGTCCGGTGCGTTGACCATTCAGCAACAGAGTCTTTGACGGGAAAGGCTTTAAGCGGCATTGCTCCCTCCTTAGAAGAACAGCGTCCAGATGTCCTAGGTTGCCTAACCGCTAGCAACTTTTGATCTGGAACGTGTCTGTGGTCCGGTGTAATCATTCTTTACATTGGTAGGCGGATCCTCTTCACAATGGCCGTCTCCAGATGTTGAAGAATCACCATTCGGATGTTGTGCTTGTAATTCAGGGTCGTAGTAAGGCTTCATTCTAAGAACATGGACGGTGTCTATCGTTTTCCGGCGTCTTGATGTTGACTCATAGTCTTGGACTTCGTAGGTTACGTCAGATAATCGTCGTAACACCTGGTATGGTCCGAAGTATTTTTTAAGCAGTTTCTCGGACAAGCCTACTTTCCGAACAGGCGTGAAAATCCATACTAAATCCCCAGGTGAATAGGACACCACCCTGTGCTTGGAATTATAACGCCGACGGTCCTTTTCTTGCGCTTCTAGGGTTCGTAGTCTGGCTAACTGCCTTGCCTCTTCGGTTTTCACGACAAGATGTTTAGTATAGTCGTTCTGCACGTCAGGGCAGAAGGGGAAAAGAGTGTCGAGCGTTGTTTCGGCTTCTCGGCCATGAAGTAAATAGAAAGGTGTGAATCCGGTTACATCCTGTTTAGCGGTGTTGTAAGCGAAGGTCACAAACGGCAGTATCTCGTCCCAGTTTCTCTGTTCTACGTCTACGTACATGGATAACATGTCGCCTAGTGTTTTGTTGAATCGCTCAGTAAGGCCATTGGTCTGGGGATGGTAGGCTGTCGTCATTCGATGACTAATGTTACACAACCGGATGATATCTGAAACAAGTCTTGATTGAAACACTTGCCCTCGATCGGTGATGATAACTCGGGGCGCTCCATGTTTTAGAAGTATATCTTCGACGAGGAACCTCGCTAATTCCGCAGCTTCAGCAGTTTTCAGGGCTTTTGTAATAGCATAGCGACTCAAATAGTCGGTGCAGACTACGATCCATTTATTTCCAGTGGTCGAATTTGGAAAACGCCCAAGGAGATCTATCCCAATGCGATGAAATGGCGCAACAGCAGGCGGTATAGGCATTAGATGACCCGGTGGCTTCTGTGGAACGGCTTTCCTACGCTGGCATTCCCGGCAGTGCATGACATATCGTCGCACATTTCGGTAGAGCCCTGGCCAGTGAAACCGCTTCCTTATTCTGTCGTACGTTTTGACGAATCCTAGATGTCCGGCCGTGGGTGCGTCATGGAAACATTGAAGAATGTCTTGACGTAGATGCTTTGGAATGACAGGAAGCCATTTCTTGCCGGTTGGATCGAAACTCTTTTTACATAGTACGTCTTCAATCAGCTCAAATTCTCCTTTCACTGTTTCGCCATTTCCTAGAGTCCGTATTAACTCCGCAAGTCTTGGATCTTTTCTTTGTTCGTCAGCAACGTTAGCAAAATCTATAGGGGCGATGACTTCCGATGGTATATTGTCTTCTTCCAATGGATTTCGGGACAAACTATCAGCGTCCTTGTGTTTCTTTCCGCTCTTGTAAACAATCGAGATGTCATACTCTTGTAGTCGCAAGGCCCACCTCGCAAGTCTTCCTGAGGGATCCTTTAGATTAGTTAGCCAACACAGCGAATGGTGGTCTGTTACGATTGAAAAGTGTTTGCCGAAGAGGTATGGTCTAAACTTGTAAACAGCCCATACGGCGGCAAGGCATTCTCTTTCAGTCGTGGAATAATTTTTCTCTGCTTTGGTTAGTGTCCGCGAAGCATAGGCAATAACTGTTTCTTTTCCATGCTGTATTTGAACCAAGACTGCTCCGATACCATAGCTGCTGGCGTCCGTTCGCGATTCTGTTTCGGCGTTTTCGTCGTAAAGTCCCAGTATAGGAT
Source organism: Dolomedes plantarius (assembly GCA_907164885.2). NCBI lineage: Eukaryota > Metazoa > Arthropoda > Arachnida > Araneae > Dolomedidae > Dolomedes > Dolomedes plantarius. The sequence goes on from OU015490.1 coordinate 187,137,653, forward strand.
CAGATATCAGTGCTTCCTTTAGCCGGTCGAAAGCATCCGACTGCTCACGTCCCCAACGAAATTTAGAGTCACCTTTCAGCAACATTTGTAAGGGTTGAGCTTGATGACAAAAATCCTTGATGAAGCGGCGGTAATAAGAACAGAGTCCTAGGAAACATCTGACGTCGTTCACACTTTTGGGTGTGGGAAAACACTTCACGGCCTTTACTTTATCTGGATCGGGGCGGACACCTCCTTCTGATACTAGATGTCCCAAAATCTTAATTTGTTCAGCCCCGAAGAGACATTTTTTTGGATATAGGACAAGCCCAGCTTCTTGGATGCATTTAAGTACGACATTCAGACGTTTAAGATGGTCGTCGAAGGTCTCAGAAAACACGACAATGTCGTCTAGATAACAGAGACACATGGTCCATTTTAGGTGTCGCAGCAAGTTATCCATCATTCTTTCAAAGGTTGCCGGCGCATTGCACATGACCTTGAACTCGTAAAGTCCTTCTGGTGTGATAAAAGCTGTCTTTTCGCGATCTGCCTCGTCCACTTCAATCTGCCAGTAGCCAGAATAGAGATCGATCGACGAAAAGAACTTGGCTCCTTTTAAGCTGTCTAATGTGTCGTCAATACGTCATCAATCAACAGAATATTCTGGAACGCCGTTCCAGGAAATTAAAGAATGTTCTAGCAACTTCTAGAACTAACAGAAATAGAATTAGAATTAAATTAAATTAAATTAAATTAAAATAATGTAGAGCTTCGAACCGGGGACCTCTTGCTCCGCAGTCTTTGACGGGAAAGGCTTTAAGCGGCAATATAATATGTATATATATCTGTGTGTGTATGTGTGTGTGTGTATGTCAAAACATTAATTAAATTAAAGGGGAGGGACCCTCAGAATAATCAAATTTTAACATAAAAATCATTGGCAAAACCGTTGGAAAAAAGGGTTTTCCACCATTTCGGAAGATGACCTCGATTCGCGAAGTTCCATCGAGGAAATCTATTTTTGATGTACAGGGTTTGGCGCGAAAATTAATGCTTACGTAAACAGAAGACTATTACGTAAACAGAAATTACCATGTGGTACTTTGGGCATGCGCGATAGAGAGGGACTCGCTGATAGAATATAGAATTATGCAGATTAAATTGAGAGCTCGCTGCTTGCGGCCGCTCTGCTCGGCAACGCCGAGTTTTGAAAATGGCAATCTAGTGAAAAAGGTTTCGAGCGTGGTTTTCTTAAAGAAGAAATAAACTAACTGATTCAGCTAATGGATTGAATATTTGTACCACATGTCTTCCACTTACCAATGACTTTACAGGAAATGATGACTGCAAATTGATATTTCATAGCAGTCGTAAATCCAACGCCTGTCATATATATATATATATATATATATATTAATACAGTTTTTAATTGTGACAATTAGCATAAAATGATTAATTAGAACAAAGACATATTTTTAAATCTTCAAATAAATGTGTGGAAGATTAATGAAATTTTGATACATTGTAGTTCGGTTGTGAAAATTAAAATATCTAGACGTTTAATGTAAAAAAAATTCATCATTATATGGCTGAGGAAACTGACATAGTATATGTATATATATATAGTGAAACCTCTATCCGGTCACCCCGTAAAAAGGCCACTTTACCTCAGAACCATGACTGTCCGCCATATAGAGGTTTCACTGTATATATATATATATATATATATATAACAGTTAACTTATTTATTTCGCTTATGTGGTTTGAAAGAACACACATCAATTATTATCACAGATCACTGTTCAGATTTTTTTCCGAAAAAAAATATTAAGAAATCCTCATCGTAAGCAAATGCATTTCTGGTAAATACTGGATGCAAAGAAGTAATTTTTATCACATATTAATTTTTTTATATTGTTTATAATTTTGATAATGAACATAAAAAGTTTAATTATAACAAAAGCATGTTTGTAAATCTCTTGAAAAAAAAATGAATCTTTGATATATATTTGGTAGGCAGTAAAAATTAAAATTACATGAAGGAAGTATATTTGACATAGTATTCTGAAAAGAGATTAAATCTTTGAATAGAAGATTTCATTTGACTTAAACAAAGATTTTGTTGCTTATCTGGCTATTTGAATAAGAAATTGCAACCAATTTTAATTTAAACTCCATCTTATAATTGAAAATGTCAGTTGTTAATTATTATTATTATTTTTTACAATGCGGAGGTACTTGTCGTTAAACATTCGCCTATACTACGCCGCAGTTTTAATGTCCATTTTATTATGGGGCACCATATAGGCGGACATCATTCCCCCCTATGAAGGGACGAATACAAACGGAGGCATTTTTTCGTCGCGCAACGCCGGTCTGAGCACTCTCAGCACCGAAAACCAGCGCGTTGTACCACTGGGCCGCCACAAGCCAGTTGTTAATTATAATATACTTAGATTGTTTATTTTTAACGACTACAGTACTGCCCCGATTACCCGCGAGCGGATTATCCGCGGTGCGGATTATCCGCAAGTGCGAGTGCTACGAAAATTTTTTTTTAATTTCGAACCTCAAAAAAACCAATTTTAATTGTTAATCCAAGCTAACTTACAAGGGAAATACAATAGACCCTGTACGGAGGTGTACGATGTTTAAGAAAATAAACACAGTCGACTGTAAATAATATAACATAAATTTAATAGCGAGGCATTGTTTGCCATAGTAAACTTCACTTGTTGTCCACAGGAGCTCCGCGCTAGACCGATACAAAGTTCGTTCTGATGCATTCTTGCCGCTAGAGGGCGTACATAGACAAATGGGTAGAGGCGTTACGACATACATTACGTAACAGTCCCTACAGTCCAAACGTCGAAAATTATGAACGACTGACTGACATAGAGATAACGAACAAAGCAATGGGGATTAACGAAAATGAAGAACAAAATGAAAGTGAAGACGAGGCGCCTACGCGGATGACACACGAAACTGCTTTGCAGCACGTAGACGGATTGCTTCAATATTTAGAGGAACAAGACGACGATGCACATCTGGCAGAGAAAATCATGTTAAGGAAAGTACAATTTAGAATAAAGAAAAGGTGTTTTCAAAGCAAGTAGCAAAAACGAGTGACTGATTTTTTTTAAAAAAGGGTGTAACTGAACACTTTTTGTACATACAGTATGTATGCATTGTTTTTTGTTTACCGTTCTTTATTTTAGTGATTTAAACATAGAGCAAATGTTTCTACTGTACTGTACATACGTATGTATCTTAAATGTTTTATGTTTTTTGTACAATAAAACATAGTTTTTATGTTGAAATATTTTTTCCGTGTTTCCACCTCATTTTTAAACATTTTCGGGTTATTTGCGGTGCCCTTGCCACCCAATTCCGCGGATAATTCCGCTTTTCTGTACCTCAAATGAATTAGCTATGAATTCTTATTATTAGAGGGAGCATGATTAAGAAGTTATTACTTTTGTAAAGGATTATAGCAGAGAAGAAATAATTTTGCAAATTTGCTGAAGATTGGAATATTGAGGCTGATGAACAGGAGGTAAGTGCCCAAAATTTCCGAGAAGTATTTTTTCACTGATACGAGAGTTTGTTCTAAGGCTAATGGCCTGTAAAAGGAGTTTAACGCCTTGCACAGAATTAATCCAAACTAGCTAGTCACTTACCTCCCTTTCCACGCCATTAGCCTTGGAACAAACCATTGTATCAGTGAAAAAATACAGGTGTTTCAAAAAGAATCATCTGATTCTAAAAAAATCATAGCCATTCATTTTTAATTCGTTTTGATCGAATAATGTATAAGCAGAAAGAGGGAAATCTCCAGTTTACGCAGTTGCCAACAAGTAGCGCTAACGCTCTGCCTTCGCCCGCCACTATAGTGTTTGTAAAGATGGCGACTGCACAACAGAAATCATTTTGTGTTCTACGCTTTGTGAAGTTCTACGCTGTTCAGCGTGATTTTCGTCTACAAAACCTTGGTAGACTGAAGTTCCTACCTCTCAGAGCATTAGGCCATAGTATAAACAGTTCCAAGAAACTGTTTGTCTGTGTACGCATAACAGCCGTGGACGCAGTGTTTGCAGACTGCTCGCAAAAGTTCAGGACGAATTTGTCTACCGTATAGACATATGTCGTGCAGCCAAAGGTGGGCATATTGAGAAGCTTTAATTTGGTTTGTAAAAAAAAAATTTGATTAGCCATGTTATATAAAATTGATTTTAAGTTTCTATGTTCAATATTTGTCATAATATGCTCATTTCATATCTGGCGATTGTCTTTGAAACACCCTGTCCTTTTCGGAAATTTTGGCGCTTACATCGTGTTCATCGGCAACGCCTCAATATTATCTCCCACTTTATCCAGAATTTAACTGCAACCTTCTGTCGAATCGAAATGTATCAGTTTACGGTTATATATATATATATATATATATATATATATATATATATATATATATATATATATATATATATATATATATATATATATATGTGTGTGTGTGTGTGTGTGTGTGTGTAATATATCCATTACATCCTTAAATTCTAATCTGAAAGAGAAACTAGCTAATATTTACATGGCTGGAGATAGACTCAGTATAAAAGGAATAACATTTTGATGCAGTATGGCCGAATCGTTTATTAGAGCGATAAACGTACATCCGTCCATTTCAGAAGACGGCATGGAAACTAATATCACCTTTCAACCTTACATGCGAGAGGGCGAAAAAAATGTGGCTATTATTTTGTATGGTCAGCAAGTATTGGGGCTCGCGATGCGAACCCACGCCTTTCTCCAGACGTATACACGTGTAGAAATGCAAAGGCAATGCGGTTCATGGGAAGTTCTGTTGCTAAGGGTTTTAAAGCGATAAATTGAGATTACTGCGGATTGGATTTAGGAAAGGGAATTTAAATGCTAGAATGGAGGGCATAATATTTAATATATTACTTACACACACACACACACACTCACACACACACACACACACACACACACACACACACACACACACACATATATATATATATATATATATATATATATATATATATATATATATATATATATATATATAAAACTTTATATGCGTACTTATCTAACTTACGAAATATTTACTGTACATAGTTGTTCATTACTCTGTAACTTCATAGATATTACTTACTCTTTAAAACTTTGATCCATCCTTTTTTCATTTTTAATTATTTCTGCGATATCACGTAAACATGCTTGTTTTAAATTTACCGTTATCCTCCGATGAAATCAAAAAGGTTTTTTTACTTTCACGGCATTCTTCTAATTGTTCCTTTCTAGTTGTCTACCACTTGTTTTCAACTGATGGAAAACTTTTCCGCTCCTTTCTTCTGCTGATTATTTCGGCTTTTGAAAGAAAAAAAATTCAGTTTGCTACGTAAAGAAACCTTATTTGTTCTCTCCTGACAAATACTCGAGTCCTTTCAAAGTTTTTTCCCATCTGCTATTTTCGGAGAATTGAAAAGTTTTTATCAATATGTTTTGTAAATACTGCGTAGAATGGGTTATTTTTAAATTTGAAGTTTCGTCATGTTTATTTCTTATTTAGGAAAGAAAGGTTTATCGCAGGTTATAATAAGAAAAGCTCGAAATAATTAATTATTATTTTACATTCTATGCTATTTTAACAATTGTGAGTAATTATACATTGGTAGAAAAACAAACTAAAAATATGTATATGCTTTGGAAATAATTCGTAGAGTGTTTTATTTTAAAATTTGAAGTTTTCGTTTATTTTTCTTAGTTAGGAAAGAAGTGCTTATTCTAGGCAATAAAAAAAAGCTCGAAATAATTAATTCGAGAATTATTTTATATTCGATGTAATTTTAACAATTGTGAGTAATTAAGATTTATTAGGAAAAAAACTAAAGTAATTCTCAAAAGGATCTGCAAGAAAAGAGAATACAGGTAATCAGAAATTTTATGCTTTTAATTTCGGAAATAAAAATTAAACTCTAATATTACAATTTTAAACAGTCAAACAAAATACGGAAATCATTATAAAATAATTAATAAATACAGATTTTGTTTATGATATATTTCTCACCAGCAGCCTATTCAACAATTTAAAAAGGATGAAAGCAGGGTATATATTTTTCATTTATGCATTAAGTATTTTTGTATCTTTAGAGGTAGGAAATACACTAGTTATCAAAAATTAAGGAAAAATCACAAAAATAGGGATAACATGTTGAAAACTCGGCCAATTTGTTTCAAATTTGAATATGTTGTTAAGTAAAAGTTTCCCCGTGGAAATGTGAATGCTCACACCTATAGAGATGACATCCTTTATGCTTATGTGCGCCCTTATGCCGGGGCAATAGGTGATGCTTTCCTGATACAGGACGATAACGCGAGACCGCACAGGGCTCGCATCGTGGATGCTTAACTTGAGCAGGAAACAATTCAGCGCATGGAGTTGCCAGCTCGATCACCGGACCTGAATCCTATCGAGCATGTTTGGGACGCTTTAGGACGACGTATAGCTGCTCTCAATCCTCCTCCTAGGACCCTAGCCACGCTTTCAACTGCTTTGCAATGCTCTCACTTCCTACCGAACTCATAGACCGCAAAAATGACAGCATCACACATCGCTGTATGTGCTGTATTGCTTCTCGGGGATCATACGCCATATTAAAGGTACTTTTCCTATACCAAATTGACACATCCGATTTGTTCATTGTATACATATGCTAGTTTCTATAACACCATAATTGTCTGGAGATTTCTTTTTATGCTATTTTATACCTACCTATGTGTTGTACACATAATGTGTATAAGTTTCATTAAATTCTATGCGTAACTTTTTAAATCGCAATTTTTGTGACTTTTCCTTAATTTTTGATAAAAAAATGTAAAATGAGCATAAATTAATGAGGAAGATTTTAAAGCATTTAAAAAACAACAACAAAAAATAAAATTTTTTATTGACGCTATTAATAGTTCTTTTAAAACCGATATATAAGCCGATTCATATACAGGGTTCCCACCTATATCCGTTACACCCCCCTTAGTTTCTCAACGGTGACAGGTTAGGTCATAAAGTAGGTGTCTAGATATAGTAAAAAGAATATGCGCTACTTGATGAGACAACTTACAACGCCATCTGTCGGCAAATTTTGGAATAAGCATTTTTATCTGAAAAACAGTACGAGATACAGGAAAAAAGTCATTTACAAAGTTGTTTAGCATCATCGATTTAGTAAGAATAGACACCTTGCGCACATTAATACTTAAAACAGAATGTAGAAAAGGAACATTTGTTTGGTCACGATTTTGAAAACAGTCATGTCATAAAGAGTGGAATAAAGGAAATGAGACAATTCCTTACGTTCAGGATCATTTATTTGTATTGCTGGAAATGGTATCCATTAGCCACTATACACATTTGCATTCTGGACTGGATTATTTATTTCGTGAGGTGGTCTTTTCGAGCTTTGCTCGCGTTTCACGACGCCATAGTGTTGAAAATCACGACCAAACAAATGTTCATTTTTTGTGTTTCTGTTTTGAGCATTAATGTGCGCAAGGTGTCTTTTATTACTAAATAGATGATGCTGAACAACTTCCCCGTATCTCGTACCTTTTTGGAGATAAAAGCGCTAATTCCAAAATTTGCCGATAGATGGCGTTGTAATTTGTCTCATCGAGTAGCGCAAAGCCTTTTTACTATACCTAGACACCAACTTTATGATCTAAGCTGTCACCGTTTAGAAGTTAAGGGGGGGGGGATATAGTAAACGGATGTAACGGATATAGGTGGAAACACTGTATAAGCTGTTATGACGTTTATGTGATACAAAGAAAAATGTTTTCAGTGATTTGAATGTCATGTATTAAGAATTTATTTTTATCATAATGGTCTTATAGTATTTTGGGAAAGCTTCATTAAATACTTAAATGAATGAAAATGAATGAATGAATAATAATCGTTTTTAAAATAATGAACTAATAATCGAATGAATGAATGAATTAATAATCGTTTTTAAAATAATGTTATTAACTTTTTTTATGAAAAGAGTGATTCAAAATTAATCTATATCTTCATAAAAGCTATTAAAATAGTCAAAAACTGATGTAATATATTCCCTTAAGGGGATCCGGGACACATTTGAAATTATTTTTTATTTAGTGAGTTAAAATTTTCAATTTTTTTGTGTTGGTTAACCATATATTTTGTAAACAAAATCACGTCATAAAGCTTCTCTTAGACTTTAAAAAAAATTTAAAATTTAAATTTTATAAAAATGTAGGGTTATTTAAAATCATTATAACTCAAAATATTATTTGTCGAATTTCAAAAATTTTCATTTAAGCAAACATAAATATATGTCTTAATTTTGATTCAGCGTTTCGCAAAATATTAATTTAAAAAAAATGAAAATATTTAGAGAAAAAATTTCAAAAAGAATTATGTAACTTATATTTAAAAAATCATATTTTCAAAAGTAAATATGTTTTTCAAATTTAATGAATCTAAATTATAGTAATGTAATTGAAAAAGACATTTTCCAAGTTTGAACCATTTATCTTTAAAGGTTCTTTACTTATAACAATTTATAGACGAGAAATAATGAAAATCCTATCATTCAGAAAAACGCATTTACAGATTTAAACAAAGATTGGCTGCTATTAGAATGTTGCCAAAAATATAATATATCTTGTTCTAATTAAGATATAAACATGATTTAAAAGTCATTTTAAGCGGAAAAAACACAAAATTTTTAATGCAATAAATTGCTTTCGAAAATTTGAAGAATTTTTCCCCTTAAATATTTTTCTGCTGTATTACCACAGTGATTGTTAGCTTTTGTATTAACAATTTCTCCTCTAATCCAAATGATTTGAAATTAAAAAAATATTAAACTAATTTTCCTTTCCCCAAATGCCACAATCATCATTCAACTTTTGGATCAAGGGATCATATGATCATTTACATTCCATTATAGAAAGACACTTGTTAATAGAATTGTCAAATAAATCGATTCTTCTAGTCCAACTTCATAACCAAGTTTCTAAAGTCAATCAGCCTCTTGGATGCAATGCATATCATTCAAATTGCTTGGAAAAATTGTTACGTCAACAACGATCTCTAACTGTTTTAAGGCGACAATTGACCTTCAGATTAACAAAAATATGTCCCCAAAACGATTTTTTTTCTTTCAGAAAATGATTCTGAAACTCAGTTTTATATTAAAATAAAATATGTGGATCCGATCATTATTAACCTAGTTATGAGTATTTTTTTCAAACGTAAACAATGGAAATGTTAGTCAAATTAAAAGTTTAAATGCCATTTTCTCAAAACAAGTTTTCATGTCGTTTCGGTAAGTTCAAAATGTTCCATACGTCATAATTTTTCTTGAATTTTCATAGAATTTCATAAAATGATTATTTATAAATGTTAGAATAAAACTTAGTAATCAATTCATTATATTATTTTAAAACAACTCAAAATTTTTACAATAAAAAAAAAATATTTTTGATAAAATTTTGCATAAAATGCCCTATTTTTATCGATTTCTCTTCTAGTTTTTATAAATATGACTGTAAATCAAATATTGCTACTAACTTTTATTATAACTATATAAAGCTAGAAGAGAGAAAATTAGATATCTGTGACAAAAATTAATGCGTATGAAGCATTTTAGAATAGAGTAATTAACAAACTGATTTTAATTAATATCTTAATTAATTACATTCTGATTGGGGCTTGTGGCGGCCCTGTGGTACAGCGCGATGGTTTTTGTTGCTGAAGGTGCTTAGATCGAATCCCGGCGTTGCGCCACGAAAAATGCCTCCGTTTGTGTCGTCCCTTCATAGGGGGTAATGCTGTCCGCCTATATGGTGCCCCCGTAATAAAATGGGTAGTAAAATTGCGACGTAGTATAAGCCAATGTTTGATTACAAGTGCCTCCCCATTGGTAAAAAAAAATTCTGATTATTTTTAAAATTTAGTATTTCCATCTCTAAACAACACTGTATAAGCATACAAAATTTCATAGCAATTGATTAATAAATAAAATAAAAAAGTTTTTCATGGTTCATTGTCGCCTTAAAACTTATGTCTTCAGCATACGAAATTCTAACACAGAGGAAAAAATTTCAGTTGAGGAATTATGAACCAACTGAAGAGCTCTTGAAATATACCGGGTGCGTCATAAATTCGTGCAAACTTCAAAAATTCATAATAAAAGAAATAATGCTCGGAAGATTTTTCTGTTTGCACTAATATGATCAGAGGGATTTTGGATTTTTTTCCATGTAAAAAAAAAAAAGTTTCCAAAAGTAACCGAAAGAGGGCGCTCACACGTCATACTGAGACGTTTTATGCAAATCAGGCAAACACAAACAGAAAATCAAACATATCACAATAACATGAGACTGTGCATTTATTTTAAAGTAATAGATGTTCTACAATACCACCAGCACAAGGTAATAGGCAAGTGAGGCGGGTCACTACGCCCATTACAGCGGAGTGTAGCATGTCGCCATCGATGGCAGCGACCGTCTGTCGAATGGCATTTTTCAGTTCCACTAAAGTGGTTGGGGAACCCCGGTACACACGAGACTAAGTATCCCCACAGCCAAAAATCCGCCAGGTTCAAGTCTGGTGATCGTGAGGGCCACTGAACCTTACAACCTCGACTTCACTCGGTCTCCATTGAAAGATTCCAACAGGACATCACGTAAAATATGGAACGGCGCACCATCTTGCATGAATGTGACAACAGGTAACGCATGTCTTTCCTGCAATGCAGGCTTAACATGGTCACGCAAAAGCGTATGATAGCGTGCTGCAGTGCTGTACAGGTTTTCCATCCAAATACAGGACAAGGCACTTCAAAAAAGAATGGGCCCAGAATAAAAGACGCGGTGAAACCGCACCAAACAGTCACAAGAGGAGAATGTAGTGGCAGGTTCAGATACTCACGAGGGTTTGAAGTCGCCCAGATACGACTGTTTTGCGTATTAACGTCACCATGCAGTGAAAAGTGGGCTTCATCCGTCCACATGACATTCAGCAACCATTGTGTGTTACTTTCCATTTGTACCAGAGCCCATGTAGCAAAGATTTGTCTTGCATCTGTATCTGCCGGTAATAACTGGTGAAGTGCATGGATTTTGTACGAATACAGATTCAACATTCCGTGCAGAATACGTCGAATCGACGGTTCCGGAATCCCCGTTCTTCTCCCTGCTTCACGAGCACTGCTACTTCCCGCTGATGTCTCGGCTGCCAAATTTTCCATGGAACTTTGTACAACATGGACGCGGTCCGCGCTCAAGGATGGTCTGCCAATCCGTGGACGATCCTCCAAACTCCCCGCTTCCTCAAAACGTCGTACTAAATTCAGTATCCCATTCAATGAAATAGGCCTTTTTCGCGCCTTCAGTCCTTTCTCCGTGTGAAACTTTCGCAATGCAACAGTTGGGGATTCATCAGTCTTGTGGAAAAGTTTAACAACCAACACTCGATCTGGTAAAGAAAGCATGCTGCCGGCTTCGAATGACGGATCCATTTCCAACCAGGTGTTTTATTGATAGCCTGATTTGCATAAAACGTCTCAGTAGGACGTGTGAGTGCCCTCTTTCGTTACTTTTGGAAACTTTTTTTTTTACATGAAAAAAAATCCAAAATTCCTCTGATCATATTGGCTCAAACAGAAAAATTTTCCGAGCATTATTTCTTTTATTATGAATTTTTGAAGTTTGCACGAATTTATGACGCACCCGGTATTTCCATCGACGATGATTTGCAAACGTCAGTTGGGAAATCTGATTCTGATATTGCACAAGAAATTATAAATTCAAAAGATCCTTGTTCTAATGACATTATTCAGAAACCAAACATGACAAGAAAAATTAACCCCCACCAACTGCAACTGAAGGCCGACGAGCGTTGGATGTTTTACATCGAACATTGGAGCAAAATAATGGAGATAAAGAACATTATATTAATTTTACGTATTTTCAAAACATTACTGAACATTTGATAAATGATTCTTCGAAACAAACCTTAATTAGTCAGCATTTAAAAAAATTATAATCAAACTATTAAATAAATGAATTAAACGTATAATGTAGTAAATTTAAGTGTCTTTTACTTTCCCCCCTTTTTAAAGGATCTAATATTAGTACGTAGGAAACATTAAACTGATTTTAAATGAATCGCCTGTTTTTAAAATCAGCCGCTTAATGAAATCAAATCCTTCAGGTCTTATGTGATTTTATATAGCGGTGGGGGCTGTATAGAATTACAGTTTGTAATTAAAAAAAATTAATGTTTATTCTGTATAATTATAGATCTATACAAACAAGTAATTAGTATATGATATATATAATTTACTATAATCAGATATCATTAGTGACTTCCCAAATAGACGTGATTAAAATGTTCTACGCACAGAATAAAACATTATACGGTCCGAGGTAGCCCACCGTTAGGTCGTTAGGTTAGGTTTAGGGGATGAGGCTCAGAAACCCTCGAACACTATTAAACCTTAAGGTCTAAATATGGGCGTTAAATCCGTATACTGAAAAGTCCTTCTATGAGGGGTGAAAGGATAAGGTGTGAAAAAGTACGAACCACCAGAAATCGTCCCTGGAGGGTGCTCGGTTAAAATTGACGTGGTACCAGGGGGTAATGTTGGTTCATCTATACGGTGCCCCCAGTGAAAGCAAACAGCGATTCTCGCGTCCCTTTGAGGGGCGCCGTTTGCACAGTGCAAACGCATAAATCTAGACTTTTTTTTTACTTCCATTCAATGTATTCCAGTTAGATAAGCAGAAAATGGCTTGTACTGCCATCTGTTATCAATTTAAAGAAGTAAAAATATTTTGTAACCTTTAATTGGAAAATTTTTCAAGATTCTGTAGGTTAAAAAAATCTGCGCCGTGCAAACGGTGGAGCTTGTGCCCCCTGAAAGGGTTAAAGTGTGAATGTCTTCATTCACAAGCACCCTGCATTGGTAAATAACATGCAGGATACATTATATGAAGTACACGAGTTATATAGTTATTCTAAATTAATCAAGTTATAAAAGGTAGTGTTATACTTTGTTAATATTGATCAGATCTCGCTAAATATCAAGGTATGTCACTGGCTCAATGGAGACTAGTGGTTGAGAGAGATGTGTTATTACTAATTGTTGTTGTTACTAATCCTATCTGATCTAGCCGATGGGCTAGACCAGATCTATGGGACCAGAAACATTTAGAAAATCCAAGACAAGGAGGGGATTCTGCGTCAAATCCTCCTTTTCAAGCCCCAAGCAAGAAAGAAGATAGTCAGGGGTTGAATGATTGATGTTAGATTTTCCACAAATGGGGAAGATCTTATTGCCTTGATCAAATTTAAGGCACTCCAAGTGACCACTTAGGAGTCTTGACAAAGTAGTCTGCTGAGCACGATTGCTCACAAAACACATAGCTCGTCCCGGCTGTATGCCAAAATACCAGCCATGTGCTGGGGGAGATCACCATGAAAGGGCGATGGCAGATTTAACACTTGAGCAGATCTCCAAAAAAGTTAAAGTGTGAGAGATCAAATCTTCGTAGTTCCCTCCTTAGTCAGGACATCATCCGCTTCATTGCCGCTGAGAGCATTATGCGAATGGATCCACTGGAAATGGATATTATGGTATATTGAGAGCTCTTGCAGTAAAGTCAGGACAGAGAATGAAGTTCTATCACCAATATGAGGCCAGTTCTGAAGGTGTTGGATAGAGACAAATGTAGTACTAACAAGTAAAGCAAGTAATAAGATAACTTCAGAAAAATGATTACTTCCTTTACATCGAGGATAAATATACTTCATCTTACATACGCAGTAAGACTTGAACATACCAGGAATGGTGTTTTATTTCCATGTATTTTTAATTATTAGCAAAAGAATGTTTTCGCTTTTGTATACATTCGTAGAAAATGAAATAAGGGAAAATTACAATACAATACCGATTCTTTACAACAATAGAAGTTCCTTTTCAATAATAAATAATCTTAAGATATTTCCTGTAATCGTATACGAACTACGGAAGAGTTACGAAATTTTGATGTCATGGAGTAAAAATTTTGTAACCCAATTTTATGAAAGGATTCTTTTCTCAAGGTGAAAAGGTTATCTGTTTGCGACATTTCTTTTTTGGTGATTTTACAACATATTCCCTTTCTATCCCTGCTTTAGCTAGAAGTGGCTTGTTTCAAAGAAAGAGAGGGAATTGTAGATAATTTATTTTAGGCGACATATTTGAAAAATCTCAGATTGCTCAGAAATGCTCAATAACTCAAGTAGAGAATTGTTAATTGGAATGTTGTAGCTTGCAATATATATATATATATGTATGTATATATATATATGTAATGATAACAATAGGTGTAGTCGTAAGTAGGCAAATAACTTGGTCGTTGAATCATCAATTTTGTAGTCAGGCTGTTTTCACACACAAGTGGCTGGCAAATGGAGAGAGTAACTGAGTTCAACGCCATGGAAGGAGACATCTGGTCACAAAGTATACTAATGTATACTAATCACGAAATATTCCCATATTTCGGATTTCAACTGGTGAATTCAAACCTATCATTTCATATTTCGTCTTATGGCTCTTTCCCACAGACAAGTCGTAAATTGTTTTATTTACCGAAATGTTGCTGGACATCTTCTAGTAGGATTATAACAAGTTTAATTCCACCGATGCCGGACAGAAGGCCCCGGCAGCGCAGAGCACTGCGAGATATGTACGGAGACTTAACTTACGTCATGTTAGTTTCATGGTTCAAACACAAAGAGCACAGAAAGAGCGCCAAGATCTGCCAGGTATGGGCGCACAGACTTTTTAATTGGCCAGAAGCGAACACATGACCCTAGCGCGTCATATCGGATGATGGTTTTCGAATG